>OX421843.1:17475082-18075082 GCA_949127995.1 Suillia variegata
TAATCATCGTTCGTCACCTTTTACGTTTCAACGTAACCACAACACGACAGCAAATGCCAAACTCAACTCTACAAAACTCGATTGAGATTAAGTGTTCATCTCTTTTTCACTCTTTTTCACTCTCTTTAACTTCAAGTCCCTCTTCACTCAAGAGACCTAAGTGTGTTTTTTTGTAGCTGAAATTAAGAAAATTATTTTTATATTTATACTAAAATTAATTAATTTTCCCTATACAATTTAACATTTAAAACATAAGTTCGAGCCGTTATTTTAACATTTCTTTTTACTTAAGGATTTTGTCAAAATCTTCAAGATTACAACAAATTACAATTGTTATCTCTTAAGCTCTTCATAGTCGTTGTTGTTATTTTATTTAAAAAAAAAATTAAAATTGGATTAATTTCGTTACTTACGTTATTTTCCATGTTTGTACACAACAACAAAATCGAGTGATCGTTATTTTGTTCGCGGTTTCAACGATTGATCAAATTAGAGAATGCAAAATCGGCGCATCACAGTCAGCTGTTTTCGTTAAGCTGGAGTATTCGCGAGGGTTTAAGAGCGAATGGACATTCTGACGAAGCGAACGCTTCGTTTGACATTCAAAATGACGCTGGCACTTTTGTGCCACACGCCAAAGTACTGTGTCCTCCATTCGCAGCTGAAAAATGTGTTCTACATGAATTTTCCCACCGCTTTTATTTTTCCACTATTTTTTTTTTCGTCTTCATATTTGTTATGAAGCTGTGCCGCAGCTAAAATATGATATTTTCCGCTTTCGACCTGCTTCTTTTGCATTTTTGCTGCATGATGAATTTGTTGCTGCAACATGATAAAAATATGAAAAAAAAATGTAGTCATACATGTTGGCAATGGCGACGATATGCTGCCGCATTCGATTTTATTCTATTTGCATTTTTATTTTCATTTTTTGTGCAGTTTTTCACTCTTCGTTATTTTTGAAAGGGTTTCGATTACAGCCGGAAGTGCGTTTTTATTTCCCAAGTCGCGCGTGTGTGTGTGTGTACGTTTTTATGCATTCGCTTCTGTGTGTGTGTGTGTGTATCTGTCAAGTATAGCATACTTTTCGTCTTTCGAATTGTATGTCAAATCAACACATGACATACACAATAGAGTGGTTTTGAAATAATATAACCACTTAAAAATAATACTTTAGGGCAAGTTCAAAACTGGACTAGAGCCACTTGAATATTTTCATATATCTTTTGGCCATCAAATTTAAAATTTCACAAAATGTTAATACAAATTCAAAACCTGTCAAAATCCAACTTTGTCTGTATGCGAAAGTATGTATAAATGTGTGTGTGCATTTATTTGTCACTCAGAGCGCTTCCGACGCACTGCGTCGCTTGCTGCAAGTCAACAACCTAAACAAAACAACAACAACAACAAAAAACCATGAAAAAAACGCAGCCTTGCTTTGCGGCAATTTTCTCGCAGGCGCCGCTGCCAAAAAAAATGTCTCCATGTGTTTTCTCGGGCGTCTCAGCGCCTTTGCGTATGCTAACAAAAAGCAAGCAACGCACAATGTGTGCACAGCACAATGGCGTCAAAGCCATGGCACGGTCCTAATTAAAAATCGTCGAGATGCCGCTTCTGTTGCTGCTCCTGTTGACCATTCGAGAAGAGTTGCTACTGCTGGCAGATTCATTTTTAGAAATGTCTTTCAGGAATTTTTGAACAAATCTTCCGAATTTAATGTTGACAGTTTGAAGGTTCAAGGCAGCAAGTGCTGACGAACATTTCAAAGTTGTTAAATTTGTCTTAGTGATTAAAGATGCAATATCTCCAACAATAATATCGATATTATAAACCCGATATGGAATGTTCGATATACCAAAAATAAAAAAATCGATAACGAAATTAAACGTAAAAAAATCGATAACGAAATTATACGATTAAATCACTTTTATGATTTCATGATAATTTTTTTTAATTTATAGTTTACAACTTTTAGAAATCGTCTTAATTGATACAATGCCTGACTTTATATTCTGTTGAACAAGCTTTAGTATAACTTATCGCATTTGTTCTATTTTACAAGACACACAAAATTTTTTTCAAAACGTTTTCCTTAAAAGCTTTAATGGTTCTTCAACGAATACCCATTTAATTTGTTTTCCTAAATCGTCCAATTGTTTAAATACTTAAGTTAATAAACGACAATTAAACCAACAACACAACAGGAAAAGTCAGCAATAGGAAGGCAAAATGTCAGCAATAGTTATATGGAGAATGTCCGTTGGATAGTGAGCGATACTACTTTCTGTTGCCTTTGTAAGTGAGGTTGGTTACAATAAAAAGCTGTCTTTCACGCTTACGCCTGAATATCATTTCCAGCAAAAATACTATTTTGCTTTATGGGTGAAGTATCGATTTCTGTTGAGAAGTGATTGTAGTTGCAATAACAAATTTCTTGCGTATAATATGGCTATAAAAACGATAGCAGTACTTGTTTTCCTGTCATACAATTTATGAGCTATTTGAAAAATAAATTTTCTTAATTATTTTGTTAGTTGATTTGACCTAACAAAATCAAACTGATGCAAGGAAAAATATTTTTGAAGATACACATAAACGAGAATGAATTCAGTTGTTTGTGTCGTCTTTACAAATAACGTATCTATTGGATACATCGGTTAAAGATTTAAAGTTTTTTATTCTTATAATCTAACGTTTTTCTTTTCGAATAATAATATAAGTTTTTTGTTGGCAACGACTTTTCAATTTCAATTTGGAAGATGGTCACCCTAGTAGGAGAACAACAGATGCTTCATTTCAACCTAATGTGCAATTCGCTGCCCATTGAACAACCATGATGCAACTGTTATTTAAACCGCGTCGGTGCTTCGGACCGAAAAGAAAAACGTGCTGCGTACAAAATCGGAACCGTTGCATAGGAAAAAATTGCACTCATACGCACGACGACGGGCCATCCGGAAATGGGCTGGTGGCCGTATGCAATGACTTTAAACGTAAACGTATGGAGAGGCGGGCAAGCAGTCAGACGCTGTAGCAGCAGGCAGTTCCCGCCTGCTGAACCGAGATCAGTGCTGGCTGTACTTCAAATCATTTCGCTCTTTATTCATTAAAAAGTAATTAAGTATGCAGCAAGCGGGTAGGCTGGCGTGCCTTAATTACGATTTCATGTGCCAACGTGGCCCTCACTTTTTCTCATTCAGTTTTATTGTGTGTTTTTTTTTTCTCTCTTCTAGCAATGGAGACTAAAAGAGCCAGCGAGTGGACTGACTCGAAATGATGCGGGTTAAGCAGCGTGCCTTTTATGGGTTAAAGCAAGTATTTTCGTATTTACAACACGCCTGCAATATTTTTTATTTGCTTCAATTTTGGGGTCCATTTTTAGGCGCTTCATCACTATTTCCGTGTGTGGCGAAGGAGAAATCGTTCTGTGTGGCACATCAATGAGCGCGCGTTATAACTTCCTACCCGCTCTCCGCCTCTCTCTCGCTGCGGAGGCTACACTTCGACAACAAAAGCGGACAGCCATTAAAATTCATTACAATTTGGCAATTAAAATGTAAATTCACTTGCGGGACAAATTAAGTGCCTGACAGAGGACATTTATGGCGGTTCCGTCGTGGAGCGGGGGCTGAGTCGAAAGCAACCGTCGCAAGAACTTGCCAAAAAGTTTTTAAATGCCTCGCCATGATTTTGTCTGTAATGTGAAACTTTTATGGAAGGCGAGCGCGCACACGCGAGCCGCAAAAGCCGACAACGCTGACGGCAGCGTGACCGCATTTGGTGGATTTGCAAATAAACGGACAGATTCCGATGTTATCTTAAACGTTTTACTATTTGCTCTTGATATTAATTATTGTGAAAGTTATGTGGAGAGGAACAACTGCGTGCGAGTTTGTGTGTCAAGGCGCAACTGAAACCAAGTTTGGGAAACGTTATTTTGTTCTTGGTCAAAAATATTGGTCTATAACTGAATAATTTTATTAACAATAATTTTTTAAAACTTTCAATATATTCTATAAAACTCGAAAATGCATTAAAAACCTCGAAAGTTTTTGAGCCTGGAAAAATAATCACAAAAATTGGACAACAAATAAGTCGCGAAAACAGGCTCGAACAATTTCATATATATTTCGGTGAATATTAAAATATACTAATAATTTTATGAAAAATGAGAACTTTTTGGAAAATGAACAATTCAAGAAAATTCTTGTTTTTGTTTAAAAAAAATGCATTGAATAAAAACAATGTTTTGTAATAAATCAATATTACAATACTGGTTTAATTTAAAACAGAACAGGCAACACTAATTTGAAAATGACAATTGACAATACTTATTTAAAAGTTAGAATAGGCAGCACTAATTAAAAACAGCTGTTGCAGCATAAATAAAAAGGTATTAGAAATAATGATACGATGTTTCGATTTGCAAGATATACTAAAATTTCGATAGCAAATAAATGAAAAATCTTTTATTCTGCGTCAAGGTCCATAATGTTTTACAGTGCGGAGATCTGGGGCTACAAACATTATGAACAAGTTGAAAAACTATTTCACTTTTCTGTTAAAAAAACTTTTGTTTCTCCCAACAAATACGCCTAACTATATGTTACATTTGGAAACTGGTCTTAAGACACAATTTACGGTAACATTACGTTTGCATTTTAACTACATAAAACGAGTATTTGCCATGAATCATGAGAGATTACCATTGAGACTAGCGAAAGAGTTCTTAAGAAAAGGTGTCTTCTGGGCAGATGATTGGAATAAGTTACATGCGAAGTTAGATATTAATATGCCTCGAGATTTTTCTCCCTCTACTCTAGATGCTCATATGAGTTTTTTTCTGAAAAGCTTTGAAATATATCAACATCAACAACATGTCTCATGTGCAGTAAATTCCCAATATCATCACTTATACTCACAATTAAGTCATGACATTGCTCCATACTACATGGTCAGTAAATCAGCATATGCTGCTAGTATTGTGTTTAAAGCAAGATGTGGGCTGCTTGATTTAAACGGTAGATCATTTAGAAATTTACCACCAAGTCCTTGTTCAATTTGTAATCTTGATGAAATAGAAAATACTTTTCACCTAACTGGTGTTTGTCCTATTCTTTGTAATACAAGACTAAGATTGTTTGGCAACAAATTTCTTGGAATTGCTGAAGTATTGATAATTTTAAACGAAGCAAACTTCAAAGCACTTTATTAATTTTTATCGTACTCCCTATATAGATATAGAGAACTTATAATGAATGAATTCAATTGTTAAATCCTAAAATAACTAAAAATAAAAAATAGAATGTTAGAATAAGTATACATATATTTAAACGACACACAATATAAATTATTATCTATTCTAAAATGCCTTATTATACAATAAAACCCTGACTGAACTCTAAAATTTCCGGATTTCACAGTTGTTTCGTGACAAATTGTGTTCCCGATAAGTGGTTCGAAACTTTTTGAGCTTTTCGAGTCTTACAGCTTTCGCGTTTAAAGAACTACAGAACTCCTTATATAATATTTTACTCAACTTTTCGGTCTTAATATGATATCTTAATCAGTATTATTAAATATTTCCGTATTATCGATGTTTTAAACAACGATATGACCTTGCTATCGATATGTGTTAATCCGATATATCGACATTTCATATCCTTTGTGCAATTTAATAATAACGTCATTAACGAAAGTTTAGTTGGTGATAACTTTTACAAGTTATAACAATTTGTCAGAAAGTGTAGTCTTTTGATTTATACTGGCGCAACAATGTCATTTCATTGCGAATGACATTTAATTTCAAATGTGTTAAAAAAATATCAAAATTTAAGAATCGAAAATGTCTTGTTCGATTTTGAAACTATGTATCAATATCGCTGTTTTAATGATGTAATCGTTGGTAGTTGGGCAATTGGAGTCGAGCGAGAAATAGAGATGAGTCTTGCTGAGGTGAACGGCATAACACTTCTGTCAGCTTCTCCTCTCTTAATCGTCTCTTCACCAAATGATTTGCCATAAGTCCCCTTCCGTTTCCTTACCCTTCTATCCAACACTTTCGGGAATCAGTTCAACGTTGTATGTCTGTTTGTCCTTGTGTAATGTTGTATCGGTACTAGCCCCTGAACAGATTCTTAAAAAAAAAAAAAATTTTGCAGCCCTATTTATAGATTCTGATAATTTTTTTTTTGTTTGTCTTCGATTTTAATGCGATATCAATAGGACAAAGTCGGCGGAGATCTCATATATTTCGTGGTTCATTTAAATTCGATAGACGTCGCTAACAGAAAGAGAGATAAAGAATGGAGGAATTGTTTCGCTCAAATATCATTAGAGGCATCCCAGTTTACGCCATCAAGTAGCAAAAATTCGCTATGATGTGCGAGAGAGGCTTTGCTTACCGAGTCCAGGTTGAAACCTTTGATCAAAAGTGAGAATTTATACAGGCAAATTCCGATTGCTTTATATTGTATATATAAACAAATTTAATTATAAACCACGGTCACACTGCGCAAAAGTTAAAAACCGCGAAAGCGTTTGAGGCCGTCAAATGAAACCCGAGTAATACATATTAAAAATCTAGGACTTCGGCCCACAGTTGCCACAGTTGGTCATTAGATAACGCGGCGCGCGTCATATGCGGGCAACGTGGGACAAGTGATTTTTATTGCAACGCATCTCATTGAATAAAAACAAAAACAACAACAAGAACAAAAACAAAAACAACAAGGAAAGCAAAAAAATTGTCGCGGCAAACATCAATTGGGCGTTAAATTTGCACAGTTTGGCAGGCAAATCAACGCTGCCCAGGCGGATTGGAAGGGGTTCGCTTGCGCTTGGGCGTGAAAGGTTCGCTTCTGATGAAGGCCAAATAAATTGCGTTAATTAAAAATTAAATTTCCATTCGACGGACGTGGCGGCGTTCTTTGTTGTTTGTTGGTTTTATTAACGCGCAGTGATTTTCGGTTTTTGCGCCGCATTTGTTGAAAGCAATTGCCCACGGCGAAAAAGTTCATTAATGCCGTCAGCTGCTCTCAAGCAAAATTTGCTATTTGCGATTTCTACAATACATAAATGCAAATTTTGGGTTTAGTTGGAACTTCTCTAACGTCGAGTCTTTAAAATAGTTGAAGCAAGTATGTAACATATTTAAAGGAAATATTGAAAAAATAAATCGTTTATGTGACAGTTTGTTGATTCAGTCAAGTTTTTAATTGTATTGAACAAATATTTGATGGAAAAAACTGAAAATTTCAAACAAAATTATTTATTAATACAATTAAATTTTTAAATGAAAAACAAATATTTGACAAAGAAACTAAAAATGTTCAACTAAAGTGTTTATTTATTTAATGAAATTTTTAATTGAAGCTTTCGATTTGTTCCGAGAGACTTTCTCGATTAAGCATTTTAAACTTAAACACATTTTTAATTGTATTGATTCATTTATTAATTGAAAAATGTTTTATTTATTGAAATTTTTTTATTGAAATCTATCTATATATATAAAAATTAATTCTTCTTTCTTTCTTTCTTTCTTTTTCTTTCTTTCTTTCTCTCTTTCTTCTTTCTCCCTTTCTATCTTTGTACCAAATGGGCGTCTAAACCATTCAGCCGAATTTGATGAAATTTTAGGGAGTTGCTGTGCTCACGCCAACTTAGATTTAGGGCAAAGAAAAATTTGCCACGCCTACCTATTACGCCCACAATTTGTAAAACTAAGTTAAAATATTCGATTATTTCGCTAATATTGCTCCAAAAAATCTGAAATCTGAGTATCTGGTATTTGAGTTTGTATAGACACTGTCGATAACTTCCCCAAAAATGGGCGAAGTTTGATCAATTTAACATCCACCTTCAATTAAAGGGTGCACCGGGTGCACCGGGAAGAATAACAGGATATACAAAATCTGCCACGCCTACTTATTACGCCCACAATTTGTTTAATTAAGCGAAAATATACGATGACATTGCTAATATTGCTCCTAAAAATTTGAGATTTTGTTTCTGAGTTTGTATGGTTACTGCCGATAATTTCACCGCCGTAACTCAGAATCGTTACAACGGTGAGTATCGGGAAGTTCCGCTAACTAACGGGGAGTACCGGGAAGTTCTGGTAAACAATTTTTTGTACATCTATTAATAAAACAAAGTTGCATACCTATGAACGTCCGATTTGAATTATTTTTTTTGTTGTGTTAGTTTGCGACCAAGGATGAACGAAGGGGGTATTAAAAATTGGTATATTCAAAAAGTGGGCGTGGCAAATTTTTCACTTCAAAGCACAATATCTAGCAAATTTGTTGCACTACAATATTGAAATTTGGTATGTAGTCATATATAACCAATGCCTTATAACTACAAAAAAATGACGGGGTTCAAAGAAAGGGGCGGGGTACCTCTCATACAACTCTACTTTTGTTTGCTCTCTATATCTGAAACTATTTGCCCTACAGCACTGGGATTTAATATTGACATTGTTAGTACCTTAACCTCTTTTTATATATGGACTTTTCGTGTAAATAAATATCTTTTCAATTCAAAAAGTATTTCATTCAATCATTAATTCAAATTCGGTTGACGTCATCAATAGTGAAACCTATATAAAAAAAAATTATTTCGTGTGAAATTGTAATAATTATAGTTTATATTAAAATAATTGTATTTTGAGTTTTGTTGTTGCTTCTCAGTTTCCAAAATCTATAAGCACAAAATCAACTACTAATATTGGGTTGCACAGTTTGAAGACTTTCGCCTCTGACGCAGTTAAGCCGGGTTCGAAACCAGGCAAGCACCCAAATTTTTTAAATATTAAAACTTTAAATTTATTGAATCAGCAGACGTTTTTGTGCAATTCAATTATAGTTTCAATTAAAGTTGTTAATCGATCTGATTAAATCGATTGTTTTGAAGTTTTAGTCCAATTAAGCTAAAATTAAATTGTACTGAATACATTTAGGTTTGTATATTTCATTATATTTGAACAATATTTGTATTTATATATTGTATATACTATATATATGTATATATATTATATATATATATATTTTTTATGACATGAGATATTCACAACTTATCATGAATTTAATAAATTCTTTTGCACTCGCTCTATAAACTGTCATCAATAAGAAACAGAAAAAATTGCTTCCGCTATCTAAATACACCACATTTGCAGTTGCCTACTTCTAGGCGTGATAGACTGCGTTTCGTTTTTGTTTGTTTTGTTTTATTTTGCGCTGTGAGGCAACAAATGTGACGCAACATTTATGACAACTGTCACAAAGCAGCGACAAATCAGAAGCTCATTGTCGGTGAAAGTGCGTGAGATTGTGGCCTAATCGCACAGAGACAGAAAATAGAGACGCAAAGAAACTGAAGAGAAAAAAAAACATAACAGAATAGAATTGAATGGAATGGACAATTGTGTTGCATAAATCACAGCGCTAAAACTTATTACAGCAAATTTATGATAAATTTGTGATATATTTTGAAAAATGACTCAAATCCAACAAGAAGCCCCTCTTTGTTATAAAGTTGCCTAGCGTGGGAATGGCGGGTGTTATGGCTGACGACCTTCCGGTTAATGTCATTTGATTTAGTGCTCTGCTTTTAATTTCATAAACTATTGAAGAGTTGATTTGATTAGAACAAGTGGTTTATATATTATAAATAATTTAATAAGGATTCAATTGTGTACCTTTGGTAGTAATTGAATTAATTTGTTTGTTGGGCAGAAGGAGATTTGACTGGTCCAAAAGACGACTGCAGTCAACTAGGAAAAAGAAAGAATTGCAAAAACCCGGAGAAAGTTTCCAAACGTTGAAACAAATAAAAGAAATCTGATGTCAAATAGAACAAAATGGAGGAAACAATAAATATATCGTTATTTTTTAATATGTGTATATATGTATATACATTCGCTATTATCCGCGGCTTTGCCTGCCTCCCTGCTAAATTATTTAATAAAATACTCTCAGTGGGCGTAGCAGTTATCTAGTTCCGCCTACTTTATTTGAATCAGCACTTATATTAGCGGCGATATAGCATTATATGTAAATTGTGTAAAAGGGCGTGACAGTCGTCCAATCCCGCTCATTTTGCGTGAAGCAGTAAATGTTCACTAGCGAAACTTGTACTTATGCCAAACTTTATCACTATAGCATTCATGTAAAGTGGGCGTGGCATTTGTTCAATACCAAATGGAGCGTCAAATATCGTTGAGTATCGGTTAATCAAACATATTAACAAAATTATGCCAAAACTATTTTTTGTTGGTTCTAAAAAACTTATTTTTTTTAGACATTTTTACTTTTTTTGGGCGTTAAATATTAATAAAATAGCTGGAGTTGATTTTTTGCAAATCCAAATCGAAGCTAAGCACAGACACAACTAAGCACACATTTTTGTTGTTGAAATTTTTGATTTATTTCCAATTAATAGATTAATCAATACATACATATATTTTTTTAATATACAATATGTCTTATAAGGAAAGTCTCTCAAAACAATTTTTTTTATTAAAAATTTATATGTATTAGGTGTACAAATAAGTTTCCGCCGTTTTTTGTTAATAAAATAATATTTAAACGATTTTAAACGATGTGAGACTGCTTGCTGAGTGACTTCTAAACTAAGTGCAAGTTCCTTTTGTGTTTGAGACGAATCTTCACCCAATAATTTCTCCAAATCTGCATCCTCGTAAATTTTCGGCCTTCCACTGGATCTTTGTCTTTTATGTCAAAATCACCTTTTTTAAATTTTTGAAACCACTCACGACATGTTCTCTCACTCAAAGCATCCTCATTCAATGCTTCTACGAGCAATCGATGCGACTCAGCAGCAGATTTTTTTAAATAAAAAAATAAATTAAAAGTTCCCGTATATGACACTTAGTTGGCTCAAATTGAGACATTTTTATATGAAGAAAAATATATGATGCTAATGCGAACTTAATAACATGATAAGGTTATGTTGTTCTGGAATAAACAAACTAATTTGAAAGTAGGTTACCATCTGCGAATTCCAACGTAAACCTCGTGCCACGCCATCTTTCTCAAAACGGCGGAAACTTATTTGTACACCTAATATTTTTTAAATTGAAGTTTCTAGGTTTAAGTTAAATATTTGAACTTGAATTTTTGTGAATTTGTCAGAAAACGAATTTGAATTTTCTTTCACTCGATTTGTAAGGAGACCATGAACTGAATGAAGTTTAAAACTATAGAAACAGAACAACAACACTGCATCAATATCTTTCTTTCTAAAAACATGGGCTTCATCGTTTTTCCCTATAGTCATTCATTTATATAATACAATTATAAATAAAAAAAAAATTTCTGTGAAGTCTGCAAAAACCTTAAAATCGTTTACTAAAAATAAATGCTTTGTCCACAATTTCGCACTTTGATTAATAGCTCCTGCACGCCGTTGCTCATCATTTCCTACCTGCCATCAATAAACCATATGAATCCTTTGAAGCTTTGCACATCACCACAAAAAGTCATACGCGGCTAATGACATTTCTATTAAGACCCTCTGGACAATGTGTAATTGCATTTATGGTCATAATGGAGCGCATTATTACTTCAAAGTAATTGACTTCAGCCTCAAGCCATGAGGTTTTAGAAATGCATAAGATATCATATACCTCAATCAGGCGATTTAGCGCTTCCGTTGACACGCTGCCAAAACAAAAATAATCACAAATTTGTAATCTTACAACTTGAAATTGAAATGTATTTGTAAGACAGATAAAATATATGTGTGTGCCCAATGACCGCTGCCATTATAAAACTATATACTACTATACCCAGAGTATGCCAAGAAATCGTTTTCATTTATTTTTTTTGCATAACATAATAATGTGCTCCTAAATTAAAAGCGAAAGTTTTTCATTTCCCCACACGAAAGGCTTTCTTCCGCTTTGGGTAAACCACTAAAATAACAAATATCCTGACAAATAAATAAATTCGAAAAAAAAACGAAGAAGAAGATCCAAAAAACCAACATACCATCCACCCCACTCCACTACATTCCATACCATAGCATACCCTGTCCCATTCGACAAAGCTAATCCAACCAGCCAGGCCGGAGTGTCATCTCCTCTGTATGCCAGCGCATAAATCATACTATTTTCTATTTATTTTAGGCTTTACTGTCACATGCTTTGGTACTTTTTTTTGTCCTTCTACTCCTCTTATTTTTCTTATTTCGCTTCTCTTCATATTCTTCTTCGACTTCTTCTGGTTCTTTGCTCGACTCAGTTCCGGTAGACTAAATTTATTTTCTTTTTGGGATTTAGCACACGATTCTACATTGTGGCTTATTGAATTTCCACTTGGTTTGGTTTGGTTTGGTTTGAGCGTATGCTTAAATGATTAAACTGCCGCTCGACAATTTTGTATAAATACATTTATTTTTTTTAGTCTCGTCTCATGCATGCGCCTAAATGTATGCAGTCATTTAAGGCTTAAATTTGACCCAAATACGCTTACAGCCTAATTAAAGCGCAATTAGTATGAAAAGTATTTTAGAAACAATGGGAAATTTGATATTTTACTACTACTATATCACTTCCTCTTGCAATTACATTTAGTAATCTATTTTGTGTGTGTGTGAGTGTGTGTGATATGATGCCTAAGTGTATGCAGTGTTATTTTGCTGTTAACATATGTTGCCAATATTTGTCTAGGTTCGCCTCAGACTGTAAAAATAAACGTTGGGCTTTTGCTTGTTTAACAAATTACACAAGTTCTGTCAAAGGCAATTTAAAGTCAATATTTTGTGGGGCATTCGGTATTTTCTTTTTGAATATTTATTACAATCGGTATTGTTGTTGAGTGCCTAAAAGCATGCTATACTATGTATGGTATGGTATGGTATGGTAAGCATATAAAATGCTGTGTTCTGTCTTTTCAGGCGAGCGGTATTGAACTTTTTATATTGTTTTATTTTCTTTTGCTTTGTTTTATTTCACTTTGTTTTGATATATTAATATTTGAATAGCTAAATAAACGAATACGATTGTGAGTCGATTTTAAATTTAGAATTTATTAAATTTGTATGTGGAACTGAGTTGGTGTGTGTGTGATTGTGGTTTTACTTAAGAAACATATTTTTTATTCGAAATTTATTTGGAAGTATATTTTCTTTAGATAAACAAATTTATTTGTTTAACATATGTGAGAAAAAGTTTGCTTTCAGAAATTGGATTAAATTAAAAATGTGAGGTTAAGATTAGGTTAAGTATTTTAAAAAAAAAGTTGCTTATGTTAAAATGTTTTTAACTTAAAAACTTTCTTAAAATAAAAAATCGGTTGAAATTTCGGTGCAAATTTTTGGAGCTTCAGTGTTTTCAAAATGATAAAAAAAACTAATAAATTAAGAAAATAATTAGTTTGTTCAGTTAACTGGTTATTTAACTGTGGTGTATTGTACCTACTTAAATAGCTGAATAAATAATTGGTCAGTTAAAAAGTCAGTGAAAGTCTTCGCTGTCAACTTTTGGAGCCTGAGTTAAACAAAAAATTATATTTTTAGTACAGAATAAAATTAGTCATTTAACCTTTTCAATATATAGTTCATTGACTGGTTAATTAACTGGTTACTTGAGTGGTTAAAAAATTATTAAATTAATTGCTTAATAAACTAGGCAATCAACTGGCTAATAAAATTGATAAATTAACTGGTTAATAAACTAGTTAACTGACTGGTTTATTAATTGGTTAATTAGCTGGTTATTTATCTGGTTAATAAAATGATAAACTAACAGGTTGAACAACTTGTTAACTCTCTTGTTAATTATCTGGTTAATTGTTTTTTTTAAATATAACTTTATTTTGCAATCTATCCATAGATGGACAATAAGCATTTTGCATAACTTATGATATTTCTTTATGACTTTGAGGTAAACCTTAGCCAATACTAAAATTAACAGTTGGCTGAGCCCTTTTAAGCCTTCTTTGTACACCCATTGTGACTGTGAGGTTTTTGGCTATGACATTTGGATGCTTCTTAAGCCGAATGCAACATTTTCTGCTGAAGGTTTTTATCTCCTCTAGAACTGTTGGCAAGTTGAGGTCTCGATGTATAGTTTCGTTGGTGACGTCCCATAGTGCTCTGACAGAAGTCTCTGCAGTATTTCCAAATTCGATTTAGATGTTAATCCCCAGAGCTGGATACCGTATGTCCATAAAGGGCTCCAATTTTTTTTTGTAAATCAGCAATTTGCTTTCTAGAGTAGAGTGTGAGTTTTTTCCAATCAGCCAATACATATTTCTTAGCTCAATTCCAAGCTGATTTCTCTTCATGAAGATATGCTTTTGTCAAGTTAAACGACGGTCAAGAGACATACCAGGGTATTTCGCCTCATTTGCTTGAGGATGTTGGTGATTATTAAAGATTACTGGCGTGTCATCGGCAAATGTAACTGTCAACGTGTTTCTTGTCAGCGGTAGAACTGCAGTAAATATGGCGTGTAGGACAAGGCCTAATACACTCCCTTGTGGTACTTCTGAATTTATTGTGAAGAGATAAGTAAACTCTTTATACGCTTTTAAGCTTATAAAGCAGGTCAGGGTGCCAGACTTTATCGAACGCCTGTGTGATATCAAGAAAGGCAGTTGTACAGAATTTTTCTTCTTATTATTGAATACACCACGTGTACTTGCTTTGTTGGTGCGTGATTTTTTCTAAAGCCGAATTGGTGATCGGTTAAAATTTTTCTTTGTTTTATTATGTGAAGTAATTTTTGAGGTAAAAGCTTCTCGAATACTTTAGAGGCTAGGGTAGTCGGCTGATTGGTCTATACGACATGACCTGGTCTTTGGGTTTTCCTGATTTTGACAACATGATTATTTGTGCCACTTTCCAATGTATTGAGATATGACCACATCGCAATATTGCAAGTTTATAAACTTATAATTAAACAGTTTAATTAACTGATCAATCTACACACGTCGTCTTATAAAATTACTAGTCAGTGAAAGGGATAATAACTGGTTACTCAATAGCATACCACCTGATACATTTGTTGTGTAATTAATAATTAAAATAACTGTTGTTATATTTAGTCTATAACTAAAATTTCACGTATAATGCTAATGATGAAAGTCTTATTATGTACTAGTATTTACTAAAGCTTAAAGACCGAAACGGATATAACAGATTATACAAAAAAATGCATTAATCCACACCCAATTATGTGTCTTTAGTTTTGAGCCCCTTAAATAAACCTTCGTAATACCTTCTTAATTCGCATTTCAATACCAACGTTTCTTATTTATATTATTTTTTTAATTTCTCTCGCCTTTGTTTCTTCTCGAATGTATTTCTTTGCCACTGTTTCGCATGCAACATCCGTTTCCGTTTCGCTGCAAACGATCGAATGAACGGACAGTCCGGACAAGCGGACAGATACGCGCAGGGAGTGTGGTGCTGCAATCATTGTTGTCGGGGGAATTTCAACTATTTTGTGCACGTCTCGGCAGCGAGCGAAATTTTTTGTTTTTCTAGACGTGCTACAAAATTGCGAACCAAAAAAAAAAATAAAAAAAGTAAAGTAAAGCTTTGCAAAACACTCGAAACAACGCTGCGCTTAATTTTAAATTGGCTGGATTTCATAACTTATTTAAAACGCAAAAAGAAACGACGAACCAAAAACAAACAAAAAAAAAAACAGAAACAACAACAAAAAAATGTACAAAATCATTTTAAAACGATTCGAGTGGATAACACGCAAACGAGTATTTCGAATTAGGCAGCGCAACGATAAAGATATAAAAGAAGAGGAAGAAAAGAGCGCACGCTAAACAAAAGACAACCCTGGGAATTTGTATGCAGCGCGCACTTTCCAAGCTGCCTAAATATAAGTACGAAATTTGACGCACAGTACGTGAAATTCGTATTTGCAGGAATGAAAAAAATTTTAATCTCGTTTGTTTTTCTAAACTGATCCCGAGAGTTTGCAATAAAAAAACATATTAGCAATCGATCGTAGTGCGAATTATCTCCTCAACCAAAAGGACGAGATTGAAATTAACTCAAAATCTTGTTTGCATATTTATCGGCAATGAATTGAACTCTGGGGCGAAGCCTCTTCAACGAATATAAAAAACTCCAAAGAACTCAATCTAACATTTTGCGACAAATTGCCAAAGTCCCTTGGTATATAAGAAATACTAAAATCCACAAAGACTTAAAAATCCCAAACGTAACGGATGAAATCTTGAATCTTAACCGGAAGTACAAGAAGAAGTCAATGTTTCACCCAAACATTCTAGCAAGAAATTTACTAAGACCTCTGAATTATTCACGTCTAAAACGTTATCAATAATATTCCAAATATATTGAGTGATATTGCCCAACTCACTGGATTCAGACAATCAAACCAAATATTCATATCCAGGCTCGTACGTAGGAATTAAGGCGCCCGGGGCAAGACTGGATATTGTCGCCCTTTCAAAATATTTTTGTAACTGAATTTTTTTATGAAATTGTAGTTGTTGAAAAATTTAACAGTACATTTCAATCATGAAAGCAGATGAAGAAGCAAAAAAAAGGTACTCACTTTTCTATAAGTGTCGCTTCTAGAGTTTGTTCCACATGCCACTCTTCGAAAGTGCCGCCCGGGGCAATTGTCTCCCATTAGATACGGTCCTGTTCATATCATAAACTTAGTTTAAGGTTAATTAGAAATATGTTTAAAATTATTATTAGATCTAAGTTTAACTCACCAGGTTTAAAAAAAAAAAATTAAATATTTTGTGACGATATTTTGTGACGATATTTCGGCGGCAGTTGCCTTACATAATCCAATCTAAACCTATATGAAATAAATTCCAAAGAAAATAAAATAAATCCCAAGACATTTCGGGTCCAGAACTTAGCTCCTGTTCAAGGGATGCTTTTCAAACTTTAGGAACTACTGTTGATTCGGGCTTGGAGCTTAACCTCATTTAATGATTACTTTTTTAAATTTCGGTTCGTGGGCGTCCACTAGGAAAAAAAAGGTTGGCCACATTTTTTGGAAGATAACATTTGATTAAAAAAAACTCTGAAAGAATATATGAAATAATTAAAAAAAATAAGGATAGGCTCAAAAAAAATCCAAAATGTTTTGAAATTTTTGTTACTTATTTCATTTAATTTTTTTAATTCATATTATTTGGGAGTTTTTTCATAGAGCCATTATCTACAATTTTAGAAAAGAGAAGTACTACTGATTGACAATTGCTGGTGGTCAATTGGCATTTGTCATGAGCTTTTTGAGTTTGTCGAGTTTTTAAGACATACCGACAAGCATGAATTTAACAAAATAATTGTAACGAAAAATTTCGGCTTATGTTTTAGCTCATTAGATGAACTTATTTCTATATATGAAAAAAGTAGAGGTCAGTTTAGGTCATTTCAAAATTCCAACATAACAAATTTGTGCAAATGACTTATTCTACATTTTAAGTTATCCAAGCACTTTCTTCCATTTGCAAATTACTGTGCAGCGTAGCAGCCGCAAAACAAAATGGCGCGCATTTTAATTGAATGCAGCGTTGCATTTGACGCCCACGCCCCCAACTAAAACGCCCCGTTCGACGAACGAACGAACAAGCGGACGGCCGGATGTAGCTGAAGATGAGAAGCATTCAAAATGTTCCGTTATTTCCGTTTCCTGCTGTTTAAACACAATTAACGGTTTGAGAACAATTTGCGCAATGCCGTGCTGGCGAGGCTGTTGCGGCGCGCGGGAATTAAGGAAACTAAGTTTCCTTTATGCACTGGCATAGGGCGTCGACCAAGGGGTATGGGCGGGCGGTCGAGTGCACAGCAGGGCAAATAATGCGTATGCATAAATTATAAAATGCGCCAACAGATAATCGCGATAAATTATCAACGCTTTCAAAGTTTTCGCGCTACTCTGGTGGCACCCGACTTTCTTTTTGCTCTGCCATACTCTCATGCCACATTCGAAATCGCTACCCAGTCAGAATAGAAAAGCACGCTTGCAGCTTGCTGCTTGCTACTTGCAGAGATGTGCGCTTTTGTCATTGCAGATTGTTTGTTTTCTTAACGGTTTAGGGTGGCAGCATTGTCAGCAAAACACACACACACACACACTCGTACCCATGCAAAAACACACATACATGCAACGCTGCTATGCTGTGCGGCGCATAAGTTGCGGAAGCGGATGTTTTACGCCGAAAGGAAGTCCTTATTTAGTTCTGTTGCCTTGTTTTGCTTTGTTTTGTTTTGCGATTTGGCACGCGTAATAAAACCATTTATTTATTAGGTGCATATAGCGACACGCCATGTACTACATACACGCTTTTCAAATATACAAGTAAATGTAGTTTGTCTTTAGGGTGTATCTGAAATATGTTAATAAGAAAATTTTATATATATAAATATTTTATAGATTTGTAATTTTATATAATGATCTGATGTGTCTGTCAGTTGGTATAATTTTGTATATTTCTTTTTCGAGGGTCGAAAAGTTTCGAGTTTTCGAGACATTTAAGCTTTTAAAGGAATTCTATTAATATTTATTTTTATGCACCACACAGTGGAGTATATTGGTTTTGGTCCAACGTTTGTAGCGTAGAGAAATATTCAAGATAGATATAGACATGTATATATATATTCTTGCTCAGAATCAAATACTGAGTCGAGTTAGCCATGTCCGTCTGTCTGTCTGTATGTCTCTCTGTCCGTCTGTCTGTCATCATTTCTTGTTAACACGATAGTGAGAGAAACGTTAGAGTTATTGAGCTGAAATGTTGTTCACTGGTTGCTCTTATGCTCGAATAGAACTGATAAGATTTTGGAGCCAATCCACCAATTATTATAAGAACTACTGATTTCTTGTTAACACGATATCTTGAAAACCATTGGAGATATGGAATTAAAACTTGGTAAAAATGTCTGATATACTTGGGAACAACTGATTAATTTTGGAAACGATTAGGTTGGTCCATGATGGTTTTTTTATATTATATGGTTAAAAAAAGCCCTAAAAAACTTTAGCAGGTTATTTTGAAACACAGACGATATTAAATGAGAACAGTAAACAAATAAGGGTGATTCTTGATATATAAAATGTTTAATTTATTTTTTAATCATTATCATTTAACCACCATAATTGATTGTGATTTATAAAAATGCTGTTCATTTGTAATAGTCGGAATGACCGACTATAATTTTTTTGTTATTCATATTACTATGGAAAGACTAAGACACCAAAAGGTTTGTGTATATATAGATAGATAGATAGATAGATAGATAGATAGATAGATAGATAGATAGATAGATAGATAGATAGATAGATATATAGATAGATAGATAGATAGATAGATAGATAGATAGATAGATAGATAGATAGATAGATAGATAGATAGATAGATAGATAGATAGATAGATAGATAGATAGATAGATAGATAGATAGATAGATAGATAGATAGATAGATAGATAGATAGATAGATAGATAGATAGATAGATAGATAGATAGATAGATAGATAGATAGATAGATAGATAGATAGATAGATAGATAGATAGACAGATAGATAGATAGATAGATAGATAGATAGATAGATAGATAGATGGAAATTGTTTGTCAAGGTGAGATACAGAAAAAGTTTTTAACTTATTTAATTTTTGTAATTGTGTGGCCAAAGTTGTTCTTTACTTCAGATGTTTAAATTGTTGATGCACCCTAAAACTTCAAAGGTACACATTTAATAATAGAAGGGGTATAATTGGGAGCTATAACTCATAAGTACTGTCGGCACACAATTACTTTTTTTTTTCGTACTCTCAAATAACTGTTAATGACGCTTGCGTTGAAATCCTTTGAGTGTTTTACATTATACTCCGATTATTTGATTGTTCTCAATTCGATTCGGCTAAAACCAAAATTTGTTTCTATAATTTTAAAGCAAATCATTTCGATGCGTTCGCTGCGGACCCGCTTATTAAACTTTCGCCATAAGCGCTTATCTTTGATAATCACACGATTAGGCTAAATTGTGCAAACAAAACGAACAAAAAATGAGCGCGCGATTAAAATCACGAGCGCAAATCTGCGAAAACTGGCAACAACAACAATTCGAAATAAGCGTGAAAAAGCTCCCTCGCTGCGCTTTAAAATGCTGCCAAGAAAAAACGCCGCGATTTTCTAACGACAACGGGCGCTGGTCGACATTAGTGGAAAAGGAGCCACAAGAGAACGTCAAAGTAAACAGAGCGATGTGAAAGAAAAAAAAAAGGGGCGAAAAAAAAGACAAACAGTGTCGCCAACGCATAGGATCAAAAATAATTCTAATGCGCGCCTAATAAAAGTTTTATTAAATGATTAAGTAAATTCTTTTGCTTTGGAAATGTTCCCAACACAAACACATACACAAACGCAAACACTCTAACACAAGCAAACAAAAACGCACCTACACACACACACACATTCTTGAACCTTTTGTAGTGTATAAAAATAGCGGCCGCACTTGACAAGGACAATGGAACAACAACAACAACAAAAATAGCGTAAAAAGCGAAAAAGTGTTGCAAACGCTTTTGAATTTTTGATAGTCTTACTTTGGGGACACTTTGCGAAGGAATTTCGCTTTGTGCTTGGGAGAAAAAACATAAAAAAAATCTGCTGGCAAATGTCTTTAGTATGTGTTTCTTAATATAGACGATGTGCACGTGCATGTGTGCGTATTTCTAAAAATATATTGTATTTGTAAGTTGTCGTAGCAGTAGCAGTAGTAGTGGTGACAGTGTTGCCTTTGTTGTGCGCTGATGGACCAAGCATAAAAAAAGAACTGAGCGAATCTCATGAATAATTCAGTGCGTAATGTTTTGATTTTTCGGAATTATTCAGTGCCGAATTGAGTCGATGTTGGGCCTAGGATTACCTCAGCGGAATATGCAAAGCAAGTAAAAATTTAAAATTACAAATTTTTAATAACACATTTAAATGTTTTAAATAAATGTAAATTCAGCATTATTGCGAATTATGACCAGGCATGAAAAGAAGAAAAAAGCAGCATTGAATTTTATTGGAATTTTCGATAATCTAATATGGATATACTGATTGACCTATGCGAATAACTTATATAATAACCTATAGTAACCTATAATACCTATAATAACTTATAGTAACTAATAATAAACTATAATAACTTAGACTAACTTATAAATACTTATAATAACCTAAAATAACCTTTAACAACATTTATTAACTTATTTATAATAAACTATAATAACATAATAAGCTATAATAACCTATAACAACTTATAGTAACTTATAATGAGCTATAACAACTTAGACTAACTTATAAATACTTATAATAAATGCTTATAATAACCTACAATAAATTATAATATAATAATCTATAATAATCTATAATAACCTACTACTTATATAATTCATAATAACTCTATAATAACTTAAACTAACTTCTAATAACCTATACTGACCTTAATAAAAATTTATAATAACTTTTAAAGCTTATTCCAAAGCTAATGCTAAAGCCAATGATATTGTTAATGGCAATGATAATACCAATACCAACGCTAATTTTAATGCCAATGCTAGTGCCAATGTCAATGCTAATGTCAATGCCAATGTCAATGGTAATACTTATGCCTATTATAATGCCAAAACTAATGCCAATGCTAATGTCATTGCTAATTGCAATGCTAATGCCATTGTTAATGCATATTTTATTGCCAATGCTAATGCTACTGCCAATGATAATGCTATTGCTGATGCTAATACCAATCCCAGTCCAATGCTATTGTCAATGCTAATATCAATTCTAATGCCAATGCAAATACCAATGCTAACGCTAATGCTAATGTCAATGCCAATGCTAATTCCAATACTAATGCCAATGCTAATGAAAATGACAATGCTAATTCCAATGATAATTCCAATGATAATGCTAATTCCAATGCTGATGCCAACAAGATACACATTTTTTTATTAATTTAAAATCAATACCGGACATGTGTATTTAGGTGTATTTAATTTTGGGATTGATTACTCGTAAACGTTTTTGCAATCACCCGTTGCCTTTTTAATTTTATTATTAGTAAATTAACATGAGCTTTTAAGCGTTGAATATTAAACTTTTATTTAATCTGTTACTGAAATATTGTTTTTTTTAGTTATTTTTATTTTAGTTAAATTGGGGCTCTCAAAGCATTTGACCTAATAGCTTATTAAGTCGGTACTATAAAGTTGTTTTAGTTTCCTTCTCTTGTGCTTTTTTTATTAAAAAAAAACTTTAATATTCGCTGATATTGTAAATTCATTTATTTTTGCCAAACTTAAACTCAAAATCTGAAATCCTTCTCGGTACTTGACAATTATTTGAAATAATGAATAGAAATAAATGAATGAATGCCTAAATTCAAAGCTCTTTACAATATTTTCGACAACTCAAGGAAAATGCTCCCAACTGTCAATATTTGTCACAATTGGTACCCGAAGTCTGACCTAAGTGGCCGAAGGGTTAACGAAAACTTTTCATTATGAATTTTTAGTTTCACCGTAAAACCACTTCAACTCGTTTTGTCAATTTCAAATTAGGGTTGAATTAATGAAAATTGTATAAACTACGCTTTCATTAGAGAGGACAACACTGACAGCGATTGACATACATATAAAATTAAAACCAGTGTGGCATACTAATTTAAATACACTTAAGACAAATTTAATACTTAATTCTGCTTATTAATATAAGATCCATATGAAAAAGTCAACTTTGATAGTAAAGTTTTGTAAATTGTTTTGTTAATTTGTCAGATATTTTTTAAGTTCATTTAACCAAATGAAGCGATAAAATTATTTTCATACACAAAAAGTAAACTCACTTAAATTTGCATATAAAACAAAGAATACAAAATTTAAATCAATCACAATTCCATTGAAATGAGATGAAATAAAACGAAACGAAATGAAATGAAATGAAACGAAACGATTTCAATTAGAAGAAAGTAAACTTGCGAATCTTTAAAATGCAATTTCAATTTCCAACGGATAAAAGGATAATAAATGAAAACTACGACAAACTACAATCCATCGACTAAGGTCAAAGCAGTCGCTTTTTCTCGGTCAATCATTGAGAGCAACTACGATAACAACAACAATAACAACAACGATAACAACAAAAATAACAATGACAATGGTTTTTGTTAAATCCCCATTTTTCAATTGCAAAAAGTAAAGTTGTCTTAAATAAATCAAGGCGAAGAAACTCTTGACAGTGCACACACCCAACGCAAAATATTCATTTTAAGTGTTGGGCTTTTTTTATTTTATAATAGTTAATAGTACCCGGCGTTGCCTGGGTTTCTATTTTTAGAAGAAATATGTTTAAGATAATAAGTGTGTGGAACTTCCAGTTACTCCCCATTGCAGCGTTTCTGAGTTATGGTGGTGGGAGGTAAATTCATCCAATGAAGTTTTCGACAGTGACCAAATAAACTCAGATATTAAATTTTAGATTCATAGGCACAAAATTAGCGTGGCAAATTCTATATATGTTAGCCTATACTAAGACCTTATTTCCAAAGGACCAGTTAGTAAATGCCATCTATTGCAACCACATCAGCATTAACAATTTCCAATAGTCTTTGTACCATATAAAACCAAACGAATGACGTTCATTTTTCTTTGGGATGATTACCAAACCACTATCAATATTATTGCTAATGCCACAAGCTGCTTCCATGCCACTTTGCTATACTTTCGCATTGGCGAATGCGACACAAGCAACTACAATGCGCTCGTACATTGTAATATTTTATTAACATTCAAATTAAAACTTGAATAAGAAATCGAAATCTTTTATTGAACTTTACTTTAAAATGAAAAAAGTCAATAATACATAAAATTATTGACGTAAAATTTATACTTATAGAAATAATGTTTATTCATGCAAAAACTTTAAGATCTGATCAGATGTGTAAATTCGGTATGTTTAATTGTATCTGGTAGATAATTTTATATACAGATTTTGATAGATCTGTTAGGTTTAGTTATACCTGTTTACTTAAGTATATCTGATTAAATCTTAATCAGATCTGACCATAAATAAATTCTTATTAGGTTTAAAATTCGAAACAATCTGATTGCAACTTAGGGATCATATCAGAACTGATCATATTAACTGTTCTTTTTTGTACATAATGAAGTTTATAATGAAGTTTACTTTGAAAAAATGGATGTTAATTTAAAATTATAAGTACATATGGTATAATTCTGGCCAAGTTAATTTTTTTGTCTGTATGTAAAGCACACACACACATGCAAGAGTTTTATTATCTGTACAATGGTTTTTTATATTGATAAACATGACCTTAAACCGCAAACGACGAGTATATTCATTCCCCATTCGACTGACTCAATGCAAATCGAGTCCAATCGACTGTTTTAATACCTTCGGTGCTGAATATGAATACGTCGCATTTGCCGACATTTGCATTTGCATTTTGGTCAGCATATGTCCGAAACCGGAAGTGGCTTGGGTTGGCAAATCGTAAAAATCATAAAAATCCGCAAAAATCGAAAAAAAATTTGCAAAAAAAAAAAAGGTGAAAAAGAAACGCAGCAGAACGACAACGTAACGAAATGACCGAATGGCAAGAAATTGCAAATGTGCGCAAAATTGAAATTCACAAAAATTGACACAAAATCAATTCGGATATTGTATTTGGTAGATTTTTGGATTTTTCTTTGTTTAAAAAAATTTCTGAATTTCCATATTTTTGTCAATGTATTGCGGATTCGGATCGGAGCAATGTCGAATATTGCAAAGCAAATTGCATGAGGTATGTTCAAAATCGTTGGCGAAAATATGTGCAAAAACAAAACCAAAATAAAAAAAGATGCACACTCGTTCGAGTTATGAGCCACTTGTATGTCTAAATTTTTATACACACACATACACACAATTTTAGATTATTCCGTCTGCAATTTCCGGCCATAACCGGAAGTGATGCTTTTCAAAAATGCAAGCTGCCATAAAATCGCATACACACACACACACATTCCTTGGCATGCCATTATTTTCGCAGTGGAATACTTTTTCACAGTTTCACACGCGTTTTCTTTTCTTTTTTATTTTTATTTATTCTATTTATTCTTGGCATGAAATACTTAACGAAATTCAATCGATATTGAAGATAAAAACTCTTTGAATTTTTGTACATTACGAAAGTTAAAGTCATTTCAATTTGTATACTAATTAGTTGAAGTGAAATATAAAATAAACAATTAATTGACTTGGTTATATACTCCTTAGGTTGTTATAATTAAAATTGTTGTTTATCCGATATGTGGCCTTGAGATCTGAAATTTTTGGTGTATAAAAAAAGCTGATGATGGGCGTGTTATGGCGCCGGTTAAGCTTTAAAGATGCAAACTGCATTATTTTTAAATTTCAAATACTCTTCTAGTTTTAAACAGATGAGTGAGGTGTCAAATGAAAGGTATTCAAGAGTACTTCAAGATTTCATATCTCTTAATATATATCTTAAAAACTTATTGAGAAATAATCAGTTAAATAAAAGTATATACTTTCAAGGCTTAATTTCTTAGATAAACGCTTTATTATGATAACACAAAATTTACATGTAATAGGATTAAAGCTCTATCAATTACCTTTCATTTGGTATACCTCATATTTTTATATTTTGTCTAACTTTAGTGAGATTTAGTAGTATTTTATTTAGTAGTATTTTATATTCTGCAAGTACTATTAAAAGGTGTAACCTCCAGATAACATATCTGGTAAAAAGAAAAAATTTAAATCAGATCCTAAAGAGAACTCTTTACTTGTTCCAATTGCTTAATTCGGTTTTCGTTTATGATAACTCCACTTGTGCCATTTCTGCATAATTCATTTTAATAAAATCATAACGTCAAAGTATTGAGAATTAAATTAAAATATGTAAAGCTGTGGGTCAGACAGCTCTTAAGAGCATTCTTAATTTTAAACAAATAAACAAAATGTTAAAATATTTTAAAAGAAAATAAATTCGCTTCTTAAACAATTTGCTCACAATTTTCAATTAAAAATTTAAATGCTAAACTTATTAAATAAATTCAATTCGCTTGAAGTTGTTTTCCGGCAATTCACTTCTGTAGCTATTTATATTTAATTCAAAGAATTTCCATATGAATGTAACTTGATTAATTTGCAATGGCAACATTTGTAGAATACGAACCCACACACACGCGCACACACATACACACATGCAACTTCCCTTTCTTTACTCATTCACTTTGAATAATTTAAATGTGTAATTTTTTTTTTTTTGCTTGCGAAAATCTATTGCGACTCGAATGCAACACTGTACTAGCAACAGCAGCAACAGCAGCACCAGCAGCAGCAACAGGAACAAAAGCGCCACATATTGATGTCTGCCATAAATTTAGTAAATCCATATAAACGTCTTGTACTTCTTCTTCTTCTACTTTTTCGTCTTCTTCTACTTGTTCTTCTCATTTTTATTTTTATTCTTATTCCATACTAGGTATCTGGTACTTTTCGTTTCCATCGCTTTTTGTATAGTTTGAAATATTTAAGCAATTTATTTGCATGCAGTAAGTCTCATAGATACACACACACACACACACACACACACGCATACACAAATAGATTTCATGTTCAGGCAGGCAACATAAACTTCAGCTCAGTAGGAAAATCCAGCACGAATCATCGATATAAATTTGACTGGGTACCAATTTAATGAACTTGTTTTTATACTCCATACATATATAGTAACAAAGTCTTGTATCCTATCATTTGACAGTACTTTCAATAGTAAATAACACCTAACGTTTACAATTTTGTTGTAAAATAATTTTACAGACATTGCGAAATGTTAGTTCAATAAAATCCTGGGTAAAAGTAATTTTGTCACTGTGTACTCAGTTTTCTAAAATTTCCTTAAAGTTGTAAACCATTAAGGGGATTCCTTTACAAACGAAAATGCCTCGAAAAACTGGAAACCTCAAAAGTTTTTGACCCAGAAAAGAGAACTGTCAAAAATTGTATGAAATATAGTTTTCGAGTGTCTCGAAAATCTTTGTGGCAAATTAGTCGCGAAAACAAACCCGAAAAGTTGTTTAGCAATAGTAATAATAATTGCATTAGGCAACACTGACTCAAAACAGCTGTAAGTTCAAAACAGCCGACATAATTCTTAAATTGCTGAGTTTCACAAATATTTTTGTGGTTTCAAAAAGGTGCTTTCCCGAAAAGAGGTTCGAAATTTTCCGAGCTTTCGCGTTTTACTGAATCTTCTTATTATTAAAAATATATAAACACTTCAACTGCCATTTAATAAAATATTCAAATACCTCTAATTGAATATAACATAATTGAAAATCGAAAAACCAGGACCAGAAGTATTTGCAATTAGGTAAAAATACTTTTTTGAATCAGAAATTTCGCCATTATTTTCAGATTAAGCAACAGTTTTAATACATATACATTTTTATATATAATCGTATATGATAGGCTTTAGGAATAGTTAAATAAAATATCTTTTGTACATTTTCAGTTTCATTGGACATGACTTTGTCATAGGAAATGCCATTTCCTACTTGATTGCCACATACCTAATATTAGGGTTACTTTATTTCATTTATTGTATTGTAGTTGTTAGATAGGGCTAAAACTATTTTGGGTAATGGTCTTGTTTTTACGTCTCTTAATAAACGATTTGTAATGAATAAAGTCTTATTTAAAAAAACGTTTCTTATAAATGTGAAATTGAAAGAGTTTCTGTTTGTTCTGTGGCTTTGAGCTTACGCTTTTAGCTTAAGTATTTCATGAGGAGAATATCTAAGGAAATTATTTTAACTTTTATACATGATAAATTCATGTATTACAAATTATGAATATAATAATTTTGTTGGAGATTTTAAATAGCTCAAAAGACGTTTTGTTTGGTTATCCAACAAAGTGACTAAATATTTAAAATTGAAAATGAATATCTTTCAGATACACTTATATAAAAAATATGGATTTTATAGTATTTGCCAAATTAACACAAAGTTCATTGGATTACTACCCGCTGTGCATTGCTTAAAATTATTAGTTAAGTGGTAAGCGTATTTTAGTGCTTTTTGGTATTTTACTACCAATTATGGTTGCCTGCTGTACTCGTATACAATTGTTGTTTTTGTTATGCATCTGCAGCCTTTTGTTTTTCAAAAGGATAATGACTTGTTTGCATTTGCTTGCACCCATAACTACTTTTGAACTAAATTCAGTTGTAAGATCATTATTCAACGGGTAACATGGAATTGCTCAAGAGTGGGATTATAACTATTCTGAGACTCGAATACAGAATAGAATTATATGATTCTGCACATTTACTTCTTTGAGCCGGATTCCTGAATTTCCCCTACAAGAGGTTTGAGTTCAAGCACCATCAAGTTACTAAACGGAAGAATAAACAAAAATAAATAAATGTACATACTAAGAATAGTTGAAGGTTTGTCCTTGAGATATTTTAAACATATAAACTACTAGGATATAAAATTTAAAAATTCGCAGGAATTGTCATCAGAATTTAAATGTTGTACTTAAGCCAAATATTTTTATCTGACTCAGAGTATGGCAACTTTAATTCACATATCAAGCGATTTCGATTACAAGGTGTTCAAGAATTACTAACCAAAAATTTTAAATTTAAAACACCCTGTTATTTCAGCACTTAGTTTCAAGGTTAATTTGGAGTAATCTTCAATGACTAACAGGCCCGTACGAAGAAAACAAGGCGCCCGGGGCAAGGCAGGATATTGTCGCCCTTACAAAATATTTTTTAAAACTGATTTGTTTTTTTTCTGTTATGAAATTGTAGTTGTTAAAAAATATAAAAGTACATTTTATTCATGAAAGCAGATAAGAAACAAAACAAAAAAAAACAAGGTTCTGAATTTAATAAAAAATGTCATCATACTTTCATTAGGGAAGCAGCCTGCAGTGATTACAACAAAATTTGTGTTCGGTATGTTAAAGTGGCCAATTTTTGTTGTTGTTGTTGTTCAAAATATTATAAGACAATTCAATTCGTAAAAATTTCAAACTTTTTTTGCTTAAAAAAATGTTTGACCATGCCCACTAACGTCCACAAAAGTATTTTCTTATAGAAAAAATGTAAAAAAAACGCTCCGAATTCCGAATTGTATATTGAGTTTGTTCTTCCGTTTGTAACGCCCAGAAGGGGGCGTGGTAGGTATGACAGCGCCTGAGCGGATTCTGAGTGCTAAAAGAAGCACATTTTTTGTTTTCACTGAAATGACGGAGGGTATATGAGCTTTGACATAGCCAAAGATAATTCTGTTTCTAGTTTTATTATAAAAAACTCTTTTGTCGAAAGAAAAATGTAACCCGCTACTCTTATTGAATAACTTTTTAGTAGTATTTCCAATTAATTGCGAGTCTTTTACAAGTCATTTCTCATTATTTTGTTATTGTATTTTCAACAAATCACTTTTTAATCGAAAGCGTGAATCATTTTCGAGTCTTTCTTTAAACGCTTAAGCGAATAATCAGTTTTCAATCATCGATGGTGATTTTTAGAAAATAATCTTTCCAATGCTAGGTGGGTTATAAAAGATATTTTAAATTATTTACAAAAATTCATACTTCTATTATAAATTTAAAAGATTTCAATCTATCACAAAATAAAATTAAAAACTTGCTAACTTAAGGATTTCAAATGCAAATTCAAACTTTTTTAAATGGCAATAGCAAAGCTTTAGAAAATTCCAAAATCAATTTACAACACTTACGAGTTTGTTCGAAGATTTATATACTCGATTAATATTGATTTAATTAAGATATAAATAACTAGTATAATCATTTATAACGAAGAACTCACTTACCCAATTCCAACAGTTCGAATAAATAAACGAACGAACAAACAAAAATTTCACATTTTCATTTGTATTTGTATTTATTAGGAAAATAAGAAAATACTTTCCTCGATTGGGATCTTCAAATCAAAGTGTCCGATTGCTCTAACCTAAAAACCGAATAATCAACTCGAATAAAACAGAATAAAATAGAAGAAGAAGAAGGCGAAGGAGAAGGAGAAGAGTACCGAACGAAGCATAAACCGACTTAAATGTGTACTTTAGCTCGCACTGATTTCCACTTCCATTCAATTCACTTATGAAACTACAAAAACAAAACAAGACAAATCGAAGAAGCAGCCGAAGAAGAAGAAGAATCAGAGGAAGAAAGAGCAGAAAAAACAACACAAACAACAACAGCAAAAAAAAAACTTAATATCATAAGACAAATTCGAAAATGCCAGAAAATAAATTGCATAATGCAATTTTCAATTTTCAATCTGCATGCCATACTACTTCCTTCTTCTTCTGCTCGCCTCCTGCTCGCCTCCTTCCGCCATTTCTTCATCGCATCGCATCGCATGCAGCACTTTCAATTTATGCATCCGACATCGTTTGTACATTATGTAAATATTTACATACATATGTTTGTATATACTTTTACTTGTGTACTTTTAATATACACAAATAAGGAAACAAGCAACAAACAACAAGAAAAGTGACTAGGAAAAATGTCATAGCAGCAGCAGCAGCACATGAAGAAGAACAAGAATAAGAACGAGAAGAAGCAGAAGCAGAAGAGAAAGGAAAGGAAATTTTCTACGAAAATATTTGGCAAACTAAAATGCCCCATTCATGGGGCATTTCGGCAAGTGCAATGCTGAAAGTGTTCTACAGGGTGGATGCAATTTTTGTGTCATCGCCCACTTCGTCAAAAGGATCTTCTTGAGATTATGTGTATTCAAATAAACTTTTAGATCTGAATTTCAGTCATTAGATGCATATGTACTCACATTCCGAGAAGATTTATTTATATGCATGTAAGGTATCTATTAAATACGAATCTGAGCGGTAGATGAAGATAAGGTATTTTTACAACTTATACACCCTGGAAACCATTTTTTAAAGTTTCCCAAACTTTAAAAAAAAAAGACTATCGATCAAAAAATTTTATATATATAATTTGCACTGGTTGCGAATTGAACCTGGCGCCCAAACAAACCAAGCATGCGCAGTGGACAAACGCGCTTTTTTTTTCCTGTACAATTTCGCCGGCCGATAGGAGTGGATTTATTTCCTCTTCACCCTGTACAATTTCGCCGTCCAAAAGAGGACACTAAAGGCCAAATTCTTCTATTTCTTCGTTTTGTTCTTTATCGGGGCAGAGTAAATTTAAATGCAATTTACAGATTCACTTTATCGTTTTATTGAAATGCAAATTTGTTTTGTATTTAATTTAAAGGTTTTCCAGATTTTCTCACGTCAAATGTAAATATTTTCCAGGCGAGTTGCTGTCATTCAGAGCTGAATATGTAAAATGTTTAAGTTTACTTCGAGCGTTCTTAAATACGGTTACTCAACAATTTAGTAAACAATTTAAAATATCTGTAGAAGCGACTTTTTATGCATACTCATAGATAATGAATCTTTAAGATACAAGTACTCAATAACGCTTCATATGAACAAACTTTTAATTAAAATCTTTTTACGTGCAAATTTAAACAACAATTTTCAAATCAAATCAAACGTTGTTAACTTTATAATTATGACATTTTAATCTAAGATTTTTTTTTTAAATTGCAAGCGTAATCTTAATCGGAAGCTGTGCTCCACGCTTACGTCATAAAGTTTTGCTCAATTTGACAATGGAAAAACAAAGTAAATAATTTAAATTTTACAAGCGACCATTAAAGCGACCGCAAGCAGGACTTGTTAGCAAACTGTTTTATTATTAATTTCAACAACCACGCCCCCCCCCCCCCTCCCACCTTAACCGCCCACTGTCATGTTGTTTTTTTGTTGTCGGGCCAAAGTTTGTCAACATTTTGTGTGCGTTGCTTTTTGTTTATTTCGTTGTTTCGTCGTCAACCTGGCAACACCTGCCAGCGCTATTTGCCTTGCTCGCGTTCCGTTCCTCAGCCTGACGGCCACTCCGAGTGGGTGACTGAGTGACTGATTGACTGACTAACAGACTGATGCCAGAACCTTAACACACACACACATACATACACATTTGTGACCTTTTCGATAACGAATTTTTTGTTATCCTGTAGGTGGGCTTTAGCCGCCTCTCCTCCTGGCTATTGCCACAAACTGGGTTTTGTGTTTAACTAAATTATTAATTGTTTCGCCGAGCAGCAGGAACGATCCGGTTAAAAAAATTAAAACAAAGTTGGCAACACTGTCCAACAACGCTTTTTATTTTGACCATTTTGTTGGATTATGCAAGTTTATAAATTTTTGCATTTTTTTGTTTGTCATTGAAAAATGTTGCTGATAACTTTTCGTGATTCTTTATTTATCAGTTCGGGCGCTGTTATTTTTTGCTTCTATGCTTTAAGGAAATCTTTGTTAACGTGTATTTTTGTTTTGTTTTAATCCGGTCAATTTTGTTTGACTCTTTTAACTTTCTCAAAGTTTTATTTAGCTGTCTTAATTTTAAATATTCATGTTAAATTTTCTTCGTCAAACAAGTGATTTAATTTTAGTTGGATATACTTTGCCTCTGTATCATCAGTAGCATACAAACATACAATTTTTTTTTGTAGCAAATCTTTATATGTAATTTTCCATTGACCCAATGGAATAAAATTATCATTGATAATCTTTTATCACACTATCAATTTGTATGCATTGTAATTCCTTACAGTTTAGCTTGTAGTCATTCTTGTAAGAAATTTATCTAAAACTGTTGCTGATAGAACTAATATGCTGCTCGTCTATAATCGTTCTATCGGAGTGATTTTTAGACTACCTCAGAAAAAAGGAGAATCGAACTATATAAATGATTATATTGACTTTTCTTTTATATATGCTTAACTTGATCTGATTTTAAAAATGATTTTATCTAAGTACAGATTTATTCAAACTCAAACAAGTCTACTCGATATGATTTCAATTTTAAAAGTATGCTTTTAGATATAGAAGAGTAGTACAAGAATTTAATATTTTTTATTTTATTTTTTGATTTGTGTACTTAAACTTTTACAAAGTTTGTTAGCAGAATTATATATTTGGCATTATAGTTTAATTCCAATTTGTTTTGAATTTATTATGAAAATTGCCAGATTATTGATAAACATTAAAACAAAGCGTGGAGATCTATGAAGAGAACTTAGCAGACGTTTAAATAACTTCCGGAGTGATATACTTACATAAAGAAGTCATTGTATAAAGGCAACGAGGCTACGGAATTGTTTAACTAACTGTCATCGGCAAAGCTCGATTGCTTTACATTTTTCTTAACAACATATACTAGTTATTAACTATTATTATTGTTATTAGAGGCCAGGAAGCACTGCGACCAACAAGATCTATTGTGCATAATTATTAGCTAAGTTTTAATGTTGCTTATTGATATTCAAATAAAGTCCTTGATAGATAGATAAAGTTAAGATAGAAGTATAATATGACCAACTAACTTCTTTCGCCAGCTTAATATTTGCAACTTCTGAGTTGCTATCAAGATAGTCGGCCCCCATAAGAAGGAGTTCAACAACCTCCTCTTATGTACGTCTTGGCAACTCACACAATAGTCGTAGAAAGGTTCCTCAATTTTACTGGCATATCTTATTATAATAGAATGTCTTATTTAGACAGAAAATTACTTCCTTCCTGTTGAACTTCTTTTAAGTTTCTATGGACGTGAGAACACTCTTATATATGTATGTAAGGTTTCGAAAACTTTCTTAATTGACCAACATTTCCGAATAGAAAACCCTACAATGATCTGGTAAGCAAATACTGGTGGCAAAATTTTTCAAGTTGTTATCTCCTTCCACTTGGTCGTCAGAGTCTAGAACCTTCAGTGTAATAATTTACCAGTAATAAGTATAAACTCTTTCTTATTGATTTGAGGTAATATTTGGGACAATGATGATGACTCGTTTACGAAGTTCTTATGAATATTCAGTTGGGCTATAGTTGATTTCTTATCGCATGTCTACCCTGCATCTCTATATTTTATATGACCATATATGGTATATTAATTTTTTTTCCAACTAAAATTTAAAAAAATAAATGTTACTCATACGACACGGCGACCATGACTATAATCTTAGAATAAATAGAATTCAAACATTCAAAGCAAAAACAATTTGTGTTATATATAAATCCCAACTACTTTAAAGTTTAAAAACCTATGAATTTTTTTTTCATGGTCCGCCCCTTTTTGTAACTTTTGTTTTTATAGCCCAGGGGAAATTGCATGCAACTTTGTAATTGCCAGTTGCAGGCTGCAGCAACAAAACACATCTTAAACTGCAACAATAACAATAATACTAACAACAACAACAACTCTAACGGTAAATAAGGCCGCTTAATTTAGCGCCTAATTTGAATTTAGAGCCTTGAGGTAAATCGCGCGCACAAGCGAGTGAATCGCATTTGAAAGAGGCGGATTTGTGGATGCAAGCGGCAAGCGGGTTGCATTGTGCGGCTGGCTCTTCCGCCCACTTTACGCCAACCATGCAAACTATTAAACTGACTAATTAAGCAGCGTGCATTATTTGCGTAGCTGCTGTAGAAAACCACTTACAAACATATACACGCGTATACACACATATGTGTGTTCGTTCATACACGCATACATGCTTGTAATCACATATCCGCACGCGCGGTTGTGTGCATGTGTAAGGCGCGTAATTTGAAATTATGTTGGGATATTCGAGAGGAGTTTCGAGAATTACTTTCATTTAGCGCGTATTTTACTAGCGCTGGTTGATTTCGATTGTGATTTCCTTTAATTCAGAGAATTGACTTTAATTTGGAGATTTACTTTCTATTTTAGAAAAATAGTTAAAATATAAAATAACTTTAAAAAATAGTCTAACTTTATTCGATCAAACTGATGATTTTCCATTTTTTTTAATTAGATTCTAAGCTAATACTACTGCTATAATAAGATATTGTATCTTGTTGCATGTATCTTGTATTCGATAAATAACAACAAGTAAGATTTTGTTGGAATTTGGTCTGCTTTGCTTTTAATTGGCTTTTGTTGGCACTTGTTGCACGGTAATTTTGCTAGATGCATTGAATTATAGAGCTCATTGTTTTTAAATTTTAAATTATTGAGATCATGGTTAAATAAGAGAGATAGGAAAGTAGAACTGAGAAAGCACATTGAGAGAACTCACCTCGATTTCTGACTTATTTTTCTGCATTATTTTGAAGTTAGTTTATTTGATTTTTGACAACAAGCTACGTTATTGCTTTTGTCTATTTACTTAATAACAAACCATGACAATTTGTACAAAAACTAAATTTTCGAAAAAAGAAGCTACATATATCGAGGTGGAGGGGGAAATATTTTTGCTTTACTCACCTTATATTTATTACACCATTTGTTATAAATTATGAAATTAAATTTTTTTGGGAAATGAATTTAGACAAATTCGAAATTCACCTTCACTTCTTTTCCTATGTGTTTGTTGTAATTTTTCGATACACCACTTTTAAAAAACAATCTTTGTGGTTGTTGTAAAGTAATAAAAATTGAACTAAAGCCTTGTTTTACGCTTTATGAACGTCTCCCGTCAAATATCTTTCATCTCTGATGAGGAAGATTTCCTCCATTAAAAAAGGAAAGAGTAAATTTTTTTCGGAAATCGCTTATACTTTTAAATTTAGTTTTAAATTTTAAAATTATTGGTTATTTTATTTTGCAACTTTTTATTTCAGTCTGTCATCATTTTTTATTAACCAGGTATCGAGTGAACCGTTTTATATTCTTATTCAAATTAAAGTTAGTCTTCTGAATTGCTCTTATGGCCTAGACGAACTGTTTAGAACCAATCTGCCCATGACTACACGAAAAATGAGCCTCAATGACTTCAACCCGATACGTAAGTAGAAACTTAAACGATCACAATTCATAAATTGTTTTGCGAAGTTAGCTCGTATTATTTGTTAACTATCTCTTGTAGTTGGCATGATATTTTCCAATCTAACTCAACAAAACTGTTATAATAAAAACTGTATCTGAGACTAAAGATGGATTCAGTGACCTATAGAAAAATTGAACGAGGAACATTTTCCCAGAATGTATTAACGAACTACCTACCATTTTTTCTGGGTTTACTTTGACTTTGGTTTTACTTGGGTGGACAAGAGCGGTCGGAAAAAATAGCTTTTTAAAATGTTCGGAACCAAAGTCTCAATTAATGACCAATTTTTAAACTAATTACAACGGAAGAAATATTTTTGCTGTATTTTGCTGTTACAATTTCGTAATGAATAATCAAAGAGAACATAGCATTTGGCTTAAATGCTAGATACAATTTTAGATAAATTTGAAAATTCAAATTAAAGGAAAAAGGAAAATTTGGACTTTTTTTGAAGACCATGAAAGACCATGAAAGACCCATAAGTAGATAGTTTCAATCCACATATTACAAAACATTTCATAATATAAATGCTCGAAAGGGTTGAAACATCTCTCAATGGGCACTTAAATTTTTCTGCGGAATATAAATGATTTGTCATCGAGTGGAGTGAAACTTACAAGGAACATATTTTTATTAAAACTTTTCAACATTTAGTAATGGTCGCTTTTCAAAATTAAACTCTTTAAAAATAAGTAAGCAGATAGAACTGCCGGACTCAGTGTGTATTTGGCTAACAACCGGACTTAAGTGTCTATTACAAACGTTTGCACATACTTTAAGTAGCTTTTTACCAACTTTTAACTAAACCGAATTTAGTTTATAAGAAACTTTATTACCGCATGTAAATCTCCAAGCTTCACCAACACCAACAACAACAATAGCAAGTGGAACAAACAAACAAACCTAAACATTTGAAAATTTACATAAAAGCAACAGACTTTTAATTAAAAAACTCATTTCCGCACACCAACCCAAATACACGCACACATACGCACGTATACGTCAAATGCATACAAACACACACACACACATGCACACATTGATAGTCACACGTTGACAACGAAAGAAAAACAAAAACTTTGTCCTTGATAATACTCGGAAAATAAGACCACAACTAAAAGCTTATTTGGCACTTAAAGTTGTTTTTGTTTTTGTTTTATTATTTTATTGTTGTTGTTATTTTTTATTTAATAAAAAAATAAACTTAAAAAGCGCCAACCGACAAAATGCACAAAACAAAAATAAAATAAAAACAACAACAACAAAAAAGTTTAAACGACAACTTAACTTTTGCCAGGCGTAGAGGTAAAGAAAAGCATGCCGTGACACGCCCCTTTTGCATAAACCAGTGCGGAAAATTCATTAAAACTGAAGAACAAGAAGAAGAGAGAAACTTTTTACAAACACAACACACACACATACACACAAAAATACAAACAAACACTGGCGCAGCTATTCATGTATGATTGCATACGCTCAAGCGCAGGAGCAAACAGCAACAGCAACAGAAGACGACAAACTTCTTTCGCAACACTGGCTGGAGTCTATTGCGGTAAAAAGGGACCATCTTTCTTTAGAATTTTTTTTTGTAGCCTATGCTAACATTGCACAGTGGACATAATCATGAGAGGGAAGTATTAAAGGGCCACCCTTGGATTCAATTTAATGAGCTCAAAAATATAGTGGTCTTATAAGAGGCATGGTCAGTTCAAACAAGACCAGGCTCGAAAATTTTTTTCGATGCAATTTGAATGCAAATAAATTTTAGTAATAAAAATTGTTCAAAAAATTACACTCAAATATTTGTTTGGTAAATGTGGTTAGTGGAAGCTTGAACAAAATCAAGCTAAAAGTATTTTTTCAGATACTCGATTTGTAGTAAAATGGAACAAATTTTTATTTGGCAGTTGTAATCATGGCCAGTGAGCAATTGTCCACTATCTGAACTAAAGTCATACATGGCAAAACTTAAGCCGAAAATTTTTTTTTTTAAAAATTGTCTAAAACCAAAGTTACCCGTTTAAACTTTGGTTTTAGACAATTTTTACAAAAATATTTTTCGGCTTAAGTTTTTCCATGTATGACTTTTGTTCAATTGGAAAAACGTTTATCACCCTAATCAACACTCTAAAAAAAAATATGCCTTTGCGTTCGAACGATCAAATTTGCTCAAGTACCACATGTTTGATGTTGATTTTAACAGAATGAATATTGATTTAAAATGAATAGAACCGTGTGTTCCGTGTTAGCTCTTTGATTTTAATCATCAGTTGTTTGTCTGTTTGGCACAACAACGATTATTTTGACTAAGAATAAAGTGCAGAAGCAAATGTTAATGAGAAGAAGTTTGTACATGTAATGGCAACAAAGGAGATAAAGAGCTCCACGGATGCCAAAAATAAGCATGATCAAAATAATAAATATTGTCATATTTCATATTTTTACTAACTAGACTTGCTCATTTATTCAACGCTGAGTCTTGTTTAGCGATTAATTGTAAGTAAGATTTATACTAGTTATATGATGAAATCAAGGAATAAATGATTTTTTCATGCAATATTGAGGCTATTAAAAAAAAATAAAAATATGAGCTTTGTCTCCATTTTTGTCTTAAGCTTTTTTATAGCACTTTGAATAGTCTATAATTTAGGATTAACCTATCTGCTCAACGTTAAAAAAATTCTAAATTCAAAAGAAGACAGACTATCGGAAATTTTGCAGTTGTGTTTGAGTATATTTGTAAACTAAAATGAAACCTTGGATCATTTAATAGTTTGTTTTCTAACAAATATTCAATTTGTACATCGAAAAATGTATTGTTTTGTACACAAAATTTAATTTTTGAGAATGTTTTCATTGTCGCCGAATTTTTCAAATGTTCAATTGTCATTTAAGGTACACTCGTCTATCGGTTTTCTCGCTCATAATGCGTATATCTGTACTGTAATGCTGCGACAATGAACACTAGCAATGTAGAAGTATTGCATATAGCTTATGGTCTGGGATTATAAAATCTTAGAGACGATATTTCTAGCAAAAAAGAAATTCGATTTAATTTCACAGCTGGTATTTATAAAACTTAATTTTTAGCATTTTGAGTTAGATTTTTCTTTAATATTAATAAAATATTAGGTGTACAAATAAGTTTCCGCCGTTTTTTGTTAATAAAATAATATTTAAACGATTTTAAACGATGTGGGACTGCTTGCTGAGTGACTTCTAAACTAAGTGCAAGTTCCTTTTGTGTTTGAGACGAATCTTCACCCAATAATTTCTCCAAATCTGCATCCTCGTAAATTTTCGGCCTTCCACTGGATCTTTGTCTTTTATGTCAAAATCACCTTTTTTAAATTTTTGAAACCATTCTCGACATGTTCTCTCACTCAAAGCATCCTCATTATATGCTTCTACGAGCAATCGATGCGACTCAGCAGCAGATTTTTTTTAAATTATAATAAAAAAATAAATTAAAAGTTCCCGCAAATGACACTTAGTTGGCTCAAATTGAGACATTTTTAGATGAAGAAAAATATATGATGCTAATGCGAACTTAATAACATGATAAGGTTATGTTGTTCTGGAATAAACAAACTAATTTTCAAGTAGGTTACCATCTGCGAATTCCAACGTAAACCTCGTGCCACGCCATCTTTCTCAAAACGGCGGAAACTTATTTGTACACCTAATACTTTAATAAATTTTATTTGTATAACAAATGTTTTTTGAATAATGCACCACTGTACACTGGTTTCTTGTGCCTGCCACAGAAACACAACAACAACAATAACAACAACATTTAATACAAACAAATACATAAATACATACGAGTGTGTATATTTGCATTCGACTTTAAAGTTTCAAATGAATTTCTTACTCGCCTATGTCAAAGGAACTGATATCAATTAAAAGCATCCAAATCCGAAAAGTTCTTCATAAATTTTATGTTGATGTTGTTGCTCCTTTTCTTGTTCGAATATGTATAAACACTTTTTCGATTTCAGGAAGTTTTTAAAATGTTTGCGTGTATGTTAAGAGCAGATATTCACAAACACACAAATTCAACGAGTATGAGTGTAGTATGTCAAAATGTAGTCACACAAATACAAAAGTACAAAAATATTTGTTTAGGCTTTTAACCTCCTGCTCCTCTGAAACTAGTTGAAACAACAACAAAATGTTTAAACTCTGACGTATCCCATGCTTAATGATTTGACTTTGCTAATTGTTATTTTAGTCCGTGTTAGCATGCTAAAAGTCAAATGTACACATTGGAACATTTACAGTACAAAAGTTTGAAGCTTTGATATCTCTTTCAAGTGATTACATCAAATTTGGATGTAGAAGCAAACAAAATTGATATTTCAATGTTGGTCAACGTGGCGTTGTATAGTAAATGAAGTATCAATTGAAAAGTTATTCATCCTTCTTGATTTTCTCTTCTTTTTAATGTTAATATTCCCTTTAACATTATTTTGTGGTTACTCGTTTACTTTGTTTTGCGAAAAAGTTAAACCGAAATTCGGAAACTATGTTCTAAAATTTTGTTCTCCCAAAATAAACTCATGATACTAAACGTGGAAGTAAGTAAGGGTATTCATTAAAACGCGTATAATACTCGTAAATGACGTATGCTGCGTATTTTTACGTCCTCACAAAACTAACTGTCAAAAATAGTATAAAGAATATTTTAAGCAAATCACGTATGTAAGTTTAAGATATCATCTGGTCACGTCAACTTATGCAGCTAAGTTGCAATCAGCTGTTTCCTGTATTCCTTTTCTTTGATGACGAACATTAGTAATAAGGAATAATATCGATTATAAAACTGTCAAAAATATTGATTTTTAGGTAATTTTGAACAATTCGTTAAAAAGATTTTATGAAGATAATTTGTATTATTTTCAGTTGAATTGTCAGTCATAAAAAAATCAATCAGATCGTTTTTTTTCCTAAAATATTGAAAAACATTTTCTTTGTCGTTGTGAATATTGATTTCTTAGTTTACCATTGACTATTAAGTTCACATTAAAATTAGAAATAAAAATGCCGGAAATAAGAGAAACAATTCCAAATAGCAAAAGACAAGCGGCGACGACTTAATATGACACATCGGTAGTCTGGTGGACGAAACGTTTAATTTAGTGCAAAATGTGGCCAACAGAAGTTCAGAAGAAAATACTCAGTTACTCAATACAACAAACTATACGCGGGTGGTCCGATAAGTATGTAGCCTCACCGCCCGATGGAGGTCTACTTTGCACACCACGAGAAAAAGTATTATTCAAATGGTTTAAAGAAGTTGGAGCATCCAAAAGTGTTTTCATGAAGCACATCGCGTAAATTTATTTACTTATTTAAATGGTGAACTTACGCATTTGGATGAATACCCTTAATATGTTATGTTGTATTGAATGAAATTATCGCTTCTATTTCAACAACTTTAACTAGTTCGATTTATTGATTGCATTTCGAACATTTTTTTTTTACATTCATATCCTTTGGATGCGTCAATGTTTTACACACTTTCAGGCAAATTAACTAATCGGTGTTGTTGTTGTTGTTGTTGTAGCTATTATTGTTGTTGATGATGCACGTATATGAAAATTGTTGTATGTGCTAATTCACAATTTAACAAATTTCATTCATATTGCTTTTGTTGCAGGAATATTTTACATCGATTGTTGTTTTGGTGTCCTTTTAATTACTGTTGTTGTTTGTGAAACTAACAACTGCAATTACAACAACAACAACGGCAACAACAAAAATTTCAGAGTGGAGTGGCAAATTGCCAATATTTAATGGAGAACAGCTGCAGCTGATGACTTTATTAATCAAATGTGGAAGTGCACTTTACACTGCAAGGGAGTAGAGGGGATCGCTTATATATTAAAAAAAAATTTAAATAATAATAATGGTTATATATTATATATATATATATATTATTTCTTAATAGTAAATGACCGTAAATTCGATTTAATTAACTTATCCATCCAAATGTGTCTCAATAATTCTCGACCACCTTTTCGATTGTTTCATCTGTTTTGGTTTTACGGTTTTTCGGTTGTTTAATTGTTTGGTGAAATAGAACATGGGCGCACAATGAAGCACTGCTTCTCTTCTTACACGCAGACACACACACACACACACACCTACATATGCACAATGCCAGCGTAAGCGACTAATTTCAATTGTAAACACAGGCGCACAATATGCAGGAACATGCTCACAGCTGGAAGCAGAAGATATCTCATGTTCTTCTTGTTCGTCGTCGTCGTCGTCGTAGTCTTCTTCTTCCGATGATTGCGTTTGGTTGTGCGCATAGCGCAACCAACTGGGCCCCACATCCTAACGACGTTATCGTGTGGCAGCTCCTGGCGTTGCTGGCTTAAGCCAAAATTGCTCCGCAAACATTAAAACTATCTGCAACTGCAGTTATCTGGCGAGAAGCAGAGCTGAAGCTGAGCTGAGTCAAAGCTGAATGGAGCAGAGCAGAGCGAAGCGAAGTGAGGATGTGCAGCGCATAACTGTTAAAATTTGTTTTACAAATTGACTTGTTACTCATGCCGACATACAAAAATACACAAACACACACAAACAACTAAACATAGACGCTTACACACGTTGCATGTCCTTCTGTCGGTGTTAGTACATAGTACATAGATACGAGTTGTATCTACAGGGTATATTTAAAACAAATGTTAATTGCTCGCTAGCAGAATCTGAAATATATGTTTAGCTTAATTAGTTCTCTTACATGGATCGCTCTGTCCAGACGACCTTGTGCATTCTTTTCAATATTAAAGTTTATACTCTTGATTCTGGAGCATTTTTATATGAAATAAAAAAATTGTATTTTGTAGTTTTAAACCCTGTTAAAGAGAATATCTTGTCGCTTTCTCTCTCTCCCTCTTTCTCCCTTTCTCTCTGTGTTGTCTTGCCAAATCCTTCGAATAAACAATTGCATGCGGTGTCGTTGGTGCTGCACATTTACTGAGTGCGATTATTATTGTTAGTCCTTCTGCTTCTTCTTCTTTTTCGTGTTGTTTGGTGCAATTTTTTTGTTGTTGTTGCTCTCGTTGCTGGCCTGTCCTTTGCTGTCCTAAAACGCAGGTCGTTTCTTTTCGGGAATTATTATTATTTAGAATTTGGATTTTAGTTCTTCCAGTCATTTACAATTTGTAATCTCTTGCATAAATTTAAATGGGTCCTATTGCGGTAACACGAGGATCGCTTTGGATAACTTTTCACAACAAACAAAATTGTATTTGGTTGCTAACTTAAATAGAACTGCAAGCTTGGTTTTTTACTTAGAGATTTGTCTGCAGTTTTTTGCTTTGTAGGAGTTGAGTTTGAATTGGTAGAAAATAAATTAAATTTATCACAGGTAAAATTTAGTTCAAGGAAACTAAAGTTAGTTTAGAAAAAATTATCTTTTGTTTATGCTAATAAATATAAAACTATTAGAAGTACTCATAAGTACTAAGTAGAAGTTTTGGCAAGTATCAAATTATAATTTTTTAAGTTTAAAATAGAAATTGAAAGGTCACAAATTTGCGATAAGTATTTTAAAAAATTATTAAACTTGAAAAGGAAACAAAAATAAGAAATACATACATACATACATACATACATACATACATACATACATACATAAAGTCCTATATTTTTGGAATAATAACCAATACTAAAACATATCTTACCCAATACTTAAACGTATTTATACCACAGTAATCGAATCTCCGATGTACTCGATACTCCCATCCATAGGTGGGCATCGATAATTATGAAAGTAACTTCAATAAACTTATTTGAAAAGTTAATATCGTTAAAAATTTAACGTACAATTTAAAATTTCTATAGAAAAAAATTTATTTTTTCAAAAACTCGAAAAAATAATTAATCAACTTTGCATACAAGAGTTTGCAATCACTTTTATTTATTTATAGAAATTTTGCATATCTATTTAAGATTCTTAATGTAATTAAATTTGTGATTCAGTTAGTTTTTATATAAATTGAATTTATTTATTAATACAATATCCGTAAATCTTTCGATTTGCCCTAATTTAATTCTTAATTTTTCCTTTTTTGTATTGATTTTACTTTTTAATTATACTATATATTAATACCACCAACTATTTTCTATCGCTTTCAATAGAAGATTGTAGGTTAATGGTTGGCATATTAATGGGACATTGTCTCACATCGGCACATGCTGCCAAATTGGGTCGGGTACAAGACGATTCGTGTGTAGCCTGCAATAAAGACAATGCTAGGGGGACCCTGGAACACCTGGAACACCTGAAACACTTTGCAATTGCCCAGCTCTCAATGGATCTAGACTGAACTACTTCGGGCTAAGTTACTTTCAATCAATGAATAATATTTCCAGTCAATAGACAGCTAACCTGTTCAAGCTCGCCTAATTTTGTATCGCTAATTATTTTTGAACTTTGAATACCTCTATACAATCTTGGTAATGCTAAGGACCTCTAAAGGTCTATATGTGACCTCACTTTCTTGTTGATCAGCCAATGTAACCTAGCCTACTTTTAAATTTTTTGTTTAATATTTAACTGATTTGAATTAACGGAAGAAATTTAACGCTAGTTACTTAACGTTTTATTGGTTTTCGAAATGAACGGGAAAGTTAAAAATTAGCAAAAAAATTAACTTCGCAATAAACTTTTAACTTTTTAACTAGTTCGAGTCCAGCTTTGTTTCCATTAAACTCTACTTTATTGAGTATTAAAAATTTACTTCATATGTATTTAAACTAAATCTGAATTAAGTCTTAAGTTATCTTTAAATCAAAGCATAGAAAAACGTATCTATAAACAGCATTTTTACCCAAAAAATATATATAGGTATGAAGCATTAAACTCATCTTTTTAGTACCATTAAATAATGGATTTTCCATCGAAGTTCTTCTGCACAAACACAGACACAAATAAACATTTTCCAAATATTGTATTTATTTCATGCTAAAATTCCGTCATACTCCCTCACACAGTCGTAAACTAAAAATTGTTGCATGCAGCAAAAATATTTCAATTTGCACTTGATACTGCCAGCAACAAAAAAGCACAACACAAACAAAAATTATTAAAAGAAGAATACTTGGAAGGAAAAAATAACATGAAAAGCACGTCTGAGTATGGCAAAAGTGCATACGAACTCGATTTGTGGCAAAGCATTTCTGCAGATGAACCCGAAAGACCAAAAACTGAAACCGAACACTCACACGAAAGCAGCACAAGAAATGGAAAAAAAAGAAGCTTGTTGGGTCGAGTGGAGTTGAGTTGAGTGGAGTTGAGTCGCAACAGCAAAAGAATTTCGATTGCGACCACAGCGAAGCGAAAACACAGAAGCAACAGAAGCGGCCCATAAGACTGCAACAAACAATACTAAAGAGCAGCGGGGCAAACAGGGTGGCACAAACATTTCTAAAAATAATAATGCTTAAAATCCACAGTCAGTTCACCAGCAACAAAATGTTTGATATTTAAGCAAGAATTTATTTTTTTTAAGTATACACACCAAAAAAAAAAGAAAAAACAATTGGTTGCTACTGAACCACAGGAACTGTCGAATCGTATACAGGAAAAAAAAGGTTTCAACTGAACTTCTTGCATTATTTTTAGTTTATTGATTCAATAAAGTTTTTAATTATTTTAGACAAATATTTAACTAAAAAATGTCAAATCTCAAACAGAAGAATTTGTTCATATATTTAAATTTATAATAGAAAAATTCTGAGAGACTTTTTATACCAAAAACAAATTTTAATTGTATTTATTAATTTTATCAATTCTCATTTTTCTAAGACTTGTTAACATTTTTTTCTTGAGTGTAGCATAAGCACACACAAACACTCATACTCACACACGACCACAGAATCGCCAATGAACCTTTACAGTTGCAACAATTGTGCTCACTTATTGTGTATGTATGTTTTTGTATGTGTGTGCGCGTGTGTGTGTGTGTTAGAGCATTATCATTCATCATTTTGGTCGAAGAGCTGGCAGCGAAGACATGGTCAGGTTCCAACAAGAGAGCAGCCACAGGAAGGATTTTGTTATGCGGAAGCGATGGAGTAGGAAGTTGCAAAAGCGCTGGAAACTGCATTCAATGGGCACCTCTAAACGCAGCAGCGATAGCAAAACCAACAACAACAACAAAAATATTAGATGAGGAAACTAAATTGTGCGGCAGCAACGCATTCGCATATACTCGTAGTTCCTTACACACGCACAGACATACAGAGCCATACACTCCATCGCGAAGTTATATCGACAACTTAAGTTTGACTTTTTTCGATTGTTCTTAAATATTTTATTTTATATTTGAATTAATTTTAGTTAAATTAATTGATAAGATATTTCAGATCCGGAACAGATTGAACAAGTACTAAACATATTTACAATGTTGATCTTTTCGAAATGGTACGGACAGAAGGGTGGAAAAGGCAGAAAAACTTATGGCATATATTTTGAGAGAGAAGGAAATTATGGGAAAAAATGCTGCGACAAGTGTTATGTTATTTAATATTAATAAACTAAGTATCTGAAACAGTGTAGCAGTGTGACAGAAGTTGATCTCACTACAAGAGCAAAGTGTGATCGACGTCTTAGCACGCTGAGCTGGGATTGTCGTTGATTTAAAGTTTGAACACGAACTGGGGACCTAAATTGAAGACGTAATATGTTGTCGGTGTCTCACGCTTCTTTCGTTAATTGTTTTATGCCATTCGATAATCTTTAACTTTAGATTTAGCGTGTTTTATTGAATAGAGAACTTAGATTAATATTTGAGACAATGTCTAAAGTGTAAAATAAAGTGAAAGAAATTCTATTTCGAGTGTTACCAAAATTGCATAATGCCATAACTTTTCTAAGCTTAAACTAGTTGACAGCCAATAAAATAAGAGACTTCCAATTTTCCTTTCCTATATAAAATTGTTAGAATAGCAAAATAGTTTTTTTGTTTATGGTAAGGTTTTGGTGATATGCATTTTCTGTCATGAAAAACAGAAGGTTGGTAGACATAATTGCAAATATCTTGAAAAGTTGTTGTACGATTACAACAAATAAACTGTTATATAAAATTTAATACGGTTTTCTAGTAATTGATTATCTTTATAAGTTATTAACCTTATAATTGATTAACCTTATAACTGATTATCCTAATAAGTGAATATCTTAATAGTTAGTACCTTAAAGAAAAACATATTGCTGAGTCGGATTTAATTCAAATTCCATAAATAAAGACAATCATTATCAATTTATAAGTATAAAACATTTTTTCTTAAAAAAGTTAAATAAATGTTAAACCTTCAATGAGCACTCACTAGATCTACTATATGCCTAGAAATCGTAAAGTTTTTCCCAGCACTTCTGTAGTTATCCCAAATGAAAAAATTTTAATAAACCACCCACCTAAAAATGAACCATCAAACAACTTTATTCAATTAATGTTCCTTCCACAGTTTTTATTAACAACTTTTTCATTAGATATTGGATAGTTAAGAAAATATTTAAAATGTTTTGATTGAAAATTAAAATCATTAAGTTAACAAAATTCTTGGACTCGACATGTCTAGCCAAAAAAAATAAAATCTAGATGGCCATATCATGCTAACTGGCAGAGAGAGAGGTGTTCTTTTTAAAAAATGTTTGAATAATAAAATACTTTTATATTAAGTAAGCTATTAACAATCCTTTTATACCCTTAATGTTTCAAAACGTTTCGTACTTTATTTTCTAACAGCCTTATTATGAACCTTTCGTTTGCCTTCGTTTCGTTTTGAAATGTGAGTGAAACTAAAATTGCTATTATGACAAAACGAAAACAAACGGAACACCTCTCAAATGAATTTTTGAGAGAGAAAAAAGCTTTTTTGTTCTAAACGACGTATTAAGCAGAACGAAAATTGATGAAACGAAATTTCGTTTCAGTCACATAAATTTTTGCTTTCGTTTTAGGTGCAATGTTATCGAGAATAGTTTTGAATACTTTTATGCCAATTTAATTGACGTACTATTATATTCATCAATTGTATAGTGAACAGTAAGAAGCATATCGAAAAAAAACTTACTCCTGATCAGGTATTGTGAAAATATTCCCGGTTTCCCTAAGTGTTCTTCTCCTCAAATTTATCTGCATTCGGTTTTCATCTTCTACATTTTCACTCAATCGCTGAAAATCCGCTTTTAAAAACGTTTTGTTAACTATATTTATAATATTTTGAAACAAAAACAAAACTCAAAAACAGAAATGCCAGCACTTAAAAACGCAAAAATGTTTGTTGTTTTCTTTAGAAAACTGAAAAGCTTTTGCGAAAAAAATATCTATGGGCAACGTACATACGTGACTAGACAAAATTCTAAACGAAAAAAAAAACGAAAGAGCTTTTGAAAATGGTAAAATAACAATTTAAAAGAAAAGTGAATGAGTTGCGAACGAAACGTTTCGTTTCGTTTTGATTATCATAATAAGGCTATAATCATAATTTGAAAATATTGAAACATTGTGAATATGATTAAATTTTTATCCGCATGGTGGTATTATAAATGTGAAATTGAGTAGACCACGCAAAAGCAGGAAACCCACGCACGCACACACACACACACAGAGATACCGCCACACCGGCAGAGGATAACGCACCTTAAGACCGTTTGATTAATTTGTTTACTTTACTATGCAATTTTCGTTGAATGCATATTTCAACAATGAGCACAAAGCAACAACGAAACCAACAAGACTGGCAGCAGAAGCAGTGGAAGCCGCAGCGGTAGCAGTGCACAGCTTCATGTTGCTGCTCGTCGAGAAGCGTCGTCATCGGACGTGGACGTGGATGTGAATGCGGTAAGCGTTGCGTGCATGACAACGCAATAAAGTTAGCGTTGCTTTCGGTGTTGTTGTTGTTGTTGATGCTGCTGCTGTTGCTGCGACTATTGTAAATTGCAATTTGTTGCTTAGCAGCAGTTTCCGTTGCCGCTGCTTATGCTGTTGCTGCTGCTGTTGCTGCAGTGGCTGTCAGCAACTTGTTTAGTTTATAAATTGCTAGCAATTTGCTGCTTTTGTTTTGCTCATTGTTTGGCTCTGAATTGAATTTTGTCATTTGTAAAATTTCTTTCGTTCTTTCTTTGCTCGAGCGGTCGGTAACTGCTCGAGCAGCACCAGCAGCAAGCATCCCCAAACCCAAGCAAAATCGATTTGTTTCACTTTTCCGCAGCGTAAGCGACAAGTGAATGCGAAGATGTTTTAAAGCGGACGCAAGGAAGTTCCTAAACGCAGCAGAGATTTGCGCAGTTTTGGATGCTTGGATTGAAATCGACTTCGGAAATCGCAGAAATTATTTTAAAATAAAGTCGGTTAGTTTGACTATGAAATTTGAATGGCCAGGGAGCGTAAAGAAAGCAAAAGAGTGTTCTCAGCTTCAAGCAAAATATATCAAGTTTTTCTAGATCCAAATCGTAGCTAAAAATATATATTTCTATATATATATAAATTATACCTTCAAAAAATTTAGTTATAGTATTTAAAAAAAGGTTGAATCTCTAAACGTTCTTTAATGCAGCTTTAGTCCCTGATTTGCAGAACTGATTCGTAACTTCTTGATCTATTTCGACTTTCTGTTTGAGCGTACTTTTACCCGTGGCGTATGATTAACATGATTTCATTAAATATCGCTCATACGCCTCATTACCCGTCATTTATGATGGAATTATTGATTTTATTTTATTTGTTTTGTTTTTTGGTTTTAATTTCATTGTGTTTACTCCACTGTTGTTGTAATAATAATATATTTTGTACACAAGTAGTGCAAACTTTCAACAATGCTGGTAATTACTATCATTAATATTGGCGAATTAATTTGCTGCCAAATGACGCGTGCAACGCGCGTGCTTCGGCATGTCAATAAATTTTCAAATTTTCAAGTATTGTTGTAAGCATCAGCTTTAAAATTAGCTTATCGCGGAAATTTACCAACCAAAACACTGAAGTTTTGAGTTATTGCAATTATATCGAAGCAAACTGTAAAGGAAGCTAGTCGAAATCCGAATTCAGTCGGAAGAGAATTTTTATCTTAAATGTGACGAGGCAAATGAAATATTATAGAAGTACATATATGTAAAAAGAAACAAATTAAATATTTAAAAAATGTTTAGACAAGTAAATATCTAAAAAAACAAAGTTCTCTAGATCTAAATTTTTATTCACAATTTAACATATTCTGTTTAACTTTCAGACGATTTTCATTCAAACGATTTCAAAAATCTTAAAAACTTTATGCCACTATTCAAATATTCAATTGATGTGTGAAATTTTACTATAAATCAGCAACGAATGTGTTCAGGCTGCTTCACACAGCTCTTTGCATGCCTTGCAGCTATTCCATAAAATACCTTAACGCCTTTGCCAATCTGCAATCGGGCAATAAAAGCAACCGCCCCCCCCCCCCCCCGATCTAGTCCGACATTCATTCCAATCATTTGACATTTTTCGATTTCTAGCGCAGTGGCAACTGGCGCCGACTAATTTATGCTAAGGACGTGTTGCCGCCCAGGAGTATGATAGATTTAAGCGTATGCGCATAAATTGAGAGCAAAGCGTAAATATGAACTTACCTCTGCCGGAATGAAGCATTCTATACAACAACAACAACTCAACGAACTTCATTTAGTCAGTCAGTCACGCTGAGGCAGTTCCAAGGCTAAAGACTGCAGCATCGACCAAACATAACTTTTAGCTTATAGACCGAGACTACCAACAATAATTTTGTTGAATTATTCATTTTGTTTGACCTTGAAAATTTCTAAACTAATAAAAATTTAAAATACAATATTTTTAATTATTTTAATTTTAATTTTAATATTACTTCTATATAATATGACGAGATATGATTCTTTAGATATACGTAAAATATAATTCGAAAAATGCGATTCAAAAACCAATTCGTTAATGATATCGTTTTTAAATCGTTAGTGAACAATCACTAACGAAGTGCAAAACCTTTTTTTTTTTGGGAATTACGATTACGAGTTGTTATTTTCAAAGAGTTAAAAATTTTTTGTTTTAAACGCATTTTGTTCGAAAACGATATCGTTAACGAATCATACGAGTGATTCTTAAACACATCGCTTTAACGATACAAAATACTAATCCGCACATAAATTTAATGTAGTAGTAATTGATTCAAAAGTGTGTGGATTTTCTCTCCGCCGCTAAATAATTAGCTATTCATATACGATATCGTTCTCGAAATCATTAACGAAACGAATTATATTTCGTTAACGATATCATTTTCACATCGTATGATTTGTCATAGTTTTAGGTTCAAAAGTCATTTTAGTATACTAACAACAACTATTAAATGCATTTTGTTCGCAGACTAAACAGCAGTTTTAATAGTCAATACTTACTTAACGTTTTCAACACATTTGAGAATTATAAACTGTACAGTTGAGAAAAATATGTACTGTACTGTTGTTGATTTTGCGCTTGTTTCTTATGTAAACTAGAATATTTGTCCAAATCCATCAATAAGGAACACTTCAATTTTAAGCAATAAATTAATATTTTTTTTCTTTTAACGCCAGCAGTTGGTAGCCCTACTTTAAGCTATGCTACAAAGCATTTATACATAGCAACACTGATAGGCGTCTATAAGCAAAGCAAACTACTTTAAGCTTTTGTAACGCTTGCAGCTTTAAACGCCTCTCGGATGTAAATTGTGGCAACCAACCGTTCGTTAGACAAAAACAATTTTGAAAATGTTCAAAACTTAAAGCAATATGAATCATAAGTGATTTGCAGTTATAATAGTAAAAATTGTTGTATGAAACAACTCAGCTTAAGAATACAAGCTAAAGACTTTTTTATTCATATAAGTACACACATACATACATACATACAACGTCCTTCATATGCAAATAACAAAAAAAAACGATATTTTTAATTTAGGACATTTTACGTTTTGAGTTTTTAGTCCTCATTCACCTTTAACTGTGGACGGACATACAGAAGCGCCGCATTGTTGTATTCGAACTCACACTTTTACTCTCATGAGTGTGTCTGTGATGTCCGTGTCTATGTGTTTGTGCGTTTGTATACATATACATATACATATAATTTGGCATATGTGAGGCATCAGCTTGTTTTGTTCTATCGCAATCCCTTTGGAATTTGGTACATTGTTGCAACAACAATTGCCGCATCACTGTCGCAACAACAGCAGCAACAACAGCAGTAGCAGCAACAGCAACAACAGCAACAACAGCAGTAGCAGCAGCAGTTGCTGCAATTGTAGCAAATTATGTGCTGGTTCGAAACGGGGCAAGCGGTGTTGGAACTTTGACATTTGTTGGCAAATACGGTTGGGCCGGTTCGGTATCGTCAATCGCAGAGGGAAAGTTGTCAATTTGTTATTGGAAATCGTTTTGACGAGTGTTTGTGTCAATTGACATTTGATTTGTGACAGAGTTTGTGGTTGTTTCTTTACTGTACACGTTTCAATGTAATTGAAAATCGTTAAAGTTATAGTAATTCTAGACTAACTGGAACATTTCTAAGATTTTTTAATCATGATGGGATTACATACATAAACTGAGATTCTTTATTTTTACTTAATCGGTTATTACTAGAGAAATGAATTATATGCAAATTCCCGTTTTTACTGGCCAACTTATTTACTATTTCAGGTAGTTACAATGTTTTTATGAATCAAAATAGCTTTCATTCATTCATTTATTCATTCATTCATTTATTCGGTAGTGCATAGTTTTGCACATTTTCCAAGATTTGCATAGATTGCATATTTTTAGAAAAGTTTCCAATTTTTTATAATAAATGCATAATTTTGTTAGCAAAATTTTAATTTACACTTGTTAAATTTTTTACTATTTACTAGATATAAACCGATTATCGTCATAGGCCAGTATCGGCGAAAAATTATTGCATATGCTTTGGCTTCTGTTGTATATTGGCTTATTCGCATGAAGCGGATTGTATTTACGATGTAATACGATGAACTCAAAAAATTGCAAGCAATGCGGAAATAGCAATTTTTTGTAAACAAATAAATCGTAACCGACTTATGATTACAATCAGGCCGAATATGAATAAGAAAATATACAGAATTAGGTCAACCAATGCAGAAGCCGCGATCGATTCTCGGTCAAGATTTTGGTTTTTATTGGCCTAGGTTAGGAGCGACTTACGAAGAGTACAACGCAACCGCTGGGCGTTGTCAAAGATAAGTAGGTTTCTTTAGATTTTGGTTTGGATAGGAATGGGAGTCTTCAGTAGTTCGTTAAAAGAAAAAGACGTTAAGAATTCGTATAAAAAATAGTGCACGATTTTTTATTAATATAAATAAACAAAGTTGAACAAGAATAAAAAAAAACTGGAGTCAATTATTATCAACATTGGACAACGAGGAACCCCAGGAAGAAACAAAGAAAAAACGAAAGAAGTCCACCAAGACACTCTTTTTTACAACACATCGAAAAAGTTGTTTTATTTCGATTTTGAGCATAACAAAAACTAAGAATTTGAATCTGGAAAATTTGTTTATACAAAAATGTTTTGCTTCATATGCAGGAAGTGTCGAATGAAATAAATAACTCCTCCTCTGCAAGGATAGGTCCTAAAGCATTCTAAGCCACGGCTATCAAAGAAAAGCAGTTGAAAGAAAAATCCAATGGACCAATTCCATGGGTCAGTGCGTCAGTGCCTCACAGGATAGTCTATAAGAATTCAATCTACGACAAATAACCGGCTTTGTCACGGTACATAACTGGATTAAATAGCACCTCCATAAAATGGGTTTATCCTCTGATACAGAATGCAGGCTGTGCTTAGAAGAAGACGAAACATCTATATCGCTTAAGCCAGATTTCATCTTAAATATTTTCAGCAGGGTTTTCAAACTTTAAAGACACGACAAGGTCTATTCTATCCTTCATAAAAAGGTTGAAAGATCTTCTAGTGTCGTGTTTGAGCTTTGAATACAAAAGATCTTTTCTGGTCGGATTGCTTGTTGCTGATATGGTTACGCCTCAAGGTGTAGTTACACCTTTCTAAAAGACTTTGGTCTTATTTTGGGTGGTCTATTTGATGCATATGGAAATATGTTCTTGTCCCAACGTCTCGCCCCTCTTGTTTGGTTGATATAGTATATAGGAATAAGTATGAAATTACTCTCTAATGATGGCTATAAAAAATTCTCTATACATTTGTAAACCAGAATTTTATAGTAAAAATTTAATTTTGTTGGTCTTGTTTTCTCCAAGAATTTAGGTGAAAATTAGAATATCTTTACCGGTTGAGTATCAGATAAATGAAACAAAGTCTCTTAATTAACAACTAAAATAAGAATGAATTTATTTTCCATACACAAATTTCAAATCACATTTAATATATTAGAAAACAAGAAGACGAGAGTTCTAAAAAGTACAGTGGTCCAATAAAAATTTAAAACTAAAGTACAATATTTACTTGGAGTAAACAATTTAAATTTTTTTAAAAATAAAATTTACTTCAATCTTAATTCACCAAAGATAGATACTCAATATTAGACCTGATACTCGAAATTTAGAAAACTAATTTATTTCTTCTTCCTTCAAATTATCTATACTAAAACTAAACTATGAACTATATAAAGTTGAGTCATTGAGTACCGGGCAACCGGGCTTTTCTTTGATAGTGGCCTATATCTAAATTGGGAACCTTGCAGATACTCTTCATAAATAATACCTGCGTTACCTACCCAGTAGCTTGATGTCAGCATTCTTAATAAGAAAACTTAATAATACCACACTTTAAAAATAGCAACAATCTTCTATAACCTTGTTCCATGAATATCGAACTACTTGTTTAAATATTTGTATACTTTAAAATATATATGTTATTAGGTTATCTTTCTGCAAAACTGCTTCGGTATTAAATATGCTGACTCGACGAATTTTTCAAATTATTTACCATCCCCATAAGTAAGACAATAAATATGTATGTACTTTAAAGCAGGAAAATCTGATCCAATAAAATTCCATCTAATTAAAAAGGGTTTAAAGTAATTTCCGTTAATATCAACACTATTTTAAGGGGTTGCCTTTTGCATCCAAACTTTCTTAAATACGAAGAAAAATCTGCCAACATTTTCTGCAGAACTTTAATGTGAATTTTATTTTGTTACACTTTATCGTCCTCTTCATCATGTGCCTTCCTACCTTCCTTTCGCTGCCAAACAGTCAAATGCCAGTCGACGTAATTTTTTCTCAAATAAGCAGGAGGGAAAAAAAAACACATCAGCATGTCTGCCTCGGGGAATTGCAAATGTAAGGGACCTAAAGCACTTGCAGGCCGACCGACCGAACGACCGACAGACAGAAAGACAGTTCGACCGAGCCGTCTTCTGCATATGAAAGTAGGCAATTTATGAAAAAGAGAGTGTGTCGGGGCCGAACCAAACCAAAGCAAACCAGGCCAGTCCCAGCTGCCAGGTGAGTCAATTTATGCGCATTGCATACCTTGTGGAAAATATTAATAAAATGTCGGAATTATTACTTCCAAGGTCAAATATTAAAAAAATATGGCGGAGCAATGCGTTTTACATGAAGAAAAATTAAATGTACACTTTTAATAAACGCATCGTAAATCACTAACATTTTTGCTTTTGTGTTTAGTTACCCTTTTCGTTGGCGCAGATAAACAAACATACAGACAGACAGACAGACAGACAGATATACATACATACAGACCGACCAACAAACAGTAAGACAGACAAACACGCGCACATTTGTTCAGACATCCAAGACGATTTGTTAAATTTGACAGCTGCTATATTAGTGCGGCATACACGTACACTTACAGATATACACATACATACATGCATGCACGTACCACACTCCGGGGTCCCCTAAAATTCATTCATATTTGTCTGACATCGAGCGAATCTACATACGCCCAAACTCGATAGCTGCACCTTCATTCGTCTCTGCTGCCTGTGTGCGTATGTATGAGTAAAGCTGTCAGTTGTGCAGACTGACTGACAGTCTATCTTAGATGTTAGACAATTTAGATGTACAAGCTTCATTATTCATCTGACGCATAATTCGTGAAAAACGCACAACGCTTGCGTCTGTTTGTAAGCGTTTAGAGAATTTAAGTTAGGAATATGCGGTTAATTTAAAAGATGAACTTTAGTATTAATTCTGGCACTGCTTTAAAAATTTTTGGACAAGAGTTGGACAGTCTTTAAATGGAGTTATTGAATTTTGAAACAATTGTTGTACCCATATAAACTCCTATATACATATATACCCTCGTAAACTTTAATAAAAACGAAAAATAAATAAACAATGTCAAGGAATTTGTGCTTAACTTGGTCTGATTTTTTGCGTTTATACAAAAGCTACAAAAACAAAACTCCAGCAATTTATATCTAGCACAAGGTTAGCAAGTTAAGATCATCCCAATAAACAGAAAAACCTCGTAAATTATAGTTTTATGGCAAGCAATCACGAATATTCGCCGCCAACAATCGTAATTGCGGCTCTGCGCTGTAGGCCATTGATTATCGCCATAATTACTTGATTAAGTACGTGCCGCCATTTTGCTATTTGCCATGTACTCGAAAGCGCCACTGAAGCTCATAAAACTGCAGAAAGACTAAAAGCCGCGAAATGGTCGTTTTTGTGTCGTTGTCACTTTGTCTAACAATGACAGCTCACCTGCACGTAGGCGCCGCAGCACAGCCACAAAACGACGACCGACCGACCGACCGAACCACCCACCCACCCAAAGCACCACCATTCGATTGCGCCCACTATTCACGGCGCTATTAAATAACTATAAAAATCATTATCGCCATTTGAGTTGTGCTTGGCATATTAAAAAGAGTTGAAAAATCACATTAAGTGGCAGCACTGCACACAGCTAACGTCGCCGCTGTTTGACAGTGCACATTGCTTTGCGGATTGTTTTTTTTTTTTGTTTGTTTGCTTTTTTTTCGCTGCATACATTTAGGTGAATTAAAATTGCTAGTGAAAAAGAGTAATAAAAAAGCAAAAGAATAGAAAGTTGAATTGAGTTGAGTGCGCTTTTAGGAGATTAGAAAGCGAGTACTTAGCATTACAGTGCTTCACTTTCATTGTTTGCGCTTTTGCATTAATTTGCTTTGTGCACTTTTTCGCAGGTCGTTTAACTTGTTATATTACAAAAAAAAATTAAAAAAATTACTACTAAAAGTATGCTAGGATTTTTGTTTTAATTTCGTTTGACAGGAAGCTTTCAGTTTGGCTTTTGCATAATACTTGGCCATCAAGAAACCGAATTCATTAGCATTTAAATGCGATTTCTAGCGTTTGAAGTGTTGCTGGATTTTTGTGCGCATCCTAAAAGAATGCTTTAAAAAAAATTCACATACATTTAAATTCATTCATTTAAAAAGTCAGTCAAGCTGAAGTGTTTCGAAATAGTCGCGTTTTCTTTGTATAATAATATTTTAGGTCTTTGAACAACAAATTAAAGAGCCTAGAAGTATGCTATGTTATAAGATAAAGTTGACCACATCAACTGGAGACCTTTCTTTTATTTAACAAAATTTAAACATCATTTTCTTTACACATACTAATAACCGATTGACTAACACTATTGCATTTCCACAATTTTGTACTCTGTGCCCCCGACGCGAGTTCCATTGTGGCGTGGATAATGCAGGTCTCCCGTGACATTTATTGGCATCAATAAATCCACAATTAGCGCTGTCCCGTTGCTCTCGTGTGTCCTCGCTTGGTTATTAAGGGTTCATTGAGTCGGCGGCGTCGGCGGCGGTTGCTGCTATGATTCTGACCCCACTGGATTGTATGAGTCGTCGTTGTCGTACCTTGCGGGACTTAGAGCGACGCTAATGAATATTTAAGCATCATTTACATTTCTGCCATTGGCGATAATTTGCGCTTTTAATGAGGCTTTACTTTTTTCGCTCGAATTCAAATGGAAACTTTGCAATCTACAGTTGAATTTAAGTTTTATTTGATGTCACTCCGATTAAGTTGATGACATTAAAGGTAGTTCTCTGTAAATTTGTTTTGTATTTGTTGGCCTTAGATTTTTGAAATGACTATTTGATATCATTATTGATAATTTATCAGTTCAGTGTGAGAAAATGATTTCATCGAGATGTATCGATGATGAGTATATATGATGAGTATCTATCTATAGTGAGTATCAGTAATGAGAATCAATGATGAGTATCTATGATGAGTATTAATTAAGATTATCTGTGGTGAGTATTTATGAATAGTATCTATTATGAGTATCTATGATGAATATCTATGATAAGTATAAATTAAAAGTATCTGTGGAGAATATTTATAAATAGTATCTATTATGAGTATAGTCTATGCGAATCGTCTATGAGTACCAATTATGGGTATTTATGATAAGAATAAATGATGAGTATCTATGATGAGTATCTATGATAAGTATTAATTAAAAGTATCTGTGGTGAATATTTATAAATAGTATCTATGTTGAGTATAGTCTATGAGCCTGAGTATCAATTTTTAGTATTTATGATTAGAATCAATGATGAGAGTCTATGAAGAGTAACTATGAAAAATACAAGGTGGCGCAAAAGAAGTCATCCGATGTTGTTTGGCTCTTATTTTTTTCTAAATAAAAAACTTCGATTCTGTTTTTTGATTATGTTTATTTAGACCTTTAGAATTAATTGTGTTAAGTCGAGAAGATGATATCGGATAAATGGGCGCCGTCACAATTGATTGTCATACGGGCTCGTTTTATGGCATTTTCCATCACTTCGGCGAGAGTTTCGGGCGATAAATTCTCGCATTCGTGTCGGATATTTTCATTGAGGGCTTCCAAGGTCTCAGGCTTGTTGATGTAAACACGAGACTTCAAAAAACCCCATAAAAAGAAGTCCGGGACCGTTAAATCGGGCGATCTGGCGGGCCAGTGCAAATCGCCAAAACGCGAAATTAAGCGGAAACGCGGCCTTTAGAATGTCGGTTGTGGCTCGTGCAGTGTGTGCTGTTGCTCCGTCCTGTTGGAACCACATGTCCACCAGTCCTAATTCGTCCAGTTCGGGCAGAAAAAACTCGGTCAACATTGCCCTATAGCGCGCACCGTCCACTGTTGTCGTTTGACCCGCGGCGTTCGGCCCGATGACTCCTCCAGCGTGAACAGCGCACCACGCAGCCACTTTGAGGGGCTGTAATGGTTTCTCGTGCATCACTCGCGGATTTTCGGTTCTCCAGAAGCGATAATTTTGCTTGTTCACGTACCCGCTGAGGTGAAAATGAGCCTCATCGCTCATTATGATTTTTGCCAACACCACAGACGAATTGTTACGCAAAAAAATAGACACAATTATTCCGCGTTCTTGGGGAGTGTATCGCTCCATGGCTTATTCACTTGTATTCTGTATCTGTCTAGTCCACAAATGTCAAAACAGATTTGACATTGGCGGCCATTTGCAAAAATGAGAGCATCTTCCAATAGGGTGATTAATTTTGCGCCACCCTGTATATACTATGATTATCTAAAATGAGTATCTATGATGGGTAGACAAGGACTTTTTGATATACTCAAACCAGAATGGACTAATGTTCGTTCAACTATCAGTTCATCAAAATCTTGTTAGTACATTTTTCTTTTACACATAAATAATTAATTAAAATCTGTATAACTAAAAAAGAAACCTTTTATTCATATTCATAAATCATGCAAATTACTTTTCGCTCATTGACCTCCAGTTTAATGAAATAATTTTCGTTTTGAAATAAACCTTCAGCGGTAAATAATAATAGTAGCTCAAGGTCCCTTCGGAGCAGAAACCCAAGTAGTCGGAGAATTTGCTCAATTGCGCAAAGGACAAATACTTAAAATTACTGTTGAAAAGAATTTGAACTAATTTGCAACTAAAAATGGAGCAAAACAAAAAAAAATTATATGAAAAAAGAAAGCAAAAATAAAAAAAAGGAATAGTGTCAACTTCAAAACAAATGTCAATTCCCACTTGAGCAGTTTGTAGATGACGACGACAAGCCAACCAGGCACCAAGAAGCACCAAGAGTGCAAAAACAGAACGACAACAACAACGACAGACAGACAAACAGTAACGACGTACATACAACGCCATCATTAACGTCAGTTACAGCTGCACACAGTACTTCATGATTACTTTTATAACGAACCTGAAATACAATATTTATTTATGTTTATTTGTTGCCGGGTATTTAAAAAAATATAAAAATATATTTAAAAAGATAAATTATCTTGCTTGATTTAGAAGACAATTTAAAGTGCTGCTTCAAGTTCTTTTGAATTAATAAAATTATAAAAAAAAAACTTTTTCGCAATTTATACTACGCTAAGAATAAAAGTACCGTGCAGCAGTGTTGCCAGCACATCTATAAAAAAAAGTGAATGGGCATGAAGAAGTAGTAGAAGAAGAAGATGAAGACGCTTAAGCAGCGAAAAGTAGTTAAGCAACGCTGAACAAACAGCTCAGCTCAGCGCAGTATGCAGCAATCCTACTCAGCTCAGCTCAACTCATCGCGTCGCATCGCATCGCCTCGCAACTCAATTCAAATCTAATCTTTTTCACGATGCACTTCAGAAATTTGTTTCACTTGCTCGAAATGACAAAAATGTCAAAGAAATGTAAAAAGTAAAAAGTTAAAAATTAAAAGGAAAACGAGAAAACGAGAAAAAGCTTGAGAGAAAAAACAAAACTACTTAAATACTGCCAACTTACTTGGTGGGGAAGAAATGCCAAAAGGCAGTGACGAAATTAAACCTAAACCCAAATGAAAAATATCTTTAAGCCAACTAATTTATCTCTGAAATGTCTTGGATTTGAATTGTTTTTATTAAAATTACTTTTACGCTTAAAATAAAGTGGTTCCTAATTTATAGCAGTAATTTTATGCAGTCAATTTGATCAATGTTCTTTTAATCCGTCTCAATAATGGTTGAATATTATAAGGTTAGGAAAGTATTATAGAAATGAGAAAGCAAATTGAGCGAATTCACCTCGATTTCTGCCTTAGTTGTCTGCCTTATTTTGAAGTTTAATTTTGTATTTTTGATTAAAAAAAAAAAACTACGTTGTTGTTTTTATTTACTTGATAATTTTGTAGCAACCATTGCAACTGATCACAAATTAAATTTTTAAAGAGAGAAAAAATAAAGGTGGAGAGGGACAATTTTCAACTTTCCTCACATTAGTTTAATACTACTTATATTCTAAGTTTATTTCTATTCACATCCAAAAGATTTCATTCAAATTTTAGTATCGTATCGCGTTGGCGGTTACTGGGATCACTTCTCTGCAGTAAATTCTAGCCAAGATTTATGGTCTAAAGTAATGCACTGCGACCAATTTATTATATTTTATTGGGTCATATTTAATATATTGGATCAGATAACATTTATTAAGCAGAATTCCAGCAAGATTCTTCAAGATTTTCGTTTCTGCAAAGGATATACAGTCTGTCTTAAAGTGATTAGATCTATCAATTCGCATAATCGACATATGCCAGGTACTTAGATACTATAAAAGTCTTTGATTAGTCTTTAAGATTATGTGAGAAGACGTTGAGACGTACTCTGAGTTTGCTTTTGCATTCACTGGAGACTATAGTTCTCTTGACAAATCTTCTCCTTGCAAGGATATTTGCCTAACTCAAATTAGAATTATTATTATTTAAAGGCTATAGGATATGAAAGATATAGGAAAGATATAGAAAAGATATAGGAAAGATCTATTATGCAACTTTGTTACCACAGTTTTGTTGGCTTAGTTTTAACGAGGTAATTTAGAACTAGAAACCCACTTCCAAGGTAGCAATTAATTATAATTTGGCCTCTCAGTTTTTTTAGTTTTCGGCTCGGAGAATCTAAAAGGTCAGGCAGATATCTCGATCTTCAAATTATGTTTAAGCTCTTGTTTTTGCATATTATTGAAATTCTATTATAAAGTGCTTAGAGGTTTCAGCTTTAAGCTAGTAGAATCGACATATGTATGTCAGCTACTTAGATACTATTAGTCTTATTTAATGCGAGAAGACGTGAGTCGTTTGAGTTTGATTTCATTTATTTTGAACCTTCTTGATAAATCTATTTCTTATAATCGTACCTTAGCAAACTTAGCGTTACTAGCCCATCTCTTGTAGGGCTGCTTCTCTTCAATCTAAAACATTTTCTTCTTCAATTCTAAACGTATTCTTGCATTTGGCAACCCATGAAATTGAGCGTCGATTGCATTTTGTACAAAATCAAACCAATTCCTCGTACGTTGATACATTATTCCATGTATCAATTTTGCCATTAGCAATTAAATATCTTCAGGATTTCGCAGCACGCCACTGATAGATAGAAAAAAAATCACAATGTCAGTTAAAAAAAACCACCTTGCATTAAAATATGTGAAAGAGCATTTTAACCCATTTACGTGGTTACAACAACAACAAGAACAACAACATAAACTAAAATTGCAGCGAAAAATGGCGCACCTTGAAGTGTGTGCGTAGCAAAACTGCTTTACTTGATGCGCACACGCAGTTACAAACACATGTACACATGTTAGAAAAGTGCCCAGCAGGAAGAGGTTTTCCTTTGAAGGATATAAGTTTGATTTAAAAAAAATATAATTTTATTAGATTTTAAATTTTTACATAGTTTCACAGTACAGCTTAGAAATTTTCAATTTGTTCGTGTTTGTTTTAATTTGTCAGCTAAGATTGTAATCTGCTGGGTGCCGCAAATGTGTACAATAAAAATTAAAAGTCTAGGGCGAAAGAGTGCATCCGGAGCTGCAGTTGCAGAAGCCACTTTCGAAGTCATACGAAAGAAAAAAGAAAGTGCAAAAAAAAAACTGCCAGCAGAAATTCCTTAGCAGCAGTAAAAATGTTGATTTATTGAAGAACGTTTTGGACTGGGTGCGCAGAAGATGCTGCTTTGGGGTGGGGTGGGTGAATGCTTTCGCTTAAGGTCGTCGCACAGTAGGCGTATTATATTTACTTTACTATTTTTAAGTTAAACTATGATTTTTTTATGACAAACATTTTCAACTCAGTCATGTTAATTTAAGCTTGGAATTTTCTTAATTATTTCACATAATCTTGGTTCTTTTTTATTCATATGTACCTATAAAGTTGAGGAAATGAATGGAAAGTACAATATAATAATAAAGAATGACCAGAGAAAAACAATAGGAAACGAAATAAAAATAAAACAACAACGGTGAGGGATGTCAAATTTATCCTGGCCCTTCCAATTTCTGAAGACTCGGTCCAATATGTACGGCGTTATTCCGACAATAGCGTCTCGAATGTTGGCTTCGAGCTCGGCCAAAGTAGTTAGCTTGTTAGCAAAGATAAAGTAATTGTCCAGTCCCATGATCGTTGTGGCAAAGGAATAAAGCCGTGATATGATTCAGTCGCCACTTCGAGCGTTGCGTTCCATGTCATTGTTTAAGTGAGAACCACGATGTTTTCGAGCTCTGATCACAGCAAATTGATTAACATCGCATTCTACTAAAAACAAATTTCGGGTAACGCCAGGTGCAATAAGCTTGCGTCTGGTAAATTCACATGTAAAACTGAAACTTCTGGCGACTTTAGTTTTTCCTTGCGGTGGCTGGAGTGGTTCTTTAGGTTTAGGTCATGCAAAGCATTTAGGGCCAGCGAAGTAGTGTAAAGAAGAATCATCAAAATTGGCAGATGATTCGTTTTTCGTGCACTCCTTCCGTCTTTAGTTATTGATCAAGTTTCGTTTGTGTTGGTACTGCTCCAGCTGTCTCTATCTGGCGTCTTTAAAGTGGGTTTCTTTATTTCCAGAGGTACCTACTGTCTTGTGATTGTTGATGGTATTTGTCAACTCCAATGTACATTTTTTTTTTGTGAATTGTGTTCATCTCTTCCGATTTCGCTTTTCCCGATCTTTTTTTCTTTTAAACAAAAAATTTTGGAGTTTGCAAAGTATAATTATCTTTGGTGTTCAACTAACTTAATTTATTTTTATTTCTTAGTAATCTATCTGGAAAATATTTTTGTTGGAATGAGAAACCACATAAAAATCATTTATTATATATTAATATAAGTAAAAACTGAATTTTTTGTTGTTTTCATTTCTACAAACACACAATATCCAGGTATTGGTACACAATAAGCGTTAATAACCCAATAAAAAATATTTTAAAAGGTAGGCAAACGATCGGAATCCAAAGTATAAAGAGAATAAAGAATAAAAATTTATGATTATAGACTAACGTAAGCAGGTAGATTCTTAATCCAATATGTCTGAAATGGAAACCTTTTGCTATATAAGCCACAAATCTGTTCAGGACATCAGTCAGTCTTTGAAAAGTATTCGAAGGAAGTGTGATACATTTTTTACTTATTTAAAAATATATCAAAATCCCAATTACCATCAAAATCATGCAAAGTGTGGAATTCATATCTGCTGGACAACGCGTGAATTTTCGAAAATCGGATTGGATCAGATTTGAGGAGATAACGGAAGCAGAATTTGGTCAACTGACCTCCCCTAGTCAACTTCAAAGTGGGAGAAAAACATCCGAAGGATCATGGTTAGAGCCAAAGACCAATGCATTCCTGCCGGACGCATTCTTAACATGCGTCCCAACTTTCCGAATGGTCTTACAATGATAATGCTGAAACACTTGGGGAGGAACGGAGTGACATACGTAGTGGAGTCTTTCTGCTTTCCATGGAGATTTCAGATATGTGGAAGCTAGGGAAAATCATTCCCAAACCCCTGAACAGGGTAGCTCTTACAGACCTATAACACTACTGTCACCAGTGGTTTAGGTACTGGAATCTCTTCTCCTACCGTTCCTAAAAGAAAACCTCCCCTTGACAGACCACCAACATGGCTTTCGCTCAGGATACTCACAACTACAGCGCTGTGTGAAATGACGACAGCCAGAGCCGGAGACCTAAACAGTAAAAGACCACATGAGATGACCATAATGGTCGCTCTTGACCTGTCCAAGGCCTTCGACACGATCTGCCACACGAAGCTACTGCAAGATCTATACGTATCCGCGCTGGTGGCTGGCCAACTACTTGGCTGGCAGGCATTCATACGTAGAGTTCAGAGGTTCCAGTTCGGGACTAAGGAAAAACTGCTACTTAACTCTTATATTTCCAAAATCCCGACCCCTCCTCCGGGGCTGAAACTTATCTCCTATGCCGATGACTGCACAGTCCTGTGTACAGGCAAAGATATTGAAGCTCTGGAAGAGCAAATAAACAATTATCTGCCAGTGTTACGCAACTTTCTGGCAGATAGAAACCTTCAACTTTCCACACCCAAATCTTCGGCCACTATTTTCACCACATGGACCAAAGAGGTCCACTTTGACAGTCTCTTCATGTTCTCCAAACATGCGGAGGTTGCGGCCAGTCGAGTAAAAGAGAGAAATCGCGTATTAAAGGCACTAACAGGCAGCACTTGTGGCAAAAATAAGGAGACGATCCTAACGACTTATAAAGCCATAGGTCGTCCTCTTATTGACTACGCTGCTCCCGTTTGATCGCCTTGTATAAGCGACTCACAGTGGAGAAAACTCTAAACGCTCCAGAACGCGGCTCTGAGGGTGGTCGCTGGTTGCCATTTCATGACACCAGAGGATCACCAGCACGAAGAGACCAAAATTCTTCCCGTCCGGAGCCACTGCTCCCTTCTTACGAGACAATACCTCTTAGGTTGCATGATGCCTGACCACCCTAGCCACGCCATCGTTACAGGTTCGTCGACCCTCGGAGTTAGACAGGTTAGGCACGACCTACGAGCCGAGAAATCGGCAGTAAGTCGCCTGCTAAACCTGGTGTCTAAAGGCCTTCTTCGGGAGGCAAAGACCCTGTTACATACCGAAATGATCTCCGAGTCCATTAGAGCCATGAAGGACAATGTGGTACTCGGTGGTAGACCTCCACAAATTTCATTGTTTGATTAGAATCTACGCGCCGCATACCACAGCCCATCTTTTTGAATGTTCCCTCAGATCTACTAACTTCACACCCTGGTCTCTCTGGACCAATCCAGTCGAGGTAGCTCGCTTCCATGAACTGGATGGGTAATAGTTTAGATCTCTTTCTTTCCCTATCCAAACTTTCATTATCCACACTTATTACTTTTCCCTCACATGTACATGCATGTGATTATTCCAGTGGACGCTACAACAACAACAACAACAGCAATGAAAGCAATTATTTCTCTGGAATGAGGTGCTTTAATGCAGGGTTGTTAATAGCTCACATTCAACTCGATCGCTCAACTCAGTATATTGAGCTAGCTCAAGTATGAAAATGGGCGTGGTTAGATCAATATGTTTTACGCCCACCAGTTACTAGATGCATTGATGCACCTGGAATGAGTAAAGGACTATTTCAAAAATAAGGTGGATTATATCTCTAATTTTGCACATAGAAATACAAAATTTATATTTAAGTTGAACCAATTATTTAACTTTATTCAATTAAAAACAAAACATTTAAAACTGAAACTGCTGGCGACTTTCGCTTTACCCATAGAGCGTCCAATCCTGCGGTGGTTGGGGCAGTTCTTCGGGATCCGGTGGTGCACAGCATTCAGGGTCAGCATAGAAGTGTGAAGCAGTCTCAATGAGAGTTGCGTCATCATATAAGTGTGAATCAGTCTCAATGAGAATGGCGTCATCATCAGCGTCCACAGATGGTGTGTCCACGTTTTGCGTGCACTGCTTGCTTTCTTCCACGTTTTCGATGTAGTTTTGTGGCTGATGATATCGCTCCTGCCATCCGTCGTCCAGTAAAAGGTTTTGCGTAATTATTAACAACTCCAAGTAAGCGTCCAGTGTTTCTTGCTGTTGTTTTTGTTTTTGTTGCTGATTTATCAGGTGACTTATGAAATAGCTGCCCTCGTTCTCGTTCGAGTGCAGATATTTAAATGTGCCCACATTGTTGGGTCTTCGCCGACGTGCGACCATGATTCAACGATGATTGTGTAAGTTGACGTGGTAATTTTTACTACTAGAAATGCTTAAAGTTGTTGTATATAGGAGCGATGGACAATAGATGTAATTGGTGCTAATAATTTTCATATGCAATTTTGTTGCTGCTTTTGCCATTTTATTTTTACGGAATGCGAAGTTTTTTAAATGTGTTGTTTTTTTGTTGTTGTCAATTGTTGACTTCTTCAGCGATTTCACTTTTTTGCGATCTTCTCCACTTACAAACAAAAATCGTTGTTTTATAACGATTTTGGAGTTTGCGGAATAGTCTATTTCAGCTGAAAATCTTTCTCTCTTGAAAAACGACGTAACTGCAACTCGAACTGTTCGAATAGAATGTTAGTTCAAGAAAATTTCGGTTTATATACTCCGAAATGTGTGGAAAAATTTTACATTTTCTCTGTAATCTACCATATAAATTAATATTTACTGATTTTCTGTTGTTGTTTTCACAAGCCTGGAATAGCACTTTCCAGGTTGATTACTGAGAGGTTTTAAGATTGTCTACACATTTGCCATGTAAAACAAATGTAGCTGAATTCAAAACCTAGATATAGATTAGCTTAGGTAGGTTAAAATGTATTTGAGCTATTCCGCGAATAGAGACCTGAAGTTTACGAGTAATTTCATTGTGAATTTTAGCCGATTACGAATTTGAGATAGAATAAAAACCGAATCTGCAAAGAAGCATCCCTGGAAAATATTGGAATAAAAATTTTTTTTTTTCGCAGTGTAAGACAAAACGCATTTAAAAGAAGTACGAGAATTATATTCGAATATGCCGAAGTTGAATTATCTTCCAACATTTCAGAGCCTCCTTTAGGTCATATATGCTATAAGTCGCTATAATATAATAAGTGGGCGTTGTTCTCATCCAATCACGCCCGTTTTTTTGTGAGTAGTTTCGTACTACTACCAAAGTGTTAAGTATTGAATTTTGAACGGGTTATCTGCACTGCGAGAGAGGGAGAATTTGTATGGGAGGGAAATTAGTTTTGTGTCAGATCTTGCTCATCTTCAAATTTATCCTACGCTTGGTAAATAGAAGCTCACATACAATATCTCTAAAGTACGGATACATATATATATATATACGATATATACTCGTCTATATAATGAATATGGGCATTACAAATGGAAGAACAAACTGAACATACCCATCGGTAATTGCTTGCACATGGTGAAGGGTATAAGTAATACGGTACTTCGGCTTAAATTTTTTGATACTGTAAATTATCTTTATACATAGAACAAGAAGCAAAAATTCCTTAGGGTCAATTTTGTACCTAAAATATTTTGCGGTACTGAACTATTAAAGCATTAATTACATAACTAACAATTAAACAAAAACAAAGTCTATGTTGCTGCCACGCGCTACTCGACCGAATTAAAAAAGTGCGGACTATTTCTATCAGTGAAGCAAAAACCAGAAGATGACTCACCAAGAACTGCCACGTGACTTGATCGGTGGCTTCGGCGTTAGATAAGCTCGGGTCATTTGCTCTTGGGTGAGTTACTTTGGAAGCCTCGCATTGATTGTTAAAGTCTTCAAAGTTGTAGAATGTTGCTCCGATATTTGAATACAAAGTTATAGCTTTTAATTTAATGTCGAGTGAATGATATTATAATCAAATTTTAAACTGAGTGGCTAACTGGTGTTCAAGTTGCCATCTAAAGAGCATCCTTAAATTTTTTATTTTGTTCTTAATCGAGTTCCCATATTTAAGAGTTGTTTAAGCCGAGTCTTTGAACCAAAAAAGCTTTACTTCGAATTTATGTGAGAATATGAACATCTCGGCCACATGTTACTTTCGATACTCTTAGTTTACTCAGCCATAATCCATTGTACCACATCAGTGACATCGAGTCGTTCGTGATGCTTTGGTGAGCAGGTCAAAAAACGCTTTCTGCCGGCAAGGTTCGAATGGCTGAAGTTCAGACCACAACGAGCTTTTATCGTATCGGACTTGTAATGAATCCTGGAAAGCCGCAGCCTTCAGTGCATACTAGCCGCCTTCGAAGATTTCCGTTCGGCTTTCATCTCTGCTATGAAGCATTGTAAGCATAGCAAAATAGATAAGTTAAAGTGGAATTTTGTACAACAATCTCAATCGAATATTTTCATACCATTGAAGCTTCCAAAATATTTACGAAATCTTTGTTCGAAAGCGAACTTTGCGTAGTAACAGAATTTTCAAAATTTCCTTTTCAAAATAAATCGCAACTCTGCTCCGGATTTTGTTCCATTTATGTGCTCTGTCGACGTACTGTTTAACATTGCATCGGATGTGTTTGGGGTGGAGGGCGCGTATCCGCTTAAGGTCGCTGTTGTTTCTCGAAATGGTACTTTCGTTTTTTTTTTTGCTGTTTGTTGTGTTGTGTTGTTAATGTTCAGTTGCAAGACAGCAAAGTATCTAAAATAAAAGGATATGAAAGATAAATATCTTTCAACATAAGTTGACCTAAATCCCATTGGAATTTGTCTTTGAAGATTTGCGTCCTTTTCTGGAATGTTATTTTTTTTCTTTGTATATGGCGTTTTATTTAGACGTGGCGAAGAAAAGGAGTTTTATTAATATTAAATTTATTTGGGTGCTATGTTGTTATTGTTTTTCTTTTAATTCTTCTTCTTCTTTTGCAGAAGCTCTGATCATAAATCTTTTCTTTATTTAATTTTAACAACCTGTTCGAAAGATACATTATTTAAAAAAAATTATCTAGCGATGCAACGATTACGGCTAATCGGAATCGCTTTTAATATAAATTTTATTGATGATTAAACTTAAGCGACAATTATCGTAATAATAGTTTACCGTATATTCTATTAACATTACATCATACTAAACGTCAAAGCTCTGTGCTTCTTTTAGCACATAAGTGCTACATATCTCTATTATAAGTGGGCGTTTTTCTTATCAGATCACGCCTCTTTTTGGTCAGTAGTTTTGTGTTCCTACCAAAGTTTTAAGTACCGAATTTGCACTCGTTATTTATACTGTAACTATTTAAATAATTTTATTTTTGCATGGAAAGGGTTGGTTTGGGTACGTGGAGGTGGTTCTTTTCCGATCACGCCCATTTTTTATGAGCAGTTTTTTGTTACTACTAAAGTGCTTAATATCAAATTTGAACTGGATATCTGCACTGGAACTATTGTAATCAATTTTTTTTTCGTGTGGAAAGGGGTGGTTTGTATGGGAGGGGGTAAAAGTTTTGATCCGATATTGCCCATTCGAACTTAGCCTCCGCTCACATACCAAATTTCAGCTCATAAACTATGGCTGTAATCGCTGGGACAGACAGACGGACGGACGGACATCGTTAAATCGACGCAGAATCCGACGATGATCATTTATATATATATACTTTGTCATACCTATCACTCCCCCTTCTGGGCGTTACAAACGGAAGAACAAACTCAATATACCATTCGGTACGTGCACTTGCACGTGGCGAAGGGTATAAATATACAACTTTGTTGAAAATTTCCCAAAAGGGCAAACGGGAATTATATAAATTCCTCTAAGAAATAGTTTGCTGCCCAGACTTCGAATACTGGGTAGTGATGTGCTGAATATGAACAACAATTATAATCATGCTATCCCTAATCTTCTTTGGAGAATAGCGTATGAACCTATCTTCTAATCTGTCCATTCAAACACTTCATTCCTATAACTCTACTTTCTTATTCCGACAATATTCTGGAAACAGCATAATGGTCCATGAGGACTGAGAGCTATGGTCCCATACCGGCCCACACTTAACTCTAAATAACCCAGCCACTTACGGATGTGTTCTTTCATCAAAAATTCACTTTCTGTAGATTTTCTTCATTTCTAATTTTGACCATTGATAATTTATGTTAAAATGTCGAACAAAGTTTTTCTCGCGAAATCGATTTCCTTAAGAAAAACTTGAACATTTATCAATTTAACCTTACTATTTTGTTATAAAGATGATTTTGAAACACAAACTTTTTATGCTGGGTGCCTACTAACATACATAGATGCAGTTATTCGAGCAGTTGTATGTCTTGTGTACGAATGTACAATGCGCTTCATATTTAAATATTCGCTCAAATGATATGAATAGTTAGATAATATAATTTAAACAAAAGCTTTCGTTAAAAACCAAAGTTTAGCGAAAAAACGCAATTCCCTTAAACACGAAAACTCGAAAAGTTTAAAAAGTTGAAAGCTTTTTTTAAGGAAAAGCACTTTTTTGTTATCCCGAAAACATTTGTGAAATTCATCAATTCAACAGTTAATCAGCTGTTTTTAATTAGTGTTGCCATATATAATTTTTGCCATTTTTTAAAGAATATTGTCCGTCTGTTGTTTGATTTGATTTGAGCATTTATTGCAAAACAACTTTTTTTGTTTATGAGTTTTGAAACAAACAAAAAAAACTTAATAACCTAAAGTAAAAAGTTCACTTTTTTCAAGGCATTAGTAATTTTTCTTTTACATACAAGCAACATTGAAACAAACGTGCAACTTTTCGAGGTTTTATAGCGACTAATTTGCCTCGAAAATTTTCGAGACACGTGAAAATAATTTCTGACAGTTCTTATTCCAGGCTTGAAAACTTTCGAGGATTTCGAGGCATATTCGAGTTTATGGAAATGTCGGTATTGTTTTAAATTTAGCTGTCGTGCAATTATAATTATGCCATACACCGTATAAGTGCAAGTTACTCTTATAGAGGCTTAGCAATATGGCAATCATTTTTTTGCTGTTGTTGGCGCTTCTCGTTGCATACAATTCACTTTCTTGATACGAAATATGCAACAGCAACAATAACAATGGAGCAGCATATAAGAAAATAAGAAGAAGAAAAAAAGCAGAATTCGAACAAGCGAGCAATTGTTGCTATGTGACATGCAATACGCCATGCCTCACAAGTGTCCACTTAAGCGGACAAGCGCTTGGATACGAAGCAAAAGTGAAATTTCTTGTGACATTTTAAAACGTTTTTCGTTTTTGCCAGTTCTTAGAGCATTTCTTTTATTTTTTTCTTTCTCTTTCTGTTTTCTTTTTTTCTTTATTTTTATTTTTTTTTTGGCATGCATATTTTATGGCCTAAAGTGCAATTGGACATTAGTGCAAGTGCAACGGCGACGACGACAACAACTCACATACACAATTACAGATATGGATGTGCATATACATACATATACATATATGCACACATATGCATACGAATGGTACAGTTTTTGAGTCCAAAAAAGCAATCGAATTTTTAAAGCTTTTTTTTTGTAATTGAGTTTTGTTGTTGTTGTTGGTTTTATGTTTTTTTTTTTATTTTTGCAATGCGATTACCCAAAATGGACACTTGCACTTTGGTTTGCACTTAAGTCGACAGTAGTCGGCATTGATAAATGTGGCAATGTGTGCGATGCAATGGGAATCCTGCCTCTTCTTCTACTGTTGTTGCTACAGATGCCGCGACTGCTGCTGCTGCTGTTGCTGTTGTTGCTGCTGCTGTTGCTGCTGCTGAGCGAGCATCATTAATTTGCTGCCGAAGCCAATCAAATTAAAGCTTTCGCTTAAATTCCTTCATTTGCCACAGCACTTACACACCCACTCACGTTCGCTGCGACCGAGCGAGCTTAATTAACCCTTCTAAGCTTTATTTATGTTTTAAGTCGGATTAATGTTTTTGTTTAAATTGCAAATTTCTTTGTATATTTGCATATACATCTTATAGTCTAAACGAACCTCAACTTTAATTAAAATAAAAATGCAACTACAGCTTTCGATTGTTCGAAAAATTCAATGGTCGAAATAACTTAAATTGATTGACTTAATCAGACCATCTTTTCAAGGTCCTTGTCACTCATTATCGATCTCATATTGTACATATAGAATTTAAAGTTTTAGGGCTGAATCCGAACATCAGATTGAAAATGTCCCTTGCAATCTATAAACTTTCTGTGGGATGACGGTAGAGAAGACAAATTATAATGTTTACATTTATACAAAGCTAATCCGTAAGTCCTCTGGGAAGCCAATGGAATTTTTGGTTTCATTCCGAATCGAAACAATACATTCATCGGGACGCACACTGGTCTGAAGTGCTATTCTCGGTGGACAAAGCTAAAAAAATTTGTCCAGTTGTCCAGTTAGAAAAGCATTTCAGTTCATTGTTGATCACTGTGCATGCTCGTTCGCTTCCTCGTTCGGATCTTCTTCGCAATTACTCGTTTGCCGAAGCCGTTGGTTATATAGTACAAGCCAGGGTTCACTTAAGAAGGTTATAGCATATAGCATACAAAAACAAAATTTCTACAACAAACACATGCATGTTGTTTTTGGTTTTCGTTTTTAGATTGTCACTTTGACAATCCAGTTTAGAGCAAGACCGTAGCCAGGATTATTTGTGGGGGATTGTTCCCAGTGATACAAACAAAGTTTAAATCATTTATTTTCAGTAAATTTTGTCGGTCTCCTTCGAAATAACACTCAACGAAAGTCCAGTCTGATACGAAATATTATAAAATTATGTTATTTTTATGTAAGCCTATGCAAAACGAATTTAGTAAACAAAAATTGTATTGGAAATCTTCAGGGGCATTTGAACCCGTATTTCCCCTGGTTACGAATTTCGTTTAGAGTAAAAGAATTTCGATTGTCAAAAAATGTAAACAATGCTGCTATTGGTTGATTTTGACAATCTAAAAATTAGACAACATGAATAAACACAAATCAGCTGCTGGTATGATATAACCTTATTAAGTGAGGCCTGGTACAAGCAATGTCGTATTTCAAATTGTTGAAATTGGGAAGTGATTTTTTTAAATCGCGTTTTCGAAACGGTATATTTGAAAGAGATTCTTAAAAATAACCGTATATAGTACAAAAGAATCTCTTAATTTCCTGAACCTGAGGAGTTCTGAACCAGATAAATTCATTTTATCAGTCATATTTTAAAGTATCTTTTGTAAAGTGGACCTTAATGTTTATAATGGATTTCGGTTGCTTTTAGTTCCACTGAAGTTAAAAAGGAGTTCTATTAAAGCTTATTTGAAAGCATTGACTCAGTTAATCGTTTTGTAATATCTCTCAAAAAAGAGTAACGATTCCGCCCCGAAATTCTACATGATTCCAGTTTCAAGAAAATATATAGATATTCCGTTGCGGTACATAATACCGATCTAATGTTCGAGACTTCGATGAGCTCACGTAAATAAATAAATTTTCCAATTAATGCTGGATGTATATAAACTAAGTAAATAGTAGTTACACACAACCCATAATTTTTCTTAAAGCGATTCGACAAAAAATTTAAAAACTAAAATGTTCGCCAAAGGGTTAAGGCGAAAGTAAGCGAATATGCATAGTGCAAACGCTTCAGCGCGGCGTTGACTTTGTGCCATGACGTCGCTATCGCTGTCGCCGTCACCGTCGCGTTACATACCGAACTGCTATATTCCGCTTTGCGAGCGCATCGCTCGGTTGCATCACATCGCTTTTTAATTTAACATTTTCACAGATCAAACTGCAAATTAAATAAGAAGAGTCCTGCAAGCCAAACGAAACGAAATGAAACGAATCGAAATGAAACGAAACAAAATGAAATGAAAGCAAAGCAAAACGAAGCGAGAGAAAAATTAAAATAAAAATAATATGAAAAGGGAAAAGAGAAAAAGGAGAATAAAAATCAACACAGCTCCAAAATGAAATTAAAACGAATGTCATGCATAAGCGCAAAAATTCAATTTATTTAGTTTTCTTTTAAGCGTTTCGCTTCCGTTTTTAATTTCTTTGCCGTATCCTTTCGGCGGGCAAGCGAGTTGGAAATTTATTTCACAGCCATTTTTATAGATTCACTTTTTCTCGTCTCTTCCTGTCTCTCTCTCTCTCTCTTTGCTTGCTTCTTTGTCCATTAGTGGTGGTTGGTGACTGCTGGACTAGATCAAAAGTGCATTTAATTTGTATTTACTCTTGTACGCTGCGTCTGGGGCGTAAACAAAAATTATTTAGAAAGGGTTAAAGGGAAAAGCATTCGGAAACCGTCAGTTATTTCCGTATATATTTTTTATAAAAAGCTTACAAAAAAATGAAAAGCTAAAGAAAGAGATAACAGTAAGCTCAACAGTTAGTTTGAAAAGGATGAAAAGTCAAAGAAAGTCGCCGATAGAAAACAAGTGGTTGGAATTTCCAAGTATCTCGCGAAATTAAGAACTCAATTTTCAATTTGTTTCAGGGATTTCTGATATTTTAATTGAATTAAGACATGGTGCGAGAAAAAGGATGAAATGGAATATCTGGCAAATGGCCTTCGCGGCTCTGACGGCAGAGCCTGGCCCTTTTCATGAAACATTCGATAACATTTTTCGATAACATGCGGCTCTATCTCACCGATGAAGCGTTAGATCTCGGTCTTGAGCTCAGGAATTGTTTGTGGTTTATTGGCATAGACCTGAGGTTTAACAACTCCCAAGGCTTTAAATCGCAAGATCTCGGTGGCCAGTTGACATTAGAATTTCGTGAAATGTTTCGACCTGTAAAGTGTTACTCAGTCTAGCTGGAACCTGCCAACAAAGCCGCGGATACAACAATTGAATACTAAAAGATTTGAAAAAGTTGTCTATTAACAAATAATACAATATTTATTTAAAGAACAAAATAAATTTTTTCAGTATAAAATATCTTATGGGGAAAACAAAATTTTGGAAAACAAATTTGTATAACTTGGTCTGAATAAGTATTATCGATGTCTAACACGGAAAAAAGTCTCAAATAGAATTACAGGAAATCCAAACAATTGTATTTCGGTCTAGTAAAATTAATTATTTATAACAAAAATATTTTATTTAGATCAAACCAAGTAAACTCATTACAAGTTTAAGGTTATAAGGTTATACTCAGGCCCGTATCTAGGGGGGGAAAGGGGGCAATTGCCCGGGCGCCACTTTGTAAGGGCGGCATGTGGAAGAAGCTTTAGGGCGACATTTATTTAAAGTGAGTACCTTTTTGTTTTGCTTCTACATCTGTTTTCATGAAAAAAATGAACTGTACTATTTTAGAAAAATTTCCCTAAAAATATCTTGGCCCGGGCGCCAGAATTCCTAGGTACGGCCCTGGTTAAACCCTAGGAAATTATTGAATTAATATGTGAGCAGCAACTCGCCGTTACGCCCGTTTATGCACTCTCACTAAGGCGAACTTATTATCAGAGCCCATGCCGACGAGAAGCTACAGAGCTATTGGGTACTTCGGAAGAAGCGAATAACAGGAAAAGAGATGATATTTTATCTTTATACTAATTTTGACATAACGTCACTCGTTTCAGGGTTACATTGATCCTATATAAGTAAATGGATAGGACACACCTTAAGAAAATCAGGCAACAGCATCACTAGAATGGAGCTTGAATGGAACCCACAAGGAAGCAGACTTCGTGGGCGACCAAAGAACATTTTTAGACGTTCAATACATCTAGAATTATCAAATAATAATACAACGTGAAAATAACTGCACCAAACAAAGTCAGATTGAAACGCGTAGTAGAAGTCCTAAGCTCTCAAGAGGAGTAGAAGAATAAAAAAAAATATAAGTAAATGCTTGATTTGATAAAAGTTTTAAATAACAATTCACTTAAATACTAAAATGTTTCCATCAAATCCCATATTGTTTGAGTACAACGAAATAGTGGTCATGGCAGATTTCATATAGCCTATGAGTCCATCTAGACTCATCCTGATAGATGCTCCGACTTTGTAGAAAATTGGGTCAGCCGTTAACGATTGAAAACGAAACAAACGCTCGAAAGCATTTAAATAAAATACATGATGCAAAAACGCTTTCGTTTCCATGCTATAGTCGAAGTACCCGATTCCAACCATGACCCCTCGCAAAAATTTTCCTCATACGTCACAGCTCTTTGCTAATATTTTTTTCTTTTGTTTAGTTTGGCATCCGTTTACTTTAGCGCGACTTTTTTTCTTTGTTTTTTTCTTCTTAGTTTTGTGTCCTTGTTTCGCGCAGCTCTTCGCGACCAGACCGCCAGACAGACTACACTGTAACTACAATTTTTCATTTATGCACTAAATCCAAAAACGTTTTACGTTTCCATCTTGGTAATAGGATCAATTCAATTACAAACGAGATTACACGATGCCGTTATAGTAGCGCGTTAGGTGATATAACACCCGAGCGTCTCCCTCCACCATGTCCCACCCGATGTCACCCAACCATCCATGCCAGAGTTTGTCTTTCCGTTGTCCTGACGTTCGGTTGGCTTTGGGCGATGGACATGCTTCGGTTGAAAACGAATCTCGTCCGCTTAAAGTGGATGAAGGATACAAGCGTCTGTGACGACGACTGATGAATTGCATGATTTGTTGTAGCTATTGTAATTGTTGTTGTTGTTGATGTTGCTTGTCCAGCGGCAACGAAGCAGTGGGGTTGGGCGCTTTTGAACCACTATTTGGATATAATTTATAGTGAATGGAAGAAGGTTTTGCAACAACTGCGGCAAGAAAAGTGTTCTACATGGTCTCTGGCGTTGGACGGCGAACACGAAGTCGTCCGAATCTACGTTGGAGGGAGCGGATGCGCGAAGGATACCTGTCAACGCTTGGAATTTATTTATTGAACAAGCTCGCGTGGTTTATAAACGACTGGCAAAACTAACTAACCGAAAATCAATTCTACCGCTAATTAAATAAGAAAGTTAGTTTAGGAATTTTGAAACCGGAAGTAAAGACTTTAATGTGCCGTTAGATATTTTAAAATTAACTGTTAACTCTTGTATATAGCAATTTTTTTCTAAATTATTACAGACATTAATATTTGCCCACCACAATATTTCCCAAAAAAAAAGAAGAAAAAAAAATAAGAAAATGGCTCGGCTCGTTTGTCTTAATTAGAGGAGACCGCCACCGCCACCGCCACCTCACATGCCTACAGCAAACACATACACACACACACCCATACACGAGCTTGCGAACACAAACTACCAAACAATTTTTAGCTGGCAGCGCCGAAATTCTGAAACTCAAACACGAACTCAAGCTCAAACCCTGAAAACTCATTCGTCTAATGGTGCCATCAGCAAGGATACAAGTCCTTTCGCATGTCCTTGGTGCGCTACACACATGCACACACATATACATATACACAGATACGATACTTATACACTGACACAGTGCTTACCTGAATTTGTCTCGTGTGTGTGTGTTTTGGCACACTCGCTCACTCACTTTGGTCCTCAACGTGCGCTATTTGAAATTCCAATAATTCTTATCACGCGCCTCCACCCACCCGAGGCTGCCATTCTCCTCTACAATTACATTAGACTGGTTTTGAAATATTTCCTTGTTGGACAAATTCGCAAAAGTTAAATAATTTGTTTAAAGAAAAAAAAATTATTATAAAATTTAAAAAGAAATTAACCAATATCGGCAGAGCTTTTTTTTTTTGGACTTAAAATTTATCGACTATTTCTATACCTCACAAAAAAAAATACATAAACCCTAACAGACACACACAAAACTACATTCGCTTATTACAAATGTGTACAGCGATGGAATCCCGTTTGGGAGCACGTTTTGCCAAGAATTTCCGCGCTTTATTGATTACATTGATTTTGTGGGATACGCCACAACGTTGCGGAGCTGTCGATGTTTCTGGCGTTGGCGGTGTTGGTGTCGCTGCTGGCAACAACGCCAGTGAAAGCGATGGCGGTGTCCTCGTTTTCGAACCCAGAGTTTAGCGCGAAATACACGCCCATGCACATGCATATACATACTCATACACAGACTGATACACGGAAAAAAAAACGTTTTAAGAATAAAACTGAAAAAGACATGAAATAAATGCAATATGCAGTAGAAAAACAACAATCTAGAGTTTTTCCAAAGAACTAGCGAGAGAACAGTTAGAGCTATAGAGTTGAAATTTCAACTCTGGTCAACTCTGGTTGCTCCCATAGTTTATATGGTTGCTCCTATGTCCTTAACGATTTGATCCAACTAATCTAACCATGTCCACGCCCGCAACTACAAAAAATTAAATGATATTTTACCAACACAATATCTTGGAAACCATTGGAGATATAGGTACAAAATTGTGTGTTATGCCTGGTAATAACTGAATAAATTTTTGAAACGATTAGGGTGGTTTATGACTGATTTTTTTAATATAAGTTTAGAAATCTAATTAGGGTGGTTCATGATATATCAAATTAGGGTGGTTCAAAATTTGATTGTGATATTTAACAATGTGATACATGTGTAACAGTCAGTAGGATCGACCATAATTTTTAATTTGTTTTCTATTGCTACTGGCAAAAAATGGGCGGTAGTAGATAAGAATACCGCCCACTTATAAAAGAAGCATATCGATATAATCTATATACATAAAAATGAATGTTCCTTCCAACTTTATCATCTTTTGGGAAGACTGATCCTACATCTATGATAGTATATTTTATTTTAATTACCATCATGTCATTCCATAAGCTCAGGACGTGTTTTATAAGAATTTCGGAGCTAGATTCAAAATTTTCACCACGAATCCTTTAAAATTCGACTGATCCTGGCGCATTTCGCTCAGTGTTCTTTTGCGTATTTACAATCGTGAGACATGATGCATTCATTCATTCATTCATTCATTCATTCATTCATTCATTCAATGTACGCGCAAATGTTGCAGCACAAATTTATCGATTTAATTGGTGGAAACAAAACTTATTCACTGCAAACGAACGAAAATTCATTTGGCTCGGCGCAGCGTTGCGCTGCGCTGAGCTAAACTGCGCAACGCTGCCGCTTAAACGATTTTGAGTAATGACAAAAGTTCTGGAATGAAATTTGAAAATTTCGACGCAAACTTCAACTTGCGACGATTGTCATAAATTTTTCCAATTAGCCGATTTTTAGCGTTTTAACGCATTTTGTTGCCAAAGTAAGTAAATTTAACTCTCTATATTTTTCTTTTATTTTGAAAAAGTTCCAAGTTTTAGCGTGGGAAAGTGGAAAAGTACCTCTGGGAGAAGGCAATTTTTTGTTTTATTATTTGTATTTTTTTTGTTTTTGAAGTCATGTTAAAAACAATTGATGACGCTTGCCGCTTTTCCGCAGCGTTGCATCGATGAGAGCTGCATTCGTTGGTGATGATGATGATGATGGCGGATGAAGTTGCCGGTTGATGGTGGCGTTTGTCAGTGTCGGTTCAGTGGCCTTGTGCTGACTGCCTGGAAGCATTTGGCGCTGTTCGTCGTGTGGTGCATTTGCCAGCGTTGTCAGAGTTTCTGCTGACATGGCGTGGCGTGGCGTGGCTGCGGTGCGTTGCGGTTTGTTCAACTATTTTAATTAATTTTATGTTATGGTGCAGTGTTCCATTATTGCATTTTAAATGGATATAAACGGGTGCACCTTTAGTATTTTGTGGCAAGAAAGTATTTCATGCGAATTTTAAGTTTGGAAGCGTCTTAACTGATCAAACCATCCAAAGCGCGTTCACTTTAGTTTAGAAGGTTTAGGCGAAAAATTATTGATTGTTTAGTAGAGGTAGTTTAAAATTAATTGATCAAATAAATCGATAGGAAGAATAAATGCTTAATTAATTTACAGTCGTGTCTGGATATAGGGAACTAATTATTGCAATGACTGTTCACTATATCCGGATTGTTCACTCTTTCAAGGTGGACATTTGTTGTTCTTGCGTTTAGAAATTGACCTTTGGACTCACTAACCTCCAAATAGTGAAACAAATTTTGAAAAGCATTTCGATTGTTCACTATTTAGAGTATATATAAAGTCAATATAAAAATTTGGGTGTTCACTCTACCCAGGCACGACTGAATACAGAAAAATATTTTTGTTTCTAGTTTTCTTCGTGCGATTGTGTTAAATTTTTGGTCTAGAAAACCTATGCCACGCCCACCTATTTCGTTTTACTTTTTGTGAAAATATTCGAATATTTCAACAAGAATGGGTGTGGTTAGATCAATTCAACGCCCACTTTCGGATCAATTTGATGCGGTATTTAGGATTCAACGAAAAGAATAAAAAAACTATATCAAATTGGCTATGCCCACTTATCACGCCATCAATTTGTGCAATCTAATAATTATATAAACGATTGTATTTGTCCTGTGGGAACTGGATTAGACCATTTCTGTCTGTCTGTTATCAGTTATTAAAACAACAGCTTGAGGACCGCCAGAGATATTAAGCTGACATTTTGTACACTGATTGCTCATAAGTCTTAGACTAATTCGATTTTAAAACCCTACCGCCCATGACCATGTCCACTAATACAATAGTATTACGATATCTCGAAAACCATTAGAGTTATTGGATTAAAACTGTGTAGAATTTATTGATATTTTTTGTTTTACGGCACAATTACGTTTATCCTGTTTGTCTTCCCTGACATGACCCACACAGGTGTTCCCTAATTGTGCGTATCTAACAAGTATATGTATGTGTGAATATTTGTGTTAGAGAAAGGACGAGGGGAAGAGAGAGATAGTAAAATTCGAATCTATTCGCTGTAAATCAGTTTAAATCGCATTGTTGATTAGTGGTGCGTGATTATTTCCGAATGTAATAAGCAAAATTGCAATTTTGATTTAATGAAGTGGAAATAATTTACAATGGCAACACTGGTCTCATTTGACTGATAAACAAACAAACAAATGTTATTATGTTAATCGTTAATCTAAATCTGTCATTAAGTCTTAAGATGGGTGAACTTTGACGGATACAATTACGAGTTAAAACTTTTGTAAACTTATTAAAGTAAAGCAGCACAGAGCGGTCAATCAGCCATTCGGCCTTCCTTTGTCTAGTCGAAACTCAAAGCGATTTGCAAGAATTTTGCAAAAATATTTTCGTGAGCGTAAGTGGGCATGGTCAGACAGTTTTTTAAACGAACAAGATTTGTTTGATTGCAAATGGCTCTAACGATTTTGATGAAACTTGCCAGCTTGCCATTATTAGGTACAACAATAAGATTGCGACAACTTTGAACTCCGGAAAAACTTGCAAAGTGTATAAAAAAAAAAGGTGGGCATGGTCGAAAATTATTTCTAATCATATGATATAAAAACGGTAAGTCAGATTTTGATCCGGTTGTTTGTATTTTTTTGATCATCCACTCGAACTAAAGTTTTAACAAATTTATAAGTTATTGGGGGAATCTCTTCCTAGGAATTTCTTCAGAACCGAAGCGTGTCCTTTAAAACTTTTTTATGTACTCTCTTAAATTGTTAAACATCATTTTAACGGAATTTTCGGGTTGCCAGTGTGTATGTCAGCTGTTTTAGAAAAAGCTTAATTTTCAAGAATTAAATTTACAAGCTATATACACTTATCCGGTTTGAAAAATTCAAACACAATATCGCAGAAAATATTAAATTAAGCTTAATCTTTTATTTTTAATTTTTTTCCTGATGCTGGCAATACTGCAAACATATCATCGATCATAAACATATTTTGTATGTAGATTAAAAACAGCTGTTATACGATTTATGAATTTATAAGATTTAATAGTAATGATTAAGAGCTGTTTAATTACTGAGAACTATAGATCTAATGTACGCCCTTTGCCCATTTAGGGGATCCCTAGAAATCCGAATCCAGTACAGTTGCCTCAAAATGTCGACGATGTTTGCTGGGTCAAATTTTTCTGGTTAATTTCCTGGTGTTAAATATGATCCCAGGTATTTACGACTTCTTTGCATAAGTGCTCCGCAGATACTTAAAATGTGCTCTGGCGATTCAATGACCAGTCAGAATCCCGGTTAGTATTCTCAATTTATTTCTAGACAATTCAATGCAAACTTTTTAAGATTTACAGGACATTTACAAGCTTAAATGAGTACCGGTTTTTGAACGCTCATTTGTATTTTATATTTGGTTTTCTTTTAGAATCTTACCATACAAATATTTTAATCGAGTGTCGTTTCGACGCTTCCTTGTAATCAACAAAAAAGTCCCGCTAAAATATTTTTGCCATGACCAACTAAAAGCTTCCATTTGAACTCTTCTATTAACATTGCTAATAAATTATCTGTAGGTGAAAAAAAATTAAATTGAACTGATTTGATTTGATTTGATTCGATGCTTTCCCATGTAACAAATTACAATTGTGGCAAAAACTAAAACAAAAACAACACACAAACAAAAAATGTACACATTTTCAATGAACAATAAATTGTAATTTCACCAACAACAACAACAACAACAAAAATACAAATACAACAAAAACAAAAAACAACGAAAGCGAAAGTCAACAATTGTCATTGCCAACTGGATACCAATAAATTGTGTTATTAGACCGCATTGTATGTTTGTATGTGTGTGTGTGTGCATGCATGAGTGTGCGTGCATGTCAACATAAATAAAATTAAATAAATACGTCGCCAAACACACACCCACACACCTCACACACACGCACACAAACATTCATTATCACAACTGTCAGACGAGGCGAAATGTCCATTTCGTTACAAACACACAAAATAACAACAAAAACATGAACTGTATATACTCGTATGTGGGCGGAAGGGTGGCATTATAATAATTCGTCTGTTAAGGTGAGCACCTAAATTTTCAATTTTTTTTTATTTTAAGCTGATACACTGAAAAGAATTTATCGAAACCTACATACGAAAAACTGACGAGAGCTAAATGTCTGCAAGTTGTCACATCTAATGACATTATTGACACACACTTACTTGTCTTGTCGATAGTGGCGCCTACGACCTACAGTTTTGTCTTTATAAAATTTCAAGATTGTCCTGGAACATGCACTTTTTTTCGGTGTACTTGTTTTGGTCTTCATGACCTGATGATAAGAATAAGATAAGCGCAGACACACACGCCCTAAACAACAACAACAATAAGAAAAAGAGAAAAACACATTCGCCCTCTTTCGAGCAGGATGAGTTGTGTAAATACAAATGTCCTTGACATTTCTTATGCTTATCAGTTGGTTTGCAGGTGTTGAAATTATTTGTCTAAGCTTTCGTTTGTATTGTGCGGTTCGGTTTTTGCGGTTAACGGTTAACTTTGCCACAGTGTGAGTGTGACTGAGGAATGGTACAGCCGACATTATCTGTGATTATGCATTTTTGTTATTGTATTGTGTTGCTTTATGTTCATGTTTTTGTTTTTCTTTTTATGGCATTAGACTTGGCCAAGATTTAGTGAACGATTATAATAAGATGGCATATTGTAAATATGACAAATCATATTGGAATTCTATTCTTATGCATTTCATTCCACAATTAGTTTTAGTGTATTTATAGTTTAAGTATTCTTAATACATTTGAGATTTGTTCACGGTTAAATTACGGGCTAATAACAAATAAGTAATGTCAATAGTAAGTACGAGTGTAAATTGTATAAGCGAGTAGAACCTGTCAACAAATGCGTTAGAAAGAAATTCAAACTCACACTGATAGAGACAATTTGTTGTATTTTTTCCGAAGACTTTAATAATAAGGCGATTCCCTTAAATGCGAAAACTCGAAAAGTTTCGAGCTACGTTCGAGCCGTAGTAAAATTTACAACACTTTTTCTACAAAGATTTTTAGTTTTAACATTGCTCACTAGAATTGGGTTTTTCGGTAAAACAATTTTACTTTTTCTTTAATACAAGGTGGCGCAAAAGAAGTCATCCGATGTTGTTTGGCTCTTATTTTTTTTCTAAATAAAAAACTTCGATTCTGTTTTTTGATTATGTTTATTTAGACCTTTAGAATTAATTGTGTTAAGTCGAGAAGATGATATCGGATAAATGGGCGCCGTCACAATTGATTGCCATACGGGCTCGTTTTATGGCATTTTCCATCACTTCGGCGAGAGTTTCGGGAGATAAATTCTCGCATTCGTGTCGGATATTTTCCTTGAGGGCTTCCAAGGTCTCAGGCTTGTTGATGTAAACACGAGACTTCAAAAAACCCCATAAAAAGAAGTCCGGGACCGTTAAATCGGGCGATCTGGCGATCTGGCGGGCCAGTGCAAATCGCCAAAACGCGAAATTAAGCGACCCGGAAACGCGGCCTTCAGAATGTCGGTTGTGGCTCGTGCAGTGTGTGCTGTTGCTCCGTCCTGTTGGAACCACATGTCCACCAGTCCTAATTCGTCCAGTTCGGGCAGAAAAAACTCGGTCAACATTGCCCTATAGCGCGCACCGTCCACTGTTGTCGTTTGACCCGCGGCGTTCGGCCCGATGACTCCTCCAGCGTGAACAGCGCACCACGCAGTCACTTTGAGCGGGTGTAATGGTTTCTCGTGCATCACTCGCGGATTTTCGGTTCCCCAGAAGCGATAATTTTGCTTGTTCACGTACCCGCAGAGGTGAAAATGAGCCTCATCGCTCATTATGATTTTTGCCAACACCACAGACGAATTGTTACGCAAAAAAATAGACACAATTATTCCGCGTTCTTGGGGAGTGTATCGCTAAATGGCTTATTCACTTGTATTCTGTATCTGTCTAGTCCACAAATGTCAAAACAGATTTGACATTGGCGGCCATTTGCAAAAATGAGAGCATCTTCCAATAGGGTGATTTCTTTTGCGCCACCTTGTATAATTTTACAGATAGAAAATAGATTTAACGACTAAAAGTTAAAGTATTTGAAGGAACAAAAACAAATAATAAAATTTAAAACAAATTGCCAGTTTTAAAAAAGTTCGCATGAGCAGATTTTACTACGGAAATTTGGATTTAATTAGGATTTTTCTCACATTAATACTATGCTGGTTTCGAGCCTCTTTTCGGGAACTCACCTTTCGCGACCTCGAAAACATTTGTGAAATCCAGCTTTCGACATTTCTGTCAGCTGTTTTTAACGTATATCCGTTATTAATTAGTGTTGCCTATTGTAATTTTTTTTTATTAGTATGCCTTTTATCTTGTTTTGATTTTATCAAGTATGTAAGCTGTGAAATTTATATTACAAAACATCTTTTCTATTTATGACTTATTTATACTAGTTTTAAAACCAAAATTTTTAATATTGTATGTAGTAGTAATTTTTCACATAAATACAAGCAACACTGAAACAAGCGAGACATTTTCCGAGGCTATTTTCGAGACTAATTTGCCTCGAAGATTTTCAAAGCACGCGAAAACTATGCTTCATACTTTATTTTACATTTATTTTTCGAGGGCTGAAGTGTTCCGAGAGGTTTTTCGAGAAATTTTTATATTTTATATTTTAAAATACTTTGAAAAAATGTCTTAATTAAATAAATTAAAAACAATTTCTTGTATAGAAAGATTTATAAAGAAAATCTCCGAAAGCGTTTTACAATATGAATATAAAAAGTATAGTCCACAGGTCTTAAACTTGTCACATCTGTTGTCTTTGAAGCTGCACTTCATTTTTAATGTCTTGTCTTTTTACTATTTTTAAGTTCAAGTCGATTTTCAAAAAAAAAAAGGATAAAAAAACAAATTGTATTAAAAGTAATTTATTAAATAATTTATAGTTAGCAAACATAAAATCCAACGCTTAAACATTTACTTAATTCATACACAATGGAAGAAAATTTGTAAGAAATCAAAAGAGTCTAAAAGAAATGTTTTTTTTTTGTATCTGTTTGCGGAGTGAATACATGAGAATCCTTTGCTTATGTGACAGAAAATCGAAAAACAACGTTGAAAAATGTAAAGAAAGAGACAGCTACTGTGACGGCGATAATTTAGAAAGAGATACAAAACCATCCATCCATCCATTCGTGGACATGATAATTACATGTGACGCGTGTTGCCCATGCCGCCATGGCCCGACTGCGAGGCGCCCTTGTTGTAGCCCATCTGCAGATTGAGTTCACCGTGATGGGCGCGCAACTGATCCTCCGTGAATTCGCGTTCGTTCTTGTCGGCCATCTTGGGACCCAGAGTGGGGCCAGTGAATTCGGGATGCTTCTGTGTCTGCAAGAGATTGTCAATGGGTCTAAAACGAAATTCTTCATTTTGCAAACTCAACACTTACGATGCGTCCCAGCGAGTACAGGCACAGCGTCACTTGTGGAATATTGCGACGCTCGAAGAGATCGGCCGTCTGGAAGATTTCCTCCTCGGGTACGCCGTACTTCTTGATGGCCGCCTGGAAGCGTTGAATGTTCTCCATCAGCTGGAAGTTGGTGCCACGTTCTTGGATCTTTTTCACCGAACCAGGCGCCAATTTGTTGACCAACTTGCACAGCCAGATGCCGTCCTTCAAGATATCTTCATACTGGCCGGATGGTACTTTCTCGCCTAAAACATCAAAGATCCAGTTGAGGACTTCAGATTCTTGTTCCTTGTTGCGTGGCTGTAATGTAAGAAAGTCAGAACAAACATTAATGGGTTTTATTTTTATAACAATCACAACTAAACCAATTATCACAATAAATTATATCTATGATTTGTCATTTTGTCGCGGTTCAAAATTACTATTAAAGATAAATATAAGTTTTGTCAAACATGTTTTATAAGAGAAAAATACTTATAGTTATGTCACAAGATTGTGACTGGGTTGTGGAGCTCTTGGCGGGATTTCGAAAAACCCACTTTCTTTCTTCCAACTGCTCGCGAACGATACTGACAGTCGTGACCAAATACGAACGGGACAAGGACAAATTTTGTTAAATTATACTTTTAAAAGTTTTGTTTGTTCCCTCGTTTTTATGCCCCTTGTGGAGCCAAGAATGACGCCGACCATGCACAGATGCCTCCAAAGTTCATTTTTGATTTGGTGGGAGCGAGGTCTGTACTTTGCCAGAATTTCATAAAAATTCCCATTTTGGGAATTTTCGTACAAGGTTCTTGGCAGGTCACCTCATACTGACTCTGGTTTGCTGTAAACCGTATTCTCTGCATTTAAATGGCTGATAGCCCATTTCTCACTTTTTTTTGGGAAATGGAACAAAATCTGCAAGGATTGCAGTTTTGGTCAGTTCAATGTGAACAGCGAGCTTGGTCAAACTTAATTTTTGAGAGCGACCTACGTTTTTATTAAAAGTGACTTTTTTTTGTTTTATTTGTGGCTGCTGTTTCTTTGTGTGCGACGACTTTTTTTTTGAAGCAGCCTGGTTTTTTTTGGATCGAGGTCAGCGTTGGAGGAAGAGAATTGTGGTCACGAGGATTTTGAGAAATCTCGTCGGCGAACCCAATTCGGAGGTTTTTGTTTTTGAACTCCAAGGGAGTATTTTTCTTTGGCGGTAGTGCCATTTGTTTTGTTGTTGTTGCCCGGCAGTCGCGCCGTTGGCTTTTTAGTTTGACAAAATTTTTATTTGTTTTAATTATTTAGTATTTTCATTTTTGAGTGTTGTTTTATTTAGTTTCTTTGTTTTCCAAAATTTTCCTATTTTCATATTTCCTTCCTATCCACGCTCGAGCTCAGTCCTAGTTTTGAGGACGAGTCAAAGTTATTGTCTCTATAATTTTTAGAGCCACAATAACGAAAGAATATTGCTGTTGATCGGATTCGGGTGGAATCCAGAAGGCAATATTTGTGCGAGAACTTCGGCAGTTTGCCGAGTTCGACAAATCGAGCGACCATTAAAATATATATTTTTTTTGTTGTATTTCTAGTGGCTTCGGTTTTTTTTTATCGCGATAATTTTTTTTATATTAAATAACTTTAATTTTCTTTAGTTATTTTATAATTTTGTCCCACTGTGTGATAAAACTTTAATTAAAGTCTTATCACACACGTTTAGTTTGATTGGGATTAATTAAAAGTCCTTTAATTAATCCCAACAAAAATAACCCACCCCATCTTCGACTGAGTGGTTGGCAACATTGTTGTTGTCATCACCGGTTTTGTTTTGATCCGTCCGTCCGTCGCGGAAATTTAATTCGTTTTAATTTTGTTTTGTTTTAGAAATAGTTTAATCGTTTTAAACTAAACTAAAACTTAAATTTAAATTCAATCGCGACGCGTAAAAACCGGTGTGACAAATTGGCGCCCAACGTGGGGCCAAAATTATAAAAGTTTAATTTCTTGTAAATTTCGTGCTGCAGCCGGCTGCACTTTGTTTGTTGTTGTTTTGTGTGCGTGCGTGCGTTTCGTTTCGTTTTTTTTTTTTTTGGTTACTTATTTTTGTTAGTTTTTTTTTTGTGTGTGCGTTTTTTTTTTTCTTTATTAAATTAAATTGATTTGGATTTGTCCCCGACGGGTTACCCGGGGCAAGCGCATATTTTTTAGAACATTTTGGTTCCCAACAACGCGACAGGAGTCGCCGAAGTGTCCAACAGTAGTGGTTGGCCATTTCGTAGTGTTGTTGTTGTCAGTAGCGGTGAGTCTGTCCACCTGCATTTAAAATTCTTCCTCTTCTTCGCGTTGTACATAAGCTGCACAGTAGTGCAAAGCGTACAAATTTTTTCTTAAATTCGTTTTTTTTTTAAATACGTTCTTTTTTTAATAATTTTTTTTTATGAAGATAAAATCAAATTTATATCTTTTCTTTTTAAATTAAATATTAATTTCTTAGTTTTTTTATATACATAAAATTTTTTTTTAAAATTTTTTTTTGTTTGTTGCTTATATACATAACGAGGTGTATATAAGGCAAACTTGCACAGTGGGCCTAAGTGCAACTTTATAGCGACACTTTTATTTAAATATTTTTTTATATATATTATATTGTTTTTTTATTAAATTTTTTTTTATTTTGAATTTTTATATACAATATTATTGCTTGTTTTTTTTATTACTTTTTGATTTAATTCTTTTTTTTTTATACATTTTTTTTTGAGTTTTTTTTTTTGAAGAAAAAAAAACTTGTCTGCTTTTTTTTAAATTTATATACTTTTTTTAAATATAATTTAAACTTTTTTTTTGCGTTTCCTTTTACTTTGTATAAGCCACTTTTTTTTAAATTTTTTTTATTTTTTTAATCAGTTTTATTTTGAGGAGTTTTTTTTTTGTTTTGATTGAGTTTTTTTTACTTTTTATATTTTCCGTCCGATTTTTAATAAAATAAATTATGGATATTCAACGTCTGAACTCCGATGAGCTGACGTATGAAGTTGAGGCGCGCGGTTTACCTGGAGGTACGGTAGATGCCATGCGGAAGGCATTGCGTGCTTCCAGACATATTGAGGCGCGCGGGTCCGTGGATGTTTTTACTGCTTATCCGTTTGAGTTCGCGGAGGATAAGCAGGAGATCGAAGAAAAATTAGTTGAGGTAGGGCAATTAGTTGCGACGCCGCCTAAGGACTCTAAATCTTCCGAGTACCTAAAAGCTCTCGCGAAGATTGAGTGGTGCTTAGGTCGAATTAGTAGGGCTAAGCCGACGTCGGCGAAAGAAGTTAGTGAGCAATCGGAGCTCAAGCTTACAATTTTAAATAAGTTAGCGGATTTAAATTCCGATGTAGGAGTAGATGAGCCGAAAGCGTCTTCGGTCCCAATTAGGTCAATTGACGGGCCGTCAGGTTCTCGTGCCACTCTAGAGAAGAGTATGGCGGTGGACGAAACGCCCGTCAAGGTAGTGTATAGGGATGCTCCTCATATAGGAGCAGATAGAATAGAAAGGTTCTCTAAGTGGGAGGTGAAGTTTTCTGGCGAGAAAACTGATATGTCCCTCCATGCATTTTTAGAAAGAGTTGACGAGCTATGCGAGGCTCGTGGTGTCAGCGAGACACAATTGTTTAGAGGTGCTGTTGACCTATTTTCCGGCAAAGCACTTATTTGGTTTAGGGCGGTTAGGAAAGTTGTTAAAGGCTGGCAAGAGTTGGTTGCCGAGCTAAAGTTGGAGTTTCTGCCTCCAAATTACGATGAGGTTTTATTAGACGAAATTAGGCGTAGGACTCAAGGAGGCAGTGAGTCGATAGGCGTGTATGTGGCCGTGATGAGGGGCATGTTCGGTCGTTTATCCGAGCCCTTATCAGAGCGGCGCATGCTAGGTATCGTTAGGGCTAATTTATCTCCGTTTTATCAAACTCAGCTGGGCTTGGCTGAGCCGGAGAATTTGCGAGAATTGGTAGTGTTAGGGCGAAAATTAGAGGCTGTTCGGACGAATGTTGAGTCATTCGTGCCGCCACCTAGTAGCAAGTCGAAGAACTTGCTGGAGCCTGACTTAGCGTACGTTTGTGCGAGCGCTGAAGTAGCGGAGGTCAGGGCTCCTTTTAGTAGTGATAGGGTGGAGAGGAGAGTTCAGGCTCCTCCCCAGAATCAACCCCATTTCAAGTGCTTTAATTGCAAGCGATATGGGCATGTTTCGGCATTCTGCCGGAGTGGTATCAAGTGCTACGGTTGTGGTAGACTTGGTACCATGAAAAAGGATTGTCCTCGGTGCTCGGCGGGAGCAGGACATCCCAACCAGCGAAGTATGGGCATTGCTGGAGTAGGAGCGGGCCAGAGAGGCCAGAATGACCAAGTAGGTCATCGAAGGGCAAGCAGCCCTAGGAATAATTTTGGTGGCTCTAATCAGGCACCACGGCAAGTAGGCCATAGAGAGGAGCGTTCTCCCGAGAATTCGGGAAATGTAGGGCGAGCTCCTGGACACGCAGGTCAGGAGACTCGCGAGGATTAAATAGGTTAGCTAGGCTGCCTGCGAGCAATCAGCTGGTGGGTGGCTCTGAGCGTCGGCGCCAGAGCAGGGAAATGTGTTTGAGTTTCACACTGTTAGGAAATGAATTAGATAATAGGCCCTATTTAGGTGTTAGGATTTTTGGAGTTTTAGTTAAGGGCTTATTAGATTCAGGTGCAACTAGGACAATTCTGGGTCAACCCGGCTGGGATATTTTAAAATCCTGGGGTTTGACATTATCATCTTCCTCGATTTCGAAAGTAGCTCTCGCAGACGGCGAGCAAGTTTTAGTTAGTGGCGTTGTTTCACTACCATTTGAGGTTGAGGGCAAGTCGGTCCTTATAGAGTGCCTCGTAATTCCAAGAGTGCCCCATAAACTGATTTTAGGTGTGGACTTTTGGTCCAAGGCGGGCATAGTCCCGGATTTATCCCGAAATCAGTGGAGATTTTCTGACCAAGTCGAGGTCGCGTCAGTTGCTACGATCGTAGAGAGATCAGAGCTGACGAATCGTGAGGCTGAGGATTTAGATAGGTTGATAGTTGAAGCTTTTCATGCCATGCCGGATGGGCTGGGGTGTACACATTTGGTCGAACATCGGATTAGAACCAAGCCAAATGTAGAACCCGTTAAACAGCGTTATTATCCAGTATCGCCAGCGATTCAGAAGAGAATCGACGAAGAAATCGAGAAGATGTTAGATAAAGATGTGATAGAAGTGTCCCATAGTCCTTGGGCATCACCAGTAGTTATGATTAGGAAAAAAGATGATTCGTATAGGTTTTGTGTTGATTATAGGACTTTGAATAAAAATACGGATAGAGATAGTTATCCTCTTCCGTATATATCGGCAACGTTGGATAAACTTAAAGATGCAAAATATCTTTCAAGTTTAGATATTAAATCTGCATATTGGCAAATTCCTGTAGAAGAAAGTTCTAGGGCGTTTACAGCTTTTACTGTTCCAGGTAGGGGATTGTATCAATTCAAGCGTATGCCTTATGGTCTTCATAACGCGCCTGCCACTTGGCAAAGATTTATTGATACAGTCTTAGGAGCCGATTTAGAACCCAATGTTTTCGTTTATCTGGATGACATAATTATTGTCACTAATAGCTTTGAAAAACACATAGAAGTGTTAAAAGAGGTTTTGAATAGAGTTTGCTTAGCAGGATTAAGACTAAATAGAGAGAAATGTAATTTTTGCCTTTCTTCTCTGAAATATTTGGGCTATGTTGTTGACCGAATGGGGTTACACGTAGACCCTGAAAAAGTGGAGGCGATGTTGAAAATCCCTGCACCTAGGAGTGTTAAAGAAGTTAGGTCTTTTGTCGGTACTATTTCTTGGTATCGTAGATTTGTTCCTAATTTCGCGGATTTGGTCAAACCGTTGACGGATCTGTTGAAAAAGAACAAAAGGTTTTTATGGTCAGATGAGTGCGAAGCTAGTTTTCAAATGGCAAAAGAGCGTCTCGTGACTGCTCCGGTTTTGACTTGCCCAGATTTTGATCGTAAGTTTTCAGTTCAAACCGATGCATCTGATTTCGGAATCGGTGCAGTGTTGACCCAAGAATTTGAGGAAGGAGAGAAAGTTATCTCCTATTTGAGTAGGTCTTTAAGTAAGTGCGAGAGAAATTACTCTACCACTGAAAAGGAGTGTTTAGCCGTTTTATGGGCTGTTGAGAAGCTGAGGCCATATTTAGAAGGCGCTCATTTTACAGTGGTAACAGACCACTATTCATTAGTGTGGTTGAATAATTTAAAAGATCCCTGCGGTAGGTTGGCCAGATGGGCCCTAAAACTTCAACAATATGATTTCGAAATTATTCACCGCAAAGGCAGAGACCATGTTGTACCAGACATGTTGTCTAGGACCGTTCCAGTCTTAGGAGAATTGCAAGCGCGTGCATCAGATCCGTGGTTGGACAGTATGCTTAAACGCGTTGAGGAAAATCCCCTCGAATTCGCAGCGTGGCGAATCGAAAACGGGATTCTATATAAACATGTCCAAGTCAGGACAGTCCAAGTCGGGACACAATTTTTGAGTAGTGAGGATGGCTGGAAACGAGTTTTAGGCAGGAGTGAGCGGCGCCAGGCGTTGCATGAGTGCCATGATGACCCTTTAGCTGGTCACATGGGAGTTAGGAAAACATTTGGCAGGATTTCTGATAAATATTATTGGCCAAAAATGAAGGCAGACGTAACTAGATACGTCAAAGGATGTCAGGTTTGTCAAAGTGTGAAACCAGACCATAGTAAACCAGCTGGTTGGATGATAGCTAGGTCCAAGGATTTAGATCCCTGGGAGATGATCTGTATAGATCTTGTAGGTCCCCTGGTGAGATCGACACATGGGTATTGCTATATACTCACCGTAGTCGACTACCTCACCAAATGTCCCCTGTTATTCCCGTTGCGGTCGGCCACCGCAAAATTAATTAATAAGGAGTTAGAAGATAACGTCTTCTTACTCTTTGGAGTGCCGAGGTCTATTGTATGCGACAATGGACCACAATTTCGCAGCAAAGAGCTGCAGCGGCTATGTTCGGCATATGGAGTGGCGTTGAGGTTTACGGCGAACTATCACCCACAAGCTAATCCTGCCGAACGAATTAATCAGATCATTAAGACCACTTTACGTGCTTATGTATCTGAAAATCACAGGACGTGGGATACGCACCTCTCAAAGGTGGCTTGCTGCATTAGAACAGCACGACATGACGTGTTAGGAGTTTCACCTTATTTTGCCAATTTCGGGCGAAATATGGCTGTCCGGGGAGACAAAGATTATAAAAGACATGACGACTTTGTTCCACCCAATATCGATGAGAGAGCTAATCTTTTAGCTGAACTCAGAAAAGACATACGAACTAAACTGGAGACAGCGGGTGCCAAAATGGCAAAGACTTATAATTTAAGACGTCGGGATGTCCAATACTTACCAAACGAACTTGTCTGGCGACGTAATTTTGTTCTGTCCGATGCTGCAGCTTTTTATGCAGCTAAGTTAGCCCCTAAATTTGTTGGACCGTTTTTAATAAAAAGGAAGGTGTCTCCCTGGACTTACCTTCTTCAGGATGAGGATGGTAAAGAAAAAGGAATATGGAATGTCAAGGACCTTAGACCACACACTGACGAATTTTGAACATTTTTACCTTCAGTTGTTGTTCGAAAGTTGGCTGGTCTTTTAAACGAGACCAAGCAACTTTCGCGGAGGTAGAGGTGGAGTTGTCGCGGTTCAAAATTACTATTAAAGATAAATATAAGTTTTGTCAAACATGTTTTATAAGAGAAAAATACTTATAGTTATGTCACAAGATTGTGACTGGGTTGTGGAGCTCTTGGCGGGATTTCGAAAAACCCACTTTCTTTCTTCCAACTGCTCGCGAACGATACTGACAGTCGTGACCAAATACGAACGGGACAAGGACAAATTTTGTTAAATTATACTTTTAAAAGTTTTGTTTGTTCCCTCGTTTTTATGCCCCTTGTGGAGCCAAGAATGACGCCGACCATGCACAGATGCCTCCAAAGTTCATTTTTGATTTGGTGGGAGCGAGGTCTGTACTTTGCCAGAATTTCATAAAAATTCCCATTTTGGGAATTTTCGTACAAGGTTCTTGGCAGGTCACCTCATACTGACTCTGGTTTGCTGTAAACCGTATTCTCTGCATTTAAATGGCTGATAGCCCATTTCTCACTTTTTTTTGGGAAATGGAACAAAATCTGCAAGGATTGCAGTTTTGGTCAGTTCAATGTGAACAGCGAGCTTGGTCAAACTTAATTTTTGAGAGCGACCTACGTTTTTATTAAAAGTGACTTTTTTTTGTTTTATTTGTGGCTGCTGTTTCTTTGTGTGCGACGACTTTTTTTTTGAAGCAGCCTGGTTTTTTTTGGATCGAGGTCAGCGTTGGAGGAAGAGAATTGTGGTCACGAGGATTTTGAGAAATCTCGTCGGCGAACCCAATTCGGAGGTTTTTGTTTTTGAACTCCAAGGGAGTATTTTTCTTTGGCGGTAGTGCCATTTGTTTTGTTGTTGTTGCCCGGCAGTCGCGCCGTTGGCTTTTTAGTTTGACAAAATTTTTATTTGTTTTAATTATTTAGTATTTTCATTTTTGAGTGTTGTTTTATTTAGTTTCTTTGTTTTCCAAAATTTTCCTATTTTCATATTTCCTTCCTATCCACGCTCGAGCTCAGTCCTAGTTTTGAGGACGAGTCAAAGTTATTGTCTCTATAATTTTTAGAGCCACAATAACGAAAGAATATTGCTGTTGATCGGATTCGGGTGGAATCCAGAAGGCAATATTTGTGCGAGAACTTCGGCAGTTTGCCGAGTTCGACAAATCGAGCGACCATTAAAATATATATTTTTTTGTTGTATTTCTAGTGGCTTCGGTTTTTTTTTATCGCGATAATTTTTTTTATATTAAATAACTTTAATTTTCTTTAGTTATTTTATAATTTTGTCCCACTGTGTGATAAAACTTTAATTAAAGTCTTATCACACACGTTTAGTTTGATTGGGATTAATTAAAAGTCCTTTAATTAATCCCAACAAAAATAACCCACCCCATCTTCGACTGAGTGGTTGGCAACATTGTTGTTGTCATCACCGGTTTTGTTTTGATCCGTCCGTCCGTCGCGGAAATTTAATTCGTTTTAATTTTGTTTTGTTTTAGAAATAGTTTAATCGTTTTAAACTAAACTAAAACTTAAATTTAAATTCAATCGCGACGCGTAAAAACCGGTGTGACAATTTGATTAAATAAAATGGTCACATATAAGATTATTACATATAAAATTATCACATGTAATGAATGCGAACATTTCTTTATCACTTTTTCAGATTACGAAGAAGTATATATAATAATTTATTTAAAATATACAATCTGATGAAACTGATTCTTAAAATAAAGGACGAATGGAAGGATGTTGTATGGGAAAGACGGGAAGGCTTATCCTATACTTTAAGGAAGATGGACAATTTCGAAAAGAGAAGCTGTCTCACGTTGTTGAAAGAAGCGCAACTGTGCTATTCGATAACCTCAGCGATTTTTCATAATACTAGAAATGTTTTCTCTAGCTAAAGTTTTTCGACTAAACCGTACCTGTACTAAGGACTGCAAAAGTTGCCTCACCCTGTTATATTTTGTTTGAGAGCTTTTAACAGTGGTCGTTAAAACAAATTATATTTCTCATCATGATGACTCTGAGAGAATGCTTAACGGTTCTATGATTTACTTAAACTCATTCTCAATAAAGGAATTCCTTTAAGTTTAAAAAAATACCTCGAAAACCTCGAAAGTTTTCGACCATGAAAAAAGAACAGTCAAAAGTTTCATGAAACATAGTTTCCACATATCTCGAAAATCCTCGAGGAAAATAAGTCCCGACTACAGCCTCGAAAAGTTACCTCTATAAAAAATGAACCCTTAAAAAAGTGAACTTTTTCACATTAAGTTTGTAAAATTATAATAATGTGACATTTTTGTTTTTGTTTTCAAACTAGTAAATAAGCTATAAAAGAAAAAAATGTTTTTTTACATATTTGGTTTAATAAAAATTAAAAAAAAAAAAACTCAGTAATTATAAGAAAATGACAATAGGCTGCTTTAAAATAAAAATTACATTTGTAAGTCAGAAACAGCTGACTGCACTGTAAAATTGTTGAATTTCACAAATGTTTTCGAGGTCGCGAAAAAGTTCGTTTCTGAAAAGAAAATCACAGCTTTTTGAGCTTTTCGAGTTTTTCAGTTTTGCGCTTAAGGCAATGACCTTCATATATTTTCTTCGCTATCTATCAAACCCCAGCCAGCATTTGGAAGTTTGTTGGAAGAGCGCGATTGTTTGGCGACTCTTCTTTTAAACGTCTGGGCGATTAAAGTACGATTTTTTGTTTTTTCTCTCCGAAATAAGAGCAAAATTTACCGTTTCTTTTATTTTACTCTCATTTGAATCGCGTTGACGATTGCTGAGCGACTTGATCGCTTTTAAATCGCACTGGCGATTGTTTTTCGTATTTTAAGAACTGGTTTTTGTAGTTTGCAAAGATTTTTCAGTCGAAATATTCTGTTCAAGAAATAACATGAAATTTCTTGCCTCAACTTCTGTTAAAGACGATAAAAATCTTGGACGGAATGAAGATATCGACATTCAATTGGTAAATTTTTATAAACATTATATTTTTTTAACAAATTTTATAGCATGTTTCTTTTTTTGCTAGAAACTTGTCTTTAGCGAAATGGGCTGCGACATTACATCCAATTTACTGCGTGCTCAAAATAATAATCAAGAAAACAATTCAGCTAAAGTTGTTAATAATATATTTTTTTAAATATTTACTATACCCGAATTGTCAATGAATTTTTAAACAAATTTTAAAATATGTACATATATGTTTATTTACAAAAATTCAAAATAAAAGCAAACATTCGAATGTAGTACTTTGTATTTTGTACTTTGTATAAAACAAAACAATCGTCCTAGCGTCGGTTGGACGACTCTTAGAAGAGTCTTCCAAATTACTCTTCGGCGACTCTTCTTGGTGTGTCGCCTAAGACTCTTCTTGATGCGTCGTCGAAGATTCTTCTGCGCGAATCGCTTTGTTGACACAGTTTCTCCCGTAGGCCTTATCTTCCGCGATCAGAAAACGAGCTCGCGGAAGATCAAATTAATCGCTTATTCCGATCGCTGAAGAGTCTTCCGCGAGCAAAAATGATGGCTGGGACGCTTAACCACAAACACTTACAAAGGTTATAGAACGTAGTTAAAAAAATTCAAGTGGAATTCTGCACAGTCAACACCAAATAACCAAGAATAAATATAGAGGTAAATGCAAGATTAGTGAATGAAAGCTAGTCAGATATTAAAAAAAAACTTTTTTTTACACGAATTTTAGGATTTCACATTTTGTTAATTTATCAAGATTTTTGTATATATAAATTTATAATATATAACAAATTAGTTTATCAAATAAAAACCACTCAATTATATTCTAAAGTCATTATGACGTATTTCGGTTTAATTTAATTTTCATTATTTTCGATTATTTTCAATTTATTTGAATTTGATTTTGAATTTAGATTTGAATGTAAATAACCGAAATAGAAATTTTTCTCATAGGCGCCGCCAAACCACCAACTGACCAAAGTGCGCCAAAGTACCCGACGTTTTATTTTTCAAAATCGTTCAATCGTTAAATTTACATGTGTGTGAGCGTGCGTGTGTGTGTGTATGTGTGTGTGTGTGTGCATGTGTGTATATATGTCGACGACCACTAAAATGCAACTCTGTCGGAATGAAATATTTTATTTGAAGCATTGACCCACTTCAGAAGAAAATGTGTGCACTCGCAACAACAGTAACAACAACAACTACAATAACAATAACAATTTACATTTTCTATTTGCGAAGGCTACAAAAACAATTCGTTTAATTTTTATTATTTTGTCATAAAATGACAAAAATGAAAATGAAAACTGTAAATTGCAATTGTGAAATTCACACATTTTGACCGTTTTGTGGCGGTAGAAAAAATGTGCGAAAATATTTTCGATAAAATTTCGGACAATTTCAAAAGTTCAAATTTAAACAGTAGGGGAATTCCTTTAAACTCAAAAATTTGAATTATCGAAACTTGATAACTCGAAAAGTTGCGAGCCTCTTTTTAAGAGCGCACCTTTTTGCGACCTCGAAAACTTTTGAAATCCACACATTTTGACCGTTTTTTGGCGTTAGAAAAAATTCGATAAAATGTCAGTAATTTTAGAAATTTCCAAATGTTCAAATTTAAACAGTAAGGGAATTCCTTTAAACTTGAAAATTTGAAACATCAAAACTTTTCTTTTTCTTTTTAAGAGCAATATTAACAGTGCTGTCAGCTGTTTTCAACATATAGCTGTGTTGTTATTGTTGCCTAATGTAGTTTTTAAATAATTGCTGCCCATTGTCATTTTCTAATTAGCAATTGTCTGTCTTTTGTTTTGATTTCATTAACTTTTAAATCTGTGAAATATTTATAACAAAACAAAAATTTACTTTTATTATTATAGATTTTTATAACTTAGTGTAAAAAAAAGTTCAAAAAAAAGGGAAATTTTATGTTTTTCTTCATTTAAAAGTTCACTTTTCCGGGCTTTCGTAATTTTTTTTTAATACACCCAACCAGCAGCAAACATACGAAATTTTTTTTTAACATATAGACAACAATGAAACATATGAGGAGGCTTTTCGGGCTAGTTTTCAGGACAAATCTACCGGGAATATTTGCGAGGCCCACGAAAATTGTGTTTCATAAAATGTTTACAGATCTTATTCCAAGCTCGAAAACTTTCGAAGTTTTGAGGTTTTCGAGTAATTTTCGCATTAGGGGAATACCCTTAGTATTTTATTATAAGTTAACTTTATATAATTTATTGAATAAAATCAAATTTTTTTATATAATTCCATTTCAGAAAATGACAATCTTTTTTAGCATATTCAAAACTTGGTCTTACCAAATTGCACGGGAGTGTCTGTAGCAAAGGTAACTCAATAATAAGAGGCATACAATATATATGTATATGCCAATTCGCGATCCCGTTCGTACAGTCAATCGTTTGCCCTTCTGTTTATCTGTCCGACTGTCTGTCCGTATGTCTATTTGTTTGTCCGTCCATTTGTCCATCAGTCTGTTCATCTGTGAGTATAACTGTGTCTGTCTGTCTGTCTGTCTGTCTTTTCGTCATTGTTTACGCGCTGTAAAATCAAAATTAATTAATTGGAAAATTAATTTGCCTTTTTGGACGTTTGCTCGGCCGCACACCCGCCCGACCGCTCGCGCCGCAGTGTGCAGCGTTATTTTTGCGCTTTTATTGCTGATGTCGACGTAATTAATACACAGCAGCAGTGGCGGTGGCGGATCGAGGGGCTGCTGGGCGCACATTAGTATTAATTCGGGTTTCTCTTGAGTGGATTTTTTTGGTGTTTTTGTTGTTGTTGTATTTGGCTCGCAGCCAGCGAAAAGAGAAAATTAAATAAAAAATGTTTATATTGTGCGAGTGCGTTACAAAAGTTGTTGTAGTTGTTGTTGTTGCTGTTGTTATTGCTGTTCGATTTGTTGTAGTTGCTTTAATTGTTGTTGTTGATATTTACAAAATTTGCTTGTGGCGCGTATTTTTTTTTTTCCATTTCTTATTTTTACTTTATTTATTTTTCGTTTTTATTGTAATTTTGTTGTTGTTGTTGTTGTCTGTCGAATTGAGTGGAAAAAAGGCGGCATTACGCCCTTCAACTTTAGTTCAAGTGAAAATTGGAAATTAATCTTTTCGACCTTAGGCTGGGATTTCATTTCGCCTGTTGACGTTTGCTTTTAGCTTTTGTATTTTTTTTGCTCCTCTCTTTTTTTCTGTTTTTTCTTTATGTCTTTTGGTTTTTTTCTCGCTTTTTATGTATTTTGTTTGTACTTTTCACATTGCGTAAATATGTATTGTTGGAATTTTTATAATATATATTTTTTATTTTGGTAATTTTGTAAAAAATTTATGTTGATTTTTGTTTGCGTGGTTTCCCTAATTGAAATGTTTGCCAAGTGAATCTGTTATTGTGTGTCTGTCTGCCAGTGAATGTACATATATGTATGTGTGTCGATGTTTGTGTGCGTATTTTATTGAGCTGCAAAATATCCCAATTAGCACGGAAAATGTGAATATTTTGAATTTGAAAAATTTCTGTAGGTAAAATTCTTTAAAACTTTTGATCAATTTATCGGGTTTACCTTAACAGTGCGTGTCATATTTATTGTAATAGTAAAAACTTTTACTTGTATCCTTAAAAAATTAAGTACTTAAATAGCGCTTTAACTATATATCTACCTATATGTCAGTCAATATATCTATTTATCTATCTATCTATCTATCTATCTATCTATCTATCTATCTATCTGTCTATCTATCTATCTATCTATCTATCTATCTATCTATCTATCTATCTATCTATCTATCTATCTATCTATCTATCTATCTATCTATCTATCTATCTATCTGTCTATCTATCTATCTATCTATCTATCTATCTATCTATCTATCTATCTATCTATCTATCTATCTATCTATCTATCTATCTATATATCTATCTATCTATCTATCTATATATCTATCTATCTATCTATCTATCTATCTATCTATCTATCTATCTATCTATCTATCTATCTATCTATCTATCTATCTATCTATCTATCTATCTATCTATATGTATATCTATATATCTCTAAAATTGAAAGTAAATCACAAACTATGAAAACTAATCAATAATTAAAACTTCAATTAATTACGACTATTCCGTGAGATTAATCATATTAGCGATTATTTGACATTCGAACTGTCAATTGCGATTCAACGCTGTCATACAAAAATATAAACAAATATGAAAATTTGTCCAATGCACATCGAAAATTAAAAATGTCAATGCTGCATATTAAAACAGCCACGCCGCATACATTGTTAACATGTTTATATACATACATACATATACAATATACACATACATACACTTTTTTCCGCATAAATATTTTTTGCTAATTTTTAAAAAATATTTCAAAGTAAAACTTTTCATTTTGTCACATTGGAATGTCACATGGAAAAAAAATAAACTTTCGTTTCAAAAAATTGTTCAGCGCTGTTGAGTTTTTGTTGTTATGTTTAATAACGCCAACAACGCAAAACAAAAACAAAAATTACCAAAATGTGGTAAAAAATGGAATGACTTCATCTGTGGGTTAATTTTGTAGTTGTTTTTGTTATGTTGTTGTTTATTTTTGGTTGTGGCAATCAGCGCCACGCCACACTACGCCCAAATACTCGTACTCGTATACCCTAAAACAGTTTCCGGTTTTCGTTGTTTTTGTTTGTTTTTGATATTGCATCTGTTCGCTTGAAAATAATTTTTGGCAACTTCACAAATGCAAACTTTTATTTTTGATTATTTTGCTAACGTATTCGCACAGGTTTAAGTTAAAAGCATAAAAATGCAATTTTGTATCTTTCGGATTTTTTTTCGCTTTTCGTTTTTCTCTTTCGTTTTCGCTTTGAATTTAGGTGCAAGGTCGTCGCTTGCCTGTCTGACTTCATCTTTTAATTTGTACATTTCATTTTTTTTGGATGGATGGGTGGGCGGGTGGTTGTTCTGTTTTTTCCTTTCTCTTTTGCGCTTTAAGAAAATTTTCGTTCGTTGGCAAAATGTCAATTAATATGTTTTGTTTATGTACTCGTACATATGTACATATCTACATATATGCAAATGCTGACGGATTTATGGACAATTTGAAAATGTTTTCGAAAATTATTTGGCTGAATTAATTTTAATCAATTTCAAATAAGAAATTATTTAATAAAACGAAATTTATAAATTATTTCAAGCATATGAAATCTTTGGATTAAATCAGTGAAAATGCAACCCTGAAAATTAATGGTTCTGCTTTTACACTTCGACTCGATTTTGTTAATAAAATTTCGCTAAAAATCGAATTTGATATTTTCATTTTAAATCTACAATAAAAATCATTATCTAAACCAAAAGCAAATTGTAGTTACAATTGTAATTTTTTCATAGTCAGTGCAAAAAATATGAAAATGTTTAGATTTTGTCAATTTACTACGAATTCTTCCTTTCCTTTTGCTCGACTTTTTTCTCAATGAAATTTTGCATAAAAATTAATATATAATTTGTATCTGCGAACTACAATAAAAATCGTTATCAATACTTTAATCAAATTGTAGTTACATTTTTTTGGGAACTTTTATCATAGTCATTACAAACAATATGAAAGTGATTACATTTTGCCAATTTACTACATTGTTGTTAGTTATGAAAATGTCAATAAAAACGATATACATATGTATAAAAAGAACATGTTCGTTTGACTTTTGTAATTAGGTTTAAATTGGTTTGTAAATAGTGAAACTTTTTTCCAAAATTTTGTCGTTAAGTAGTCTTTAGTTGGTTTAAATAGTTTAACAGCATCATTACAGTATGTCAAGCGAAGTGTTAGTTTCGTCGAAATTGCTTTTCGTTCATAAATTGAGAGTTTCCAATTCGAATGCCGCAATTTAACGAAAACAGCTGATTGCGACATGACAATTTTGCATTCACTAATTCGAGCTATCGTTGAAACCGCTGGCAATAACTTCATTCAGTAAATTGCTGTCGTATGCAAACAAATAATGGAAAAATAAAAATAAAGAGATAAGTATATAAAACACAATTTTTATCTTCGTCCATTTTTTGAAATTTGAAATTTCTTGCTGACTACAGTTAAGCAATGTCGCTCTCTGATTTGTTGAGAAAATAGAAAACTGGAGAGTTAACGAAAGAGAAACATATGCACGTTTACTCTCAAACTGATTTTGTAGAGATGTATTTGACATTTGCTCTCGTTTTGGTTACTTTAAATCGTATAATATGAATGGTCGATGTAAAAATTATCTTCGACAGCTCCTGAAACATTACCCAAATCACACAAAACAAACGATGTCAAGAAAATTACAGAATTCCAATCTCAGGCGAATTCGCTTGCACATAAATCGTTCGTGTTGGCTTTCGTTCGAGATACGCAATGATGGCGTTAATTAGATTGAAGTAAAGTTTTTTGTTAACTTAAGTCAATGATTACAACTACATACATATGTTTTGTTTTTTTGACATAGTCAAAAGAAATTACGACGTAGTTGACACATTTTTTTGGGAACTTTATTAGACCTGCAATAGTTGCCTTTAATATACGATTGTCAGCGAAATTTTCATTATGACGTTGTTAAATTAAAAAACAATTATAATCAATTATAACTACATTCTGCTCACGGTATATAAATTAAAGTGAAATATGATAAACCATGTATCAAAAAGAATAATTACAACAGCAACAACAACAACAGAAGCGTCCACTTGGTGTCACAAACAAAATAATTAAAATTAAATTGAGAGCGACATGAGAGACGGACAGACAACTAACACTTTGGAGACGACAAAGAGCCACATAAGTATGAGCGACAAAACAACAACAACAACAGCGACAACAGCAAACAACAACAAAAAACAGACAAATTAATATTAACATGTAAGTTTTAATATTTTTATTTCATTCGAGCATAAATTTTTTAATGCATTTAAATAAACAATAACAACAACAATAGCACAGAGACATCGAGCGAACGGACGCACAGACATACAGACGGACAGATAGGCGGACAAGCGGACCGACTGCAACTGCAATTCATCAAAATTCGATGCAGTGCGGGAGTATCTGGCGTCGCTTTGGAGTCAACGCGTCGCTTGGGGAAAACGACACATTCAAAGTGAATTTTTGTTGTTGTTTTTGTTGTTTATGTTTTTTCGAAAAAAAGACAACAAAAAACTATATAAAAATAAATTTTAAATTGCAAGAAAAAAACAACAACAGAAACAAATGTTTAACAGCTGCGGCGAAAACTCAGCGACGAGACAAGCGAAAACGCCGCAAGTCAACGGGCTTAAAAATAAAAATAAAAAATTAATGTTTGTTGTTGTTTTTTTGTACAAAAAATTAAAAGCGAAACCGAAAAAATCGCGTGTTGTTGTATTATTATTTTTTATTTATTTTTGTTGTTATTTATTTTCATTTAAAATGCGTTGACGACAAATTCGTAAATGTCAACCACAAAAGCGGCGGCCACTTGTCATTTGGCGCGCCAAGAGAATAACAACAACAACAACAACAGCGGCGCTCGCTGAAACGCATCAATCATCGCCAACGCTCGCGCCCCATGCCCACTGTGCACAGTGGTTGTCACTTGGTTAGGCTGAGGTTTAATTTAAAAATATTCTATCATTATTAAAAATTTTTGAATAGAAGTTTTGGTCAGCGTGAATCCAGCAGATGCAGCTCTTGAAATGTTGTTCTTGTTTGCAGGCAGATTTTAAATATTTGTAAGGTTAGTCAAGGAAGTCAGATTGATTAAAAATTTAATTTAAATTAAACATTTCATTTGATCGTTTGAGAGAATATTCATGCACAACTTCCCACTGTAAGCATTTTAAAAATGTATCCATAAAATCAATTAATTTTAGAGCAGTGAACCTCAAGCTTCCGTTTCAAAATTGTAAAGTCAGTTATCCCTTTACACATGTTTTAACCCTTTCGTTATGGCAGAGAAACATATGACCCAGCACAGAAAAAGAAAGTATGCTATTTTGTCTTAATGAAAATTTTATCAAAGTCTGATAATCAATTAATTTAATAATTAACTTATTTAAATATTTTAATCGAATTTCTAATTTTTAGATTTACATATGAGGAGCCTGAAGTCAAAAACCGGTTAATCCATAAATATTGCTAAGAAAAACTGATTAACTTCTTAAATAACAATTCAAATATATTTTTCTTTGCTTCTAAAATAAGTTTACGTAAAGTGTTAACAAGCTGAAAACTTTCGAAAAAGGATTTGTATATATAAGTATTTGATTTGATTACATTTACAACAAATTTTTTTATTATACTATATAATATTAAAACCTTCTTTTTGAGCGTGTCAAAGGGTTAACATATAAATGAAGTATAAATATACAATATATATCAAGGATCGGTAAAGTTCTAAGAAAAAGCCAAACTACAGTAACTCACTTTGAGCACCGCCCAAATAATTCGGCCTAAATGAAAAATAACTTAAAATAACAACAACAAGAAAATTGGATTTTTCATTCGCCTGTCTTCAGCGATTCGAAACTTGTGAAGTTTCTTTGAATTCTCGCTTGTTTCTAAACCAAAGAAGATTATAGACGGATATGACAACACAAAGCTTCACCAAGCAAACAGACCGCTGATGAGAAATCGTAGCGCATTCCGAAGCAGCGCTTTCCGGTCTGCTAAATTGGTCAATATTTTTGTTATTGTTCAAAAATTATAAGACCAATTCAGTCCGTTGAAATTCTTCTTTAGATAAATTAAAACGTTTCTCAAAGGAATTCGCATTTTGACAAAATAAAAATGGAAATTTCAATTCTGAGGAGGAGGTTATTTATCATATCAAAAATCCGTTCAATTAAGAATTTAAATATTCGATTTTTTTTAAGCCTCTCATATCAGAGTTTAAACTTGAAAACACTTCAACGTTGGGAATTATTTTTTCAAAAAGATGAAGAACCATTTACCATATGGCGTTTTTTTTTATATAATTCTTCAATTAAAAATTCTAAAACTGCTAGATAAAATATGTTTGCTCTAAGGTGGTAGAGAGACCCACTTAGGCTAGGAGCCTTTATGAAACCATACGGTGTATAAGTTATACCGCTAACTGAACCATCCTGTACTGTTTATGAAATATAGTATATTATTTTTAATCGATCTAGATATATCTACTAAGCACACGAAGAAATGCTTTCCCAGATATACAAGTATATAACGTTTATTAGCCAAACCTGGGCATATACATATAACATGTTTTATAGGTTTTTCCTCCTTCTCATTACTATAGCTTCCACAGAAGTTATTTGGGCAGATATCTAGTCCTCATGCATGAGTACCTATGATACAGTATCCTGTTAGTACGTCTCCTATGGTGCTAATTTGAGACCTACTTAGAGAAACTAGATCGATTGAGCGTTTTAGATTAAGTTAAGGTGGTCATATTGAGTCACCAAAATTAAGGCATGTCTGGTCATATGAAAAAAGTTTACATATTTTGTCGAATTTAAAATATTATTTCTCAGTGTGGATGCTGCAACTAATGGATTCATGCAATGGATTAAAGTGTACATTTCTGCATTAGCGCTGCGGGTGACTTTCGAATGTGTAAATTTATTTGTAACTTTTTTTCTACGCTCATTTGTTTATTTATTTTCATATGGAAATTGCAAATATTTGTTACGCATTTAAATGGCTTTCATTATGCTTATATAACTACGTTTGTTTGTTTTTTTCTTTTTCGTATATAATTTAATTTCATTTGTTGTTGTTGTTGTTTTAGTTTATTAATTGCTTTGTATATGAATTCGCAGCGCCGGACGCCGGACGCCGGACGTCGTCATTACGGCGCAATTGTTTTATTGCAAAAATTTACGCATTTCATTTTATGTTATTCCTGTTGTTGTTGTTGTTGTTGTTGTTGTTGTTGTTGTTGTTTCTATTTTATTATATTTTATTTTAATTAGCGTGGATTCGTTTGGTTTTTTCTTTTTTTTTTCGTCCGGTTTACTCGTTTTTGTAATTCGATATTTTTGCGGAATCGGTTTGTGCATTTAAGTTCTTTGGAATTATGTTATCCCATTTAAATAATAATAATTTAATTTCAGTTTTAAATCCCACTTTATTATATTGCGGTTATGTGGCAACATCGAATTTTAACAATTTCTCATAATTAATTTTTTAGTGCAATCGTGCATAATTTTAATTGTTCAATTCATAATTTTAGCTTAAATGCAGGCAGCACACACACACATACACACACATACACACACACACACACACATACACACACATGCACACACAAACTTATATTGGCTTAAACAAGCGTATAAAACAGTTTATGGTAATGTTTGAAATACTAAAATAATGTATCTGTATATTGGTACAGTCCCTTTCAATAATATATGTACATAGAAAAGATTGGTATATAAATAATTAAATAAAATAACTAAAAGAGAAATTTAAATTTCTGGAGGTTTTTAAATTTAGAAAATTAAAAATTTTCATTCACAACAGAATTTCAAATACATTTCAATACAAACAAAAACCCATTGGAAAAGCAAGTGCGACCGTAGTATGGTACCGAAATTAACTCTTCAAACGTTAGGACTACTTCCTAAAACGCGAAAATGCCTCGAAAACCTCGAAACTTCGCAAGTTTTGCGAACCTGAAAAACGAATTGTCAAAAATTGTATGAAACAAAGTTTTCGTGTGCCTCGAAAATATTCGAAAGAAATTAGTCTCGAAAACAGCCTCGAAAAGTTTCTCGTATATGTCAGCGTTGTTTGTATATAGTAAAAACAAAGTATACTAATGTCAGACTTTTCAAAAGTGGTTTTTAAAAATCAAAAGTCAAACAATACTAATTAGAAAATGACAATTGACAACGTTAATTTAAAAGCAACAATATGCAAATAATGGAAAACAGCTGTTTCAGCAAAGAGGTAAGAGAAATACAAACGTTTTACAATATAATCTTTATGTCATATAAACTCATACGATGTTTACATATGCAAAATATACTAAAATAGCGTACAATACAACGAAACCCTGACAGAACTGCCAATTTTCTGAATTTTAAAATTTTTACAATTGTTTTCGAGGTCTTTTCAAGTTATCCAGTTATCGCGTTTGAGAGAATAGGCGATTTAAATTGAATATTTCCTGAACTGTGTGAAAACATTGGCTCTTTTAACTTTCTATACGAAATCGTTATGTTTTTTTTATCTATCTATCTATCTATCTATCTATCTATCTATCTATCTATCTATCTATCTATCTATCTATCTATCTATCTATATATCTATCTATCTATCTATCTATCTATCTATCTATCTATCTATCTATCTATCTATCTATCTATCTATCTATCTATCTATCTATCTATCTATCTATCTATATATCTATCTATCTATCTATCTATCTATCTATCTATCTATCTATCTATCTATCTATCTATCTATCTATCTATCTTTCTATCTATCTATCTATCTATCTATCTATCTATCTATCTATCTATCTATCTATCTATCTATCTATCTATCTATCTATCTATCTATCTATCTATCTATATATCTATCTATCTATCTATCTATCTATCTATCTATCTATCTATCTATCTATCTATCTATCTATCTATCTATATATCTATCTATCTATCTATCTATCTATCTATCTATCTATCTATCTATCTATCTATCTATCTATCTATCTATCTATTTAGCTAGCTTGAATTGTGTTTTAAGCTTAAGTAGTCGCAATAGGCCGAACTCTAGACAGTTAGGCGGTTTTAACAAGCACTCACACAGCATCTACAAAGCATTATTATTATTATAATTATTAATAAGGGCTATAGATGCACTGTGACCTGAAAGATTTATTGTGCAGCCTCGTTGCTCTACAAACACAATTCTAGACTATTTATAAATCTCGTAATTGTTGTGGGCTTAATTTTTACCATGTCACTTGGAACTAGAATCCCGTTGCCTAAGTAGTCAAGTCTACGTCTTGCCACCGCTGGACAAGTGCAAAGAACATGTTCAGCCGTTTCCTGCTCCTCTTGGCAGAGTCGGCATGAATCATTTGATACCACTTCTATTTTATTCAGATGGTAGTTAAGTCTACAGTGTCCTGTAAGAAATCACTTTAGAGTTTTATACTTTTCTGCTACAAAGCATGCAATACTGATCTAACTCACGGAAATAAGGTAGAGAAGTTGGGGAGTAGAAGAGGATGTTTAGAGATAAAAAGCTGAGACAATGACATAATATTTTAAAAACTTTTTTTTCGTCTTCTCTCTTCTCTCTTTACTCCAACCGCATTGTCACCAATTAATACTTTTCTGCTACACATTAGTAATGACCTTTTCCATCAGTTTTGAGTTCTTGAATCCGACTTTTCGATCAGGAACTTTTTTATTTTCGATAATTGTTTGTCTAATTGCTAGTCTGGATGTATAAGTTGTATGAGGAGTCTTACATCAAAAACCAATTGGTTTATTTTTGAAAAAAACACTTTTTAATGTGTTAGGATTTTTTGAGAGAGGTGCCCTTTCGATCCAAATACTCAGATTTGTAGAAACTTTTTATTAAGCTTTAAAGACGATGATTTATTTGGAAAGCGTAAAAAGTTAGCTTGGTCAGGAATCGAATTCTTTCCAAAGGTTTATTTAAATAGTTTGAAAAAAAACCCATTCCATACAGAAAATATTTCTTTAAATTTTGTCCTTCTGGAACACACCGACCGAAAAATATTAAAAGATTTTCTTCGATGATTTAAAAAACTTTAGACCTCGAAAAAGTTGAAAAAGCTTTCGTAGATGTTGGTCCATCGACAACTGACCCATTAGAACTTAGATAGCCTGAATATATTTCACTAAAAAAAGCAGCTAGGTCGTCCTTATTCTGGATATTGAACTTCTTACAAAACTGTTTATTATTTCAGTCAAGTTGTTAAAGTTTTATTGCAAAATTTGTTGTGGTCAAATGTGTATGGACCAGAAAAGAGTTATTTTTCCATGCATAACCATTTTCTTTTTATATTGCATCTATCTGGACTACACCGACCAAAAACTATTAAAAGATTTTCTTTGACGCTCGAAGAAGCTCTGGACATCGACGAAGTTTAAAAGAAAACCTTCGATGTTGGTCCAATTCTAACTGACCGCATAAAGGATAGCCTCGATATTTTTCACAAAAAAAAATGTATTACAAAAAATCTGAAGAATTCGGTTTTATACAATTTCGGTACACAATTTTATTTAATATTTTTTATATTTTTCAATATTGCATTTAAAATACTTTATAAATAATTAAAATAACTTTTTTTTTTCACTTACAGCCATTTTGTCTGTTTTGATTTATTTATTTTTTTTGTTAAATTTATTAACTAAATGGAAATGCAAAAAAGTTTTGCGTGTCTAAAGCGATCGAAGGAAATTCTCTGACTGACGCAAGTTGCCGAAAAGATTTTCCATTTTTCCTATGAGCAAGCGAAAAAAATTTAAAAAAATTTAAAAAAAAATTAAAAAAAACAACAACAAAATGGCTATCCGAAAAGCCGCATAAAATTCAAGTATATAAAACTAAATTAACTTTTGAGATACAAATGTATATAAGCACGTTCGTATGTATGTAAGTATGTGTATGGCAAGATCACGATGACGTCAGCGATATGAGCGATGAAAACGAAAATTTCGGCAAATACAAAAATACAAAAACAAATGAAAAGTAAAGTAAAAATTCGTTCTGACGAAAATTGTCTTCCAATTTGTTGTTTGTAAGCAGACGAGCAGCGGCACCCACCCACCCACTAATTACGCTTGGCAGCCGCCACTAATCGTTAGCAGCGCGCAAATGGGCGGCTAGCATACGAAGACAACACTTACCGCCCCTCCCCCATCGGATGTTATAGCTTAAAGTTTGCGGAAATTGTTGTAATTTTACTTTTGAGCATTTGAAAAAATATTAAAATTATTAAAAAAATTTCCAGCCATTAATTCAATATCTCAATTGATTTTTATACATACAATATATATATATATATATGTATATATTTTCTTTTATGATCTACAACAAACTTACAAAAATGTATGTTCAAAAAATTTTATATTTTTTTCTTTCTTTTACAATTTTTTTTAGTTTTTGCCACAAATTGTTTTTGTTTATCTTTCCGGTTTTGAGTTTTCCGTTGGCGCGTGGGTGCTGCCGCCGCCGGCCAGTGTGGCCCAGTCTCGTCAAATTTCGTACGTTTCGTCTTATAGTTTTGACGTTTTATAAATTAAAAACAATTTTTTACTTTTATTTATGTATTTTTTTCTTTATTTTTTTTTTGCTTGACGGCCTCCACTGAATCGAAACTGAAACGAAATGTGAAAAGTCAAAATATTTACAAGATGAGCGGAAAAACAATATCATAAATGAAAATTGTATGTCCATTTTTATACCCTAACTCAATATACCCCACTTACCGAAGGGTATATTGAGTTTGTTCTTGCATTTGTAACGCCCAAAAGAGATCGTGGTAGGTATGACAAAGTATATATATACATGATCAGCATTGGATTCTGAGTCGATTTATCGAGTTCCTATTCTTCAAATGGAGGCTAAGTTCTAAGATGGGCAAGATCGGACTTGAACTTTTACCCCTTCCCATAGAAACCACGCCTTTCTAAGAGAAAAAAACCGATTCATTAAAATTGTTCCAGTACAGATATCCAGTTCAAATTCAATATTTAGTACTTTAGTAGCAACACAAAACCGCTCACAAAAACTGGGAGTGATAAGATATGAACCACGCCCACCTTCCATACAAACTACCCTTTTCTATGCGGAAAATTTAAAAAAAAAAAAAGTTACAGTGTAAATTATTGGTTAAAATTCGAAATTTAACACTTTGGTAGGAACCCAAAACAACTAACGAAAAATGGGCGTAATCTGATCAGAACAACGCCCAACGAAGCACAGTTTTTGGTGTCACTGAAATGACGAAGGGTATATGAGCTTCGACATAGCCGAATATAATCTTCTTAAGAGTTTTATTTTTCTTTTATATTAATATGTATTTCCGCTTATTGTAAAATTAAAATGTATAAGTAATGTTTTTTTTTTTGGTTGTTTTTTTTTGTTTTTTTTTCGTATTTTCAAAAAATTTCACTTTTTTCCTAAAACTGTTCTGGTCATTTTGTAATTGTTGTTTTTCATTCGATAATTCGAAAATGTAGACATAATAAGCAGATTTTGGCAGCATAAAAAGGAGGAAGGGAAGCGTTCATGCCTTAAGTCATTCGGTTTGTCTCTTTTTCTGCATTCGGCCAGAAATTTTTATTCTAGCTTACAGATAATATTAGGCTAATATTCTTATAACTAATTGCAACAATTACAAAAAACATTTTTTTGTAAAGCACTGAGGCGCAACTCAATTTAGTGTGACGAATCTTTCTAAGAGTCCAGAGGTCATACACAAAGATTGTATCTCAGGCCTTATTGGGAGAAATCAATGAACCTTTAAAATTGATACTCGTTAAAATCGCTTACCAATTTAAATTCATTTCAACAATTTATCGAATAATTAACCCGTTCATATATAAATCTATCTATATATATATAAATATGAATATTTCTTTCTTTCTTTATTTGTACCATATGCGCGTCTAAACCATTCCTCCGATTGCGATTAAATTTTGGGAAGTTGCTGTGCTCACGCCAAGGATGGTTTTTGCCACGCCCACCTATTACGCCCACAATATTTTAAATTTAGTAAAAATACCCGATCATTTCGCCAATATTGCTACTGAAATTCGGTATCTAAGTTTATGTAGGCACTGTCGACAACTTCGCCAAAAATGGGCGAGGTTGGATCATTTTAACGCTAACTTAAAAAAAAGGAAAATATTCGATTAACCTTCTAAAATTTTGTTTCTGAGTTTGTATTGTTACCTAGCCTGTGTCTTCGTATTACATGTCTCCTTCTGCAGCTAGCTCCTGGCAACGGGGTTAGGTTCGACCCGACACATGTAATCGAGAGAGGTCAATAAATTGAATATTTCAAACAATTTTTTTTTTAAAGAAATAATCTTTTTTCTTGTTTTGTTTGACTTTCACTTGTTGGTTTGACCGACGAATTTTAAACACTAGTAAATAGAATTAAAAAAAAAACTTGACAAACAAGTCGTCAACAAGCGGACGGACGTAAGATCGATTCCATTTCATAATAGACCAATAGACCGAGTGATCACAAACGAACTGATAAGCCACTAAAAGGTAACACAATTGGGCGGCGCACTCTTCCTACCATTGGTGATTAACTTTTTTGTTTATATATAATTATGTAATCACCCCGAAAACTACAAATCAAATCATGTTAGTGTCAATTTTTTTTACAAAATATATACTCCTATTAAAATGAATGTACTTGAAAGAATAGATTTCAAAAATATTTTCTTTTTATTAAAGTGACTTTGCAACGCATGCCGGGTATTCGCTAGTGCCAAATAAAAACATATTTTATATTTTTGATATTTTCAGTAATATGAACCCATTCGTTTCTCTGATTGATTCGATAGACTTCATCAACATAAATTGGGTTATTATTCCATTTATACTTTTATATTGTCCATTAGGTAAAAAAATAACGATCGGGTTCACATTCGGACATCTTAAGTATCATGAATTTGGAATGGAAGCTTCTTCGTAAGAAGCGAACAAAATTGTCGAAAAATATATTCGGCTTCATTGCAGCTTAAACACGCTACACCATGAGTAAAAGTAACATTGAGGCTATCATGAGCGAGATCAGTCAAAACAAAAATAATGTTGATGGCGTAGGGTATAACAACTCAGGCATATTTTATCGTACATATCTGCAATGCGAAAATATAATTGCAATTTAATTTTTGTCCGATTATGAAAATAATTAAAAAAACAAAAGGTTTTTTTACATCATTTAAAAATGAAATTAATTCGGTCGGATTAATTATTTATAAGTCGCACTGACTTATTAATTTTAGTGAATTGTTTGAAAACTGAACTCGACGCTGCAACATGTTGGGGAGCTCTGCGAAAATTGTGATCATAGTTTTTTCTTTGATTGGCATCGTAAGTCAGCTTTAACAAAAATATTCTTTTTAATGTTATAACAAATTAATTTTAAATTAGATAATGGCTCAAGTGAAATTTGCAAATGTTATTTGCGAATCCTTAGACGAGAAACTGCTGCAGATACCCATCTGCAAGATAAAAGCCATTCGACGCGATGTCAACGAATTAAGCATTATTTTGAAACTACATGAACCATGGAAAGATTTCATAGTTTGTATACAAATTTAAACCAAATATAATTTAAATAATTTTTGTATCTCTTAGGCAATTATAGAGACATTCAAAAGAGCGAATGGCTACAAACCGTGGCTGTACAATTTCACTCTGGATGTATGCAAATATATGAAATTTAGAAATGAGCCAGTTACCAATTTTGGTTATAGATTGGTAAAGAAATATACAAACTTAAATCACACATGTCCGTTTTATGTGAGTATGCTGACCTGCTTATATGTTCGTATTACAACAATAAATACTGATGAAACATTTGTGCTTTATATTTCAGAACGAGATAATGTTCAAGGACTGGCGCTTAGAGAAGCAGAAAATCACTTTGCCGGTAACAAGTGGTCAATACAAGGTTCAACATTCTTATATAGCCAATGGCAAACTAATTGCCATATTACAAGTTTTTGTAGATGTAAACTTATAAGCGAAGAGCGGTCTATTTTATTTGTAAAATAAGTGTACGTGGTAGTAAAAAAATATATTACTATTTCATAAAATACTGGTTCAATGTAATACAAGTTTAAAGTATCCCGCACAGCGCCGGGTTTTGTTTTGTACAAATATATGTGTAAGAAAATTTGTTAGTCGTACTTTCACTTCGTCAAGCAACGAGCTCTCGGTTCTTAGAGGGAAATCTAGAAATGACTTCAATCTCAGCTACAGCTACAGGAGACTGGTGAAATTCGGAGACAGTAGTTACAAAAAGGCCATCAAGGCCGCCAAGAAAGAGAGATGGAGAGAATTTTGTGCTTCTATAGAATCTGCAGGACAGGATACGACAGGATGAGCCGTGTATTATCTAAGGCTGAAGAATCCTTAGAACTTCTTCTAAGCCCTCATTTTCCGGGTTATAGTCATCATTCAGATGGTGATGGAACAAAGAATCGGTAAAATAGTAACTAAAGAGAAAGATGCATGGGCAATTAAATCATTCTCACCTTTAAAATTAACTGGAATGGATGGGATCATTCCGTAGAAGTTGTTAATAGGCGTTTTTAAGGCGTCTCTAAACCTTAGATACATCTGAGATAGCTGGAAGCTAGTAAAGGTAGTCTTCATACCCAAGGCATTTAAGAGAGGGCATGAGTCAGCGAAGGACTTTAGACCAATCAGTCTGACATTCTTCATTTTAAAAACTTATATATATATATATATATATATATATATATATATATATATATATATATATATATATATATATATATATATATATATATATATATATATATATATATATATATATATATATAAGTCTATATCTATCTGGAGTATTTATCTACGTTACAAGCATTGGACCAAAACCAATGTACACCACTGAGTGGTGCATAAATAGTAGGTCCTAAAATTTACATGGTTGGATTAATGTAACGCCAACTTTTAGAAATTGGTCGGATCAGTTTTACGCACACCACAATAGCTCAGGAACTTAATGGGTTATTTAGGTAAAATATATAGGGATGTGCCAGGACGCATAGTGAGTCCTGAAAAACTCTTTTCTAACTCGTTTTTTGAAACTTTCACCCTCATAAATGGCTTAAAAAGTCATATAATCTAGATTATTTTGGAATTACACGTGTACGCAAGTGCCGAATGGTATATTCTTCCATTTGTAACTCCCATAATGAGGCCCAACAATCAGCGTCGTTTTTAAGTTCGCCTGTCTGTCTCAGCGTTTACATTCGTAGTTTAGGCGCTATCGAACTGAAACGTGGTATGTAAGCGGAGGGTAAAATCGCAACAAAACTACTCCCCCCACCCACACAAACTTCCCTTTTTAAAGACGAACAAAAATTTATAAAAATAGTTCCAGTGTAGAAAAATAGTAAAAATAGAGCTATCGATATTAAGACTGTTGGTACAGTTTCTAACTACTAAGTCTTCCAAGTCACTAAGAATAAGAAAAAACTAAGCGTAATAAATAAATATCTAAAAAAAAATTGGTCACCTTAATTTTTTGTTGTTGTCCGACAAAGGTCCATGATTGCTGAGAGCTAGTATGGCACAAGCCCACATCAACTCTAACTATGATGTCTGACTTTTGTACTTGAAGAAAAGAGCTCAAAAAAAGATGAGGCAAAATCTGATGCGGAATTTGCAACGGAATCCTCAAATGGCTCAGTAGGTGAAGGCAAAAAAAAACAGAGGGGATAAAAAAATACTGAACAAAACCGCAGCAAAGTCAGACCTGAGAAAATTTTTTCCTTTTTTTCTTATACCAACTTATTTAAATCTCAGGTGAGAACTTACTCAAGAGTGGTATATGGTATACTATATAGGACTCAAGGTCCTGGTTACTTATAATAATAACACACGTTATTTTTACAGTGTGGGTAGGTTTGGACACGTTACGACTTATGGTTATAATAACATTTGCTTGGCTGTAGCCATAATAAATTATCTGAATGCAATAAAACTCCGCAGCACCTCTACACAAAACTTCAATTCTGCTGATCGGGTAGAAGTAAACATGTTCTTATTCCTAGCCACGCCTATACAGCCTCTCGTTAATTGTTCTTATTTCTTAACCACAAACGAATGCCAAAATATTAAACAAATTTACCGGGTTTGCATTTGTATTCCAGGCGAGATCAGAAAACATATAATGCCCACTCATACATTGAAGAAATATATACTTGATGACGTAGTGTATTAAAGCTCTGGCATATTCTATCATGCACATCTGACACGCAAATATTGTATAATTGGAATATAATTTTCATCCGATAGATAAAATATTTAATATACTTTTTTTATATATCGTTTAAAAATCGAATTAATTCCGAAGAACTGATTCATTAATTTTAAAGTATTATTTAAAAACTGAGCTAGAGGCTGCAACATGTTGGAGAGCTCTGCGAAAATTGTGATTATATTTTTTTGTTTAATTGGTATTGTAAGTGTTGTTAAAAATATATTCAATTCTATATATTAAATTAATTGAAATTTAAACTAGACAATTGCTCAGCTGAAATTTACAAATTTAGTTTGCGAATCCTTGGACGAGAAACTGCTGCAGATACCCATCTGCAAGATAAAAGCCATTCGACGCGATATCAACGAAATATATGTTATTTTAAAATTAAATGAACCATGGAGAGATCTTCTGGTTTGTATATGAATCCAAAGCAAAAATTATTCAAACTATAGTTGTTGTATCTTTTAGGTAAATTTTCAGACATTCAAAAGAGCGAATGGCTACAGACCATGGCTGTACAATTTCACACTAGATTTATGCAAATATTTTAAACTTAGAAATAATCCAATAGCAAATTTCGGTTATAGTTTGGTAAAGCCATATACAAACTTAAATCACACATGTCCATTTTATGTGAGTATGCTGACCTTCTTATATACTCGTATTAAATATCGATGAAACATTTGTGCTTTATATTTCAGAACGAAATAATAATTAAGGACTGGCGCCTGGAGAAGGAGAAAATCACTTTGCCGATACCAAGCGGTCAATATAAGTTTCAGTATTCCTTTATAGTCAATGGCAAACCAATTGTGATGATACAACTATTTTTAGATATAAACTTGTAAGTGAAACTATTGGATTTGTAAAATAAGTATACACGGTAGTAAATAATATACTGTATCAAATAAAATATAACTATATATAATCGGGTATGGGATAATTCAAAAGGTTTGGTGCATTTTTTGTCCTCCGTTGAGAAAAGTTTGTAATTTACTTGTAATTTGTCTGAAGCTTTTCTGAATTTGACCATTCTAATGTAAAAACAAAATGATAAGGACATATCTTTCTTTCTTTCTTTCTTTCTTTCTTTCTTTCTTTCTTTCTTTCTTTCTTTCTTTCTTTCTTTCTTTCTTTCTTTCTTTGTCACTAAAGCGCTTCTGAACCATTCTCCCGATTGCTTTGAAACGTTGCTGAGATTTTGTGCTAACTCAGTGGAAGATTTTTAAACATACAATGCACACAATCGTAATCCTGCAATAAGTTACTGGGTAATAATTTTAAATGTGTTGCTCTTCCAATCATCCAGGCTAAACGTCCTTTACACAGGTAGTAAATTGGATTGCATTGTCTATCTGATAAATCCGCATTCTAAAGCGTTCCGTGCATGAACGAAAATAACATTTTAATCGGATTTGATAACCGAGGCCGTTTAGTTGCCCGATCTTTTTTGTTTTGTTCCAGAGTTGAAGTGTCATCCTTGAAATGGACGCGCTGTTCCTACCTAACCCAATGTATTAAAGCATCTTCTAGTTTCCTGATACTTAAAAAAGATCTACATGACAATTATATATGAATCTCAGTATCCAAGCTTTGACCCTTCTTAGACGATGAATTGAAGAATAACGATACAAAAGCGTTTTCTGATTTATGCCCATAGCATTCATGCTCGCGACTAATTTAACTTATTCAGGAATACTTGACTGTAATGAGTTCATCAGCGTCTGGCGACATTTGGCTTGTATCTCAAGTAAGTTTAAATTTTCTGGTGGATTTGGCTAACTTTTATTTAAAATTTTTTAATAATTCTGACAAAGTTAAAAGCAGTAAAAACAAAAGAACTACAATTCCAATATTAAAACAAAAACAACAAGCTCAAATGCCAGAACAGCATTAGTTGCATCGACCGCTCTTCACTTACAAGTTTACTTCTATAAAAACTTGAAACGTGAGAATCTGTCTGCCATTAATTATATAAGTACCTAGAATCTTATATTGGCCACTTGGTATCGGTAAAGAGATTTTCTGCTTCTCTAAGCGCCAGTCCTTAATTATTATTTCGTTCTGAAATATAAATCACAAATGTTTCATCAATATTTATTGTTGTAATACGAACATACTCACATTAAATGGACATGTGTGATTCGCGTTTGTATATTGCTTTATCAAACTATACGCGAAATTGGTTACTGGATCATTTCTAAATTTCAAATATTTGCATATATCTATTGTGAAATTGTACAGCCAAGGTTTGTAGCCATTGGCTCTTTTGAAAGTCTGAAAGTTTGCCTAAAAGATACAAGAGATATTATTTATTAATTACTTATTTTGAATTCTCATACAAACCAGAAAATCTCTCCATGGTTCATTTAATTTTAATATAACAGTTATTTCGTTGATATCGCGTCGAATGGCTTTTATCTTGCAGATGGGTATCTGCAGCAGTTTCTCGTCCAAGGATTCGCAAATTAAATTTGTAAATTTCAGCTGAGCAATTGTCTAGTTTAAATTTCAATTAATTTAATGTATAAAATTGAATATGCAATATTTTCAACAAAACTTACGATGCCAATGAAACAAAAAAGTATGATCACAATTTTCGCAGAGCTCCCCAACATGTTGCAGCGTCTAGTTCAGTTTTTAAACAATGCTTTAAAATTAATGAATCAGAATTAATTCGATTTTTAAATAATATATAAATAAGTATATTAAATAATTTAACTGTCTGATACAAATTATATTCCAATTATACAATATTTGCGTTGCAGATGTGCATGATATAATATTCCAGAGCTTAAATACACTACGTCATCAAGTATATGTATTTTCTATGTATTAGTGGGCATTATATTTTGCCTGATCACGCTCATGATATGAATGAAACCCATTCAATTTCCTTAACCTTTTAAGGCTTCCGTTTGTGTTAAAGAAAAAAGACTCCAAACAACCGAATATTCACACATTTTCCATATAGAATAACGAACGAAATAAAATGTGAGATTTTTAATATAGCACTTATGTGCTTCTTCACTACCAGTTAAATAAAAAAAATTCTGAACTGGATCTAAAACGCTCACTTGATCTAGTTTCTCTAAGTAGGTATCAAATAAGCAACATAGGAGGCGTTCTAACAGGACACTGTATCATAGGTACTCATGCCAGAAGACTAGGTATCTGCTCAAAATGACTTCTGTAGAAGCTGTACAGATGAGGAGGAGGAGGCAGAAACTATAACACATCTTTTATGTACATGCCCCGCTTCGGCTAATAAAAAATATATACAACTGAGGAAGCATTTCTACGCGGGCGTAGTAGATATTATCTGGATCGATTAAAAATAATATACTTCATTTTATAAACAGTACATGATAGTTCAGTTAGCGGTATAACTCATATATGGGATAACAAAGGTCTCCGTGCCTAAGTTGGTCTATCTTTGAGTGACAGCTATTATTACCTAACCTAACCTGTGTGCTTAAAGTAGCTCTTTTTATAATGCCACTAATATGGCAGCGGGTAATTGAGTTTCGGCCAGGAAGTGGGCTCGTGAATTTTGTGATGTTTGGTTAAATGCGTTTTGCTAAATATGCAATTCCACTTTAAAAGCGTCTGCAAGCAAAGCAGACTTTGGCATAGTGCCTATTAGAAACTGTCGTTAGAGCTATAAGTTATATCACTAGTGATTTAACCATTAGAGTATTAGAAAATGTATAACTTTGTTTGTATAGTTAAGCATAACATACATACATATGTGCATAGACACGATTTTAAACTTATTTTGTATCAATATTTTGATTCCATATAATTTTCTTTATTTATTGGATCTTCTTAACTTAATACAATACCTTATACCTCACGATATTTCTGAAGCAAGTGTAGTTGTAAAATAATTATATTTTTGATAAGTTTAGCGAGTAGCAAAGATGAAAGATCTGAGAAGATAACAAAAGAAATTAATTATAATTTCAGAAATAAAGAAAAATTGTATTACACCATAGCTGGATGCCATTGGTCCACATAGGCCTTAGAACGCTGTTGTACAGGAGTACTTTATATTCCAAGTCAAGTGCAGATCGATGGTTAATATGCCAATGTAGGCTATATGCTTTTCCCGAATACCGAGGTAAGTCAGTTTGTTTGATTACAGAATGATAGTATTTTAAAGAATTGGCTCGAGAACGCTTTCTTGAGGAACACTCGCTTCAATTACATAGTCTTTCGTTATAAATTCATTGATCCTTACTCTAAATATTCGATTTGGAAGGTATGATTCAAGTATCCTATGAAAACTAGGAGAGAGCAAACACTTTAATTTGTATACAAGACCTTCTTGCCATGCTTTATCAAATGCCCGAGCAACATCGAGAAAAATAGCTGAGCAGAATGGTTGAATAATAAATGGTTAGGAAAGTAGAAACTCACCTCGATTTCTGCCTTATTTGTCTGCCTTATTTTGAAGTTTAATTTAATAGTTTTGACAAATAACTACGATATTGTTTTTATTTACTTAATGTTTTTGTAGCAACCATGGCAACTGCTCAAAAATTAAATGTTCAAAGAAAGAAACAATATCGAGGTGGAGAGAGAGAATTTTCTACTTTACTCACCTTATACTTATTACACCATGCTGAGCAGAATTTTCGGATCTTATTTATTTATTGATTATAATAATTTTTTTATTTTTGGTGAGTCTATAATTGGCCTCAAATTTCGAAAAAAAATTGATGACGTAGTGTGTTAAAGCAACATCTGCAACGAAAATATAATTGGAACATAATTATTATCCGATAGTCAAATTATTTAATATACCTTTTCATATATCAATTAAAAATCTAAATTATTCTGTAGCACTGATTTATTAATTTTGAAGAATTGTTTGCAAACTGAACTAGACGCTGCAACATGTTGGAGAGCTCTGCTAAAATTGTGATCATACTTTTTTGTTTAATTGCTAACGTATGTATTATAAATAAATAAGAAATACTCGTTTTTATATAATATAATAAATCAATTTTAAATTAGACAATAGCTCAACTCAAATTTACAAATTTAATTTGCGAATCCTTAGACGAAAAACTGCTGCAGATACCCATCTGCAATATAAAAGCCATTCGACGTGATGTCAACGAATTAAGCGTTATTTTAAAATTACATGAACCATGGATAGACGTTATGGTTTGTACAAATAATTACAGACAGACGGACATGGCTAACTCGAATCTGTTTTTGATTCTGAACAAGAATTTTTATACATGTCTATATCCATCTTGAGTGTTTCACTACGGTTCTTTGGACCATCCAATATACAACACTGAGTGGTGCATACAAATATTAAAATAATATTTTTTGTATCTTTTAGGCAAATTTTCAGACTTTCAAAAGAGCGAATGGCTACAAACCTTGGCTGTACAATGTCACATTAGATTTTTGCAACTATTTGAAGTTTAGAAATGATCCAGTAATAAATTTCGCTTATAGTTTGGTAAAGCCATATACAAACTTAAATCACACATGTCCATATTATGTGAGTATTCTAACCTACTTATGTGCTCGTATTACAACAATAAATATTGATAAAAAAGAACTTGACTTTATTTCAGAACGAAATAATATTTAAGAATTTTCGTTTAGAGAAGCAGAAAATCACTTTGCCGATACCAAGTGGACAATACAAGGTTCAAAGTTCTTATGTAGTCAATGGCAAACTGATTGTCACGTTTCAAGTTTTTATAGATATTAACTTGTAACTGAAGCGATCGGTCAAATAATTTGTAAAATTAATCAGACATGCAAGTAAATAATGTATTACTATATTATATAGCAATTCCAAAACAGGTTGAATCGTTTTTTATTAGAGAAAACTAATTTTATGTAATATTCGTATCTATGAGATGGAATTTAGAAACAATTGCAATGAGCGATACTTTCCGGCTAATACAAAATGGATTTGTTCGAACAAGCTTCTGGCTCTATGTTGATACTCTACTCGTATTCTATCAGAGGTACTTTAAACTAAGAATCTATTTATATTCACAACTACGACAAATTATATTTAAAAATTTAAAACAACTTGGAGCACATTAAACTACCCAGCAGGGCAGAGATCAACCAATTGTCCTTAAATAGCTAGTTTATTTTCAATTATTTTACAACTGACTTCAAACTGGTTGAAAGTCATGCAGAAAATGTGTGAATTGCAAAATTATCTAGAAGTCATCGGTAAAGAATAAAAAAATATATTTTGGAATTTGCAAAGCTTGAAAAGTTTCAGCGGCTCCTTTTGCGGAGCTTCCTGGGCAACAGCAAAACATTATAAATAAGTTGTGAAATAAAAAAGTTAAAAACCAAAAAATGAGTGGGTTAAATATAGACGACATGTGGTAAAAGAAATTAAAGTGAAGAAGTGAAGGAAGATATTTCAAAAAATGTGAGGAATTCGTTCGTCGATCAAGAGGTTTGGATGAGCTGTGTCATTGGAAGGCAAACGAATACCGTCTTTTAATATTACAGAGAAAAGTGCCTGATGATTTGTATCATAAGTTTCTTTTAATGGACTGCTCATGCAGGCTTTTGTCTTGTCCGCAGAAATTTAGCGGCCAAAACAAGTCAGTCCAATCCACTTGTTTTATATCGATAAAAAAAAACAGTTTTTAATTGGTTGTTTTCCCTGCTGGGTATGTAATTTATTAAAAGTCTATAAATCTTCGATATGCCTAGATAGGAATTATGCTTCACCCGTCTTTAACAAGGGAATAAGACAGGCTTAAACTGAATCCCCTAAAACCTCATGTTTTACCAATGTATGTACTTATATCGAAGACCAGCTACACTTGCGACGATTTACCTCATATTTTCCACAAATAATGCTACACTGACATTTGTAATCGAAGTCACAAATCTTGGCTTCATTATTGATTCCTCGCTCAATTTCGTTGACCATGTCAACTCTGTTAGAAAAATTATTTACTATGTAGTACTCAATCTAAGAATAACTGCTGCATTTGAACCTTTTGAAACTAGACGCAAACTGGTCAAGCATCTATTAGTCAAAAGTCTAACGTACTCTGAAGTGTTATATGGCTTATTCGACTCGAGGTCAACTTATAATGTACAAATTTTATTTGATTTTAATTTAATTTTAATTTTTTTATTTTATTTGGATGTATTTAAATTAATATTTTAATAGGTTTGGTTGTTTAAAATTTTTATAATTGTGCAATTAGAAGATTTTATCATATATGCAAACTGAAATAAATAAGTAAACTAAACTAAATTAACTAAAGCAACTTCCTAAACGGTATCACTTGAACTAGACAAGCCACCATACATTTTGCATATTCCCTTGCATTATTTTCGACCCAAAACCACGCTAGAACCTGATAGCAATGTGCAGCTCCTCAGTATATCGCCTAAAAGAAATTAATTTCAATATATACAAATATTTAAAGAAAATTTTTTATTTGTTAGTCCTAACTGATATATCTGCTTTATCTAACCACTTTTGACGTTAGTTTTTCCGGCTTTTATAGGGTAGCCTTAACTGATACCTATGCAAGTTGTATTGGGTTTTCCTGGTAGAAGTACTACTTTAAAAAAGCGAAATAACTGTAGCTTTCGATGATCTGACATCACATAAGTTGGAAGGGGATATCAGTTCTACTGTACATAAGTTTCAGGTAGTTGTTTCCCATTGCTCTTAAGAAACTAATAGAAACTTGCGCATACTGCCTATCAGAACCTGTCGTTAGAACTATTTATTAAATAACAAATGATTTAACCAGTAATGTTCTTGCAGGGTTGTACGATGGATTCGGGTTTGGGGGCATGCAACCCCAACTCATGTATATACAACACATCAACATCTTATTTATAAAATTTTTTTTCTGAGCCTGGAATTGGCGCCAAATTCGGGATCTCAGACGTTATTTCGTTCATAATTTCATGAAGAAAAAAATGAAAATATTCGTTCATATTCAATTTTATTTCTTAACCACAAATGGATGGCAAAAAAATATAACAAATTGACCGGGTTTGCATTCGTATCATCGGCAAGATCAGGATACAAATAATGCTAACTTATACACAGAATAAATATATACTTGATGACGTAAGGTATAACAACTCGGGCATATTCTATCATGCACATCTGTAATGCAAATATAATTGGTATATAATTTTTATCCGATAGTCAAATTAATTAATATACCTTTGTATATATTATTTAAAAATCGAAATAATTCTGATTTATTAATTTTAAAGTATTGTTTAAATACTGAACTAGACGCGGCAACATGTTGGGGAGCTTTACGAAAATTTTGATCATACTCTTTTGTTTGATTGCTATCGTAAGTCTTGTTAAAAAAATATTCTTTTTAATGTTATATTACAAATTAATTTTAAATTAGATAATGGCGCAAGTGAAGTTCACAAATGTTATTTGTGAATCCTTGGACGAGAAACTGCTGCAGATACCCCTCTGCAAGATAAAAGCCATTCAACGTGATGTCAACGAATTAAACGTAATTTTAAAATTACATGAACCATGGAGAGATTTTCTGGTTTGTATGAAAATTCAAAATAAATAATGATAATATATTAATTTGTGTATCTTTTAGGCAAATGTACAGACATTCAAAAGAGCCAATGGCTACAAACCTTGGCTGTACAATTTCACAATAGATTTTTGCAAATATTTTAAATTTCGAAATGATCCAGTAATAAATTTCGCTTATAGTTTGGTAAAGTCATATACAAACTTAAATCACACATGTCCATATTATGTGAGTATTCTAACCTACTTATATGCTCGCATTACAACAATAATTATTGATGAAACCTTTGTGATATATTTCAGAACGAAATAATATTTAAGAACCTTCGCCTGGAGAAGGAGAAAATAACTTTGCCGATACCAAGTGGACAATATAAGATTCATTGTTCTTATGTAGCCAATGGCAAACTAATTGTCACGTTTCAAATTTTTATAGATATTAACTTGTAACTGAAGCGATCGGTCAAATAATTTGTAAAATTAATCAGACATGCAAGTAAATAATGTATTACTATATTATATAGCAATTTCAAAATAGGTTGAATTTTTATTATTAGAGAAAACTAATTTTATGTAATATTCGTATCTATGAGATACAATTTAGAAACAATTGCAATGAGCGATACTTTCCGGCTAATACAAAATGGATTTGTTCGAACAAGCTTCTGGCTCTATGTTGATACTCTACTCGTATTCTATCAGAGGTACTTTAATCTTAGAATCTAATTATATTCACGCCTACAACAACCTCGAACAAATGCCTGGAAGACAAAATTAAAAATTATAATCAACCAGCTAAAAGTAACTGGCATTGCTCAGGTTTTGTAAGTTTGTTGAATTATGACGGTGGGCGTTCATTTAATTCAACTACACCCAGTGATAATACAAATTCAGATAGCAAATTTTGAGCAGCAATATACAGTTTAGTGTTTGAAATGTATTATTACTAAACGCTTTTTAAAGACCTGGTAACGGATTTAACTACATGTAGTTATTATAGTTTTATTACCGGTTTATTTTGTGAAATTTTTAAAAATAGTTACATGGTTAATTGCCTTTTAAATGGTGTATATTAATACATCAACTGAACAACTTAATTCGAATCTAATAGTAAAGTTTCAAATTTCATTTTACCCTACGCCACATGCAAGCACGTACCGAAGTGTATATTGAGTTTGTTCTTCCATTTGTAGCCACCATTGGGAGGCGTGGTAGATATGATTCGATATATACTTCAAATGGTCATCGTTAAATTCTGAGTCAATGTCCGTCTATCTCTGTCAGCGATAATAGCCGCAGTTTCAGAGATGGTATGTGAGATTGTATTCTCCATGCGGATGTATATAAGAAAAACATATTAAAAAAAATTGGTATCACTATCGATAAATTCGGAATTCAACACTTTAGTAGAAACACGAAAAAATGCTCGTTATCGGATAAGAACTACGCCCTCTCTTAACAGTGACTTATAGCACATATGTGCAAGAAGAATTCAATTTGTTGTGTATCTTAAATGGCGGAGAGTATTTGAGCTTCGACCCAGCTGTAGAATATTCTCTTACTAGTTTTAATATCATAATTTGAGAATTAGTTAACACTGCAGAACTAAATTTTAAACTTTAAAGTATTGTATAAATTCTGAACTGGTACTTGCAACATGCTGGAAGGCTCAGCTAAAATTCTGATCATACTTTTAAGTTTGGTTGTTTTGGTAAGTATTATTTTCAAATTATATTGAAAAATATCGTTTTATATAATTCAATAAATTAATTCTAAACTAGACAATGGCTCAGCTGAAATTTACAAATTTAATTTGCGAATCCTTGGACGAAAAACTGCTGCAGATACGCAACTGCAAGATAAAAGCTATTCGACGCGATGTCAACGAAATAAGCGTTATTTTGAAAATACATGAACCATGGATAGATATTATCGTTTGTACAGAAATTCAAGGAAACATTTCCTTTATTGTTATAGAATTTTTCGTATTTTTAGGCAAATTTCCAGACGTTTAAAAGAGCCAATGGCTACAAACCATGGCTATACAATTTAACTGTAGATGTATGCAAATTTTTTAAAGTTAGAAATAATCCAATCGCAAATTTCGGTTTTAATTTGATAAAGCCTTATACAAACTTTAATCACGCATGTCCATTTAATGTGAGTATGTTCGTATTACAACAATAAATATTGATGACACATTTGTGATTTCTATTTCAGAACGAAATAATAATTAAGGACTGGCGCTTGGAGAAGCAGAAAATCACTCTGCCAGTACCAAGTGGCCAATACAAGATACTAGCTACTTATATTGTTAGTGGCAAACCAATTGGCAAGTTACATATTTTTATAGATATTAACTTGTAACTGAAATAATAATCAATAAAATATAAAATTCCAATACAATCCACAAAAAGAAATCATTTTACTTGTTATTTGTCAACGATCAACTATTTTCCTTTGTTTTGGTCTATGGTAAATGAGTTTCGACTTGGCTATTACGAGTACATATGTACATCAGTTTATATGAGAGATTGTTTACAATGCAACACTTCAAATATAATTCAAATGTAATTTTTATCTGATTGCAAAAATTTGTGTATAAAGTTGTTGATTATAGTAAATGTGCTTTATATATTCCAAACTGATTGTGTATTATGTTCAAAAGCTCTTAAAAATTTTATATATTTTGGTTCAGTTGTTATCGTAGAAATCAATTTTTTTATATTTAAAACAACATTTTTAACAACATTTTTTAAATCAAATTGGGCTCTACAACTCAAACGAACTTCTTAGACTAAGATTCCTACCCAAACCAAAACCTAAAGAATTCTCGCTAACTTAAAATAAGCCCAGCGACTCACTCTATGCAAATCGGCTTTTAACCTAGGCCAATAAAAATCAAAAGCTGGAACGCGCTGTTTTAATTCCACGTCCTCAGTTTATTTTATTATGATGGGTGTTAGACATCTGGACTAAAAATGGCAGGATAACCGCCTAAGACAACATGACTCTCTCCCGCCAAACCAGTCGTCCTATCCTGTTATGAACAAAAGTCTTCGCCTTCCTCACACCGTTTAGAATTTGGAAAGGGTCTGTGTACATGTGGCCGGTAGTATACCATGATTTTCCAGAGTATCGTTAAAATAAGTTGGCTACATCCATTTTGTTTGATTTAGGAAATTTAGTAGTTTATTAACGTCGTTTTCTGACAGCTCTCCAAGTCTATCGAAGAGTGGTTTGCCTAAGGTTATAAGGCGTGGCATTTACATAGGAAATGAACCACAGTTTCTTTTTCCTCTAGTTGTTTCCAGCTATGACAGTAAATGTTGTGTGGGATGACCATTTTGGAAGCTTGCACTCCAATGTGCCAGAAGCCAGTTATGACTGCGGTCAATCTTGTTATGTTCCTACAATTTTAATCGATGAGTTGCTCAGAATTCTTCCGATTGTAGTTAGACCATAATGCCCTGCTAATATTACATTCTGTTTGCCTGTTCCATGTAGTTAGCGGTTGTAATACTAATAAAGCTTGGGACTAGTTCATTGACGCTATTACGTCGAGCTAGCGCTACCAGGCTTACCCTGTATTGAGAAAACATCCGCTCCGACGCCCCAGTCTATTTTGGAACCATCCATAATGACTGTGGCATAGAAGTTTTTTAGTATTTTATTCTTTCTCCATTCCTACCGGGATGGAAAGAAAACTGCAAAATTCTTTTCGAATGACTGTGAAATCGGTAAGGCATCTAATTTACGCCCGTGTGATATTAGTAGACTTCCATGTTAATTTAGTCCTGATGTTTTACTAACCAAGACCCTTCCAACATACCATACCATAGGGATAAGTTAGTTAATAGATGATGCACAACCGCTGTCTACATCCATAGCGCTAGTTTCGGTTGGAGACACCATTTCCTTCGAATAATCTTCATACAGGCGTAGAATGCATTACATGCCATTTTCACCCAGTTCTCGGAATGTAGTCTCCAATTCAACTTCAAATCCAGTATTAATACCAGTACATCTCTATATACCAGTAAGATAGCCATCGTATATTGTTTGTTTTCTTGAGATTTTTCTACTACTTGTACTACCTCATGAAGAGCCGTTTCTGTCGAACTTCCCTTGAGGTTTGCGTAGAGCGCAGTGGATAGATCGTAGCCTTAAAGAAAATCTTGTAAATGAATGTCCGAAAGCCTTTCAAATGTCTTAAGTAGAAAGAATGTTAGACTTATAGGTCTGAAGTCTTTCTCAAATTCATGCTCCCTTTTGCTTACCTTCGGTATAAAAACCACTATTAACTGTTTCCAACTGATTGGAATGTGGTCGAGTTTATTGCATACCTTCAGAATCTTCTGTAGTCATGGTAGTACCATGTCCGACATTTCCTGTAGCATGATTTGGCATGTTATCATCTAAACCTGACAAATCTTTTGATTGCCCATGCAATATTTTCTGTTGTAACTATGTCATTTATTACCTGCGACGACCATGTTATGTGCTGCTCCACAGACCTACAAGTATCGTCTTCATTTTTGCAACCAGGAAAGTGAGAATTTAAAAGAAGATCCAATGTTTCCTTAGAAGTATCTGTCCGGCCTCCTTATGTTGGATGGACACGAATAATCTTTGAAAAGAATTTCGTCAAGACTTGAACTATCTTTGATATTTTAAATATTAAAGCAGAAGTTTTTCCAGCTGTTTCTCATACCTTATTATTTAATTGTTACTTTTTGGCCCCAAATTTCGAACAAACCTGTCGGCTTTACTGAAGCTTAAATACGCTGTGCGATTAGTAAAAGTTCCATCGAGGGTATCATGGGCGAGAGCACTAAAAACGTTCTACTCATTTCTACATAGAAAAAACACACACTTAATGGCATAATGTATTAAAGCTCAGACATATTCTATAATGCACATCTGTAATGCAAATATAATCGGAAAATAATTTCTGTTCGATAGTCAAATTATTTAATATACCTTTTTATATATCAATTAAAAATCTAAATTATTCTGTAGCACTGATTTATTAGTTTTTAGGTATTATTTAAAAACTGAACTAGACGCTGCAACATGTTCGAGAGCTTTACGAAAATTGTGATCATACTTTTTTGTTTAATTAGTATCGTAAGTCTTGTTAAAAAAATATTAAATTTTAAATATTAAATTAATTGAAATTTAAATTAGACAATGGCTCAACTGAAATTTACAAATATAATTTGCGAATCCTTGGACGAGAAACTGCTGCAGATACACATCTGCAATATAAAAGCAATTCGACGCGATGTAAACGAAGTTAACATTAGTGGGAAATTACACGAACCATGGAGAGATCTTATGGTTTGTATACGAATTCAAAATAAATAATATTAAAAAAAAATTTTTTGTATCTTCTAGGCAAATTATCAGGTCTTCAAAAGAGCCAATGGCTACAAACCTTGGCTGTACAATGTCACACTAGATGTATGCAAATATTTTAAACTCAGAAATAATCCAATAGTAAATTTCGCATATAATTTGATAAAGTCATATACAAACTTAAATCACACTTGTCCATTTTATGTGAGTATGCTCACCTACTTATATACTCGTATTACAACAATAAATATTGATGAAACATTTGTGCTATATTTCAGAACGAAATAATATTTAAGGACTGGCGCCTGGAGAGGGAGAAAATCACTTTGCCGATACCAAGTGGCCAATACAAGATTCATTGTTCTTATATAGCAAATGGCAAACTAATTGTAATTGTACAAGTTTTTATAGATGTAAACTTGTAAGAGAAGAGCGGTCGATGCAACTATTGGTGTTCTGGCGTTTGAACTTGTTGTTTTTAATTTTAATTTTGGAATTGTAGTTCTTTTGTTTTACTGCTTTTTGCTTTGTCAGAATAATAAAAAAATTTTAAAGAAAAGTTGGCCAGATCCACCAGAAAATTTTAACTTAGTAAACTTTGAGATACAAGCCAAATTTCGCCGGACGCTGATGAACTCATTACAGTCAAGTATTCCTGAATAAGTTAGTCCCGAGCATGAATGCTATGGGCATAAATCAGAAAACGCTTTTGTATCGTTATTCTTCAAATTATCATCTATCAAAAATCACAGCTGTGTCAATAAAGTTGAAGCGACACCACCAACTCTATGGAAAATGGCTCGAGTCACCGATTTGTTTCCAGGTTCTGACGGTTTGGTGCGCAACGTTGATGTATGAGCGGATTACAATACTTTGACGTGGTCAATACAACATGTTTGCGAATTACCTGTAGAACTTTTTGAGCTTAGAGGATCAAGACTATATGCCGAACGATTTTCTGGCATTTGAACTGTATCATATAGATTATTAATTTATGGTACCCGTCATTGTCCGGGTTTTGTTTTGAATGGAAATTTGTGTTAGCAAATTAATTAGCGGAACTTTTTGAGTTACGGCGGAAGGCGTTATTAGCGAAATAATCGAAAATTTTACTTAAATTAACTTAAGGCTATATGAACCAAATTTAAATAAAATCGGTTGAGCGGTCCTCGAGTTTACCAGGAACAACTGACAGACTATCTGAAAGACAGACAGACAGACAGACGTTGGATTATATACAGCTTGTCAACAAAATCTTTACAAAACCTAGAAAAGCTTTATTTAAAAAATTTAAATGCAAATAAATAAGATGGAGTTTCATTTTAGTTTTTATTTTTGAATTGCAGAATTACTTATGGTTAAAAAAAAATGTTAACAGCAGCTCTGCTCTTTTTTTTTAGTATTTTGTATGCCTTCCTTAATTTGTACTTACACCCTGCAACCTAATCCGCATGAACCAATAAGCTTTTTCAGGTCGTATTTGGCTGGTATCTTCATCCATTCTTCATTAACGTATATGATTAGGTCTCTTTTGAACGTTGGATTACTTTTGCCCACGTTCACTTTATGCAGGGGTATTTCTGGTTTTGGTGCAGTTGTAAACCAACCAGCCCATGCACAGATGTGATTTATGCTTTCGGTACTTATCATGGTACAGCTTAAATTTCAATTCCTCCGGATTGTTTCGGTCAAAAAAAGCCGAATATTTGCACACTTCTTTTGAGGTTAATCTTTAAAATATCCGGGTATAACATTTGATCCACCATTACTTGAAATACATTACCACACTTTAATGGAAAATTTGTTATATTTAACTGCTGGAATAATATTTCTGTTTCCGAGGGCTGCAAGTGGCTTTCTTCAAACTAGACCGAAACTTTCATGGTAGAAGATCATTAATTTACTCGCCTCACAAAAAACAACATTATTCCAGTATTCTATAAACAATGAAATGTGCTGTAATACATAGCAAATACATATTAGTATATTAAAGCTCTGGCGTATTATATCATGCACATCTGTAACGAAAATATAATTGGAACATAATTATTATACGTTAGTCAAACTATTTAATATACCTTTTAATGTATCAATTAAACATCTAAACTATGCTGTAGCACTGATTTATTGATTTTAAACTATTGTTTAAAAACTGAACTAGACGCTGCAACATGTTGGAGAGCTCTGCGAAAATTGTGATCATACTTTTTTGTTTGGTCGTTGTTGTAAGTATTATTAAACAAATTATTTGTTTTTACATAATATGATAAATGAATTTAAAATTAGTCAATGGCTCAACTGAAATTTACAAATGTTATTTGTGAATCCTTGGACGAGAAACTGCTGCAGATACCCATCTGCAAGATAAAAGCCATTCGACGTGATGTCAACGAAATAAACGTAATTTTAAAATTACATGAACCATGGAGAGATATTATAGTTTGTATACTAATTCTAAATACATAATATTAAAATGATAATTTTTGCATCTTTTAGGCAAATTATCAGATATTCAAAAAAGCGAATGGCTACAAACCTTGGCTGTACAATGTCACATTAGATTTTTGCAACTATATGAAATTAAGAAATGATCCAGTAGTAAATTGGGGTTATGGTTTGATAAAGCAATATACAAACGCTAATCACACATGTCCATTTAATGTAAGTATGTTCACCTACTTATATACTCGTATTACAACAATAAATATTGATGAAACATTTGTGCTATATTTCAGAACGAAATAATATTTAAGGACTGGCGCTTAGAGAAGCAGAAAATCACTTTGCCGGTACCAAGTGGTCAATACAAGATTCAACATTATTATGTAGCCAATGGCAAACCAATTGCCATATTACAATTTTTTGTAGTTGTAAACCTTTAAGTGAAGAGCGGTCGATGAAACTATTGGATTTGTTAAATAAATAAGTACATACACATGGTAGTAAAAAATATATTATTTTTGCAACAACACAAAGTTTTGGATTCATATGAAATCGGTTTAGCAGTTCTCAAGTTTAGCGGGAACAATTGACAGACAAACGGACAGACAGCTAAATGAATTATAATTGCTGTTAGAAATTGAAAGCCTTTGTTTATGGATTTGGCATTTCTACGCTCAGAGACGTGGTTCTTGGTCTCCCGAAATCGTTCAAAAAATTTTTTTAAAGACATATGGTGGAGTTGAAAGTAGGGGGGGGGGGGGAATAATTATGTACTATCGCTTTCCTCCCTACCATGGTTGTTTTGGCGGTCAGCCTAACAACCCCTAAAAACCTAACAGAGCAAATAATTGAATGTTCCAGTTATGTACCTCTGGAGAAGTTATCGACAATTTACTTATAAGTACAAAAATTAATATCTAAGCAACTGGTACAATATAAACTAATTTTTTTTTAAACTATTATATATATTTTTTTATACTTTTTATACTATAATTGAAAATTCAGGAAGAAATCAAATCAAATTGAATTTAAGTTACACAAATTAAATGCTTTAAAATGTTTATCATAGTTTTTATAACAGCTCAACATGTTAAAACGAACAACACCAAGAATTTTATTTAGATAGAAATGCAGATTATTCATCGATTTCGCACTGTCTAAAAATTATATGATTGATATGTAAGTTCATAAAATGCAGATGAATCCAAAAGGTCAAACGACATTCGCGAATTCAAGAAGAAATTCCAAAATAAATGCAGAAATTAGAATTTCAAAACAAATTTCCGAAACTCAAAACCATATACGAATACAAAGTAAACATTTTCCGACAGTAAAAATCTGTCGGGCTTCCTTTAAAAGCTGAGTACGCCACAGCAAAAATAAAATCTTTAGAGCAAAATCTGGAATTGGACTACTGCTTCATCAAAAGAAAAATATGAAATCGCCACAATTTCTGAAACTGTCTCTGCTTATATAATTTTATTTTCAATGCAAAGCTAACTTGATTAACTTTTTCCTAAACTGCAAGTATCCACAAAAGTTTCCTTAATAGGAACAGGTCGATTTTTGAGTACTTTGAGTACTAGATTAAAACAGAAATGAATAACAAGTAGATTTAAAGGGAAATTACGATTAAAAACGGAAATGCGTCGGAAAAGTGGGTGTAAGTGAATGTTGGAGTGAAAAACGAAATTTGGGTATAGGGACGTATTATGGACATCTAAGGGATGGGGGCGTATAATTGAAATATATGTATATGAACAAAAAAATCTAAACTATTGAATACAATATGAATAAAAGAAAGAGAAAAATTGGTATGCGATACATAGTAAAAAAATAAACTTGATGACGTAGTGTATTACACTCTGGCATATTCTATCATGCACATCTGCAACGCAAATATAATTGGAATATAATTATTATCCGATAATAGAACTATTTAATATACCTTTGAATAAATTTTTCAAAAATTAGAATTAATTCTAATTGCACTGATTTATTGATTTTAAAGTATTGTTTCAAAACTGAACTAGACGCTGCAACATGTTGGAGAGCTTTGCGAAAATTGTGATTATATTTTTTTGTTTAATTGGTATTGTAAGTGTTGTTAAAAATATATTCAATTCTATATATTAAATTAATTGAAATTTAAATTAGACAATGGCTCAAGTGAAATTTACAAATATAATTTGCGAATCCTTGGACGAGAAACTGCTGCAGATACCCATCTGCAAGATAAAAGCCATTCGACGTGATGTCAACGAAATAAATGTTATTTTAAAATTAAATGAACCATGGAGAGATCTTCTGGTTTGTATGAGAATTCAAAATAAATAACGATAAAATAATAAGTTTTGTATCTTTTAGGCAAATGTACAGACTTTCAAAAGAGCCAATGGCTACAAACCTTGGCTGTACAATATCACTCTGGATGTATGCAAATATTTAAAATTTAGAAACGATCCTGTAACCAATTTCGGTTTTAATTTGATAAAGCAATATACAAACGCGAATCACACTTGTCCTTTTTATGTGAGTATGCTCACCTACTTATATGTCTGTATTATTGAAACATTTGTTTCATTTTAGAACGAAATAATAATGAAGAACTTACGTTTAGAGAAGCAGAAAATCACTTTGCCGATACCAAGTGGCCAATACAAGATTCAAAGTTCTTATATAGCCAATGGAAAACAGATTGCGACGTTAAAAGTTTTTCTAGATATTAACTTGTAACTGAAGCGATCGGTTAAATAATGCAAGTAAATAATATATCACTGAATTACATAGCATTTCCAAATCCAATTTAATTTTTTGATTACACATTTAAAAGTATAAATATCTTTCCGAACCATTATTTCGGTATTAAAACAGTTAATCTGAAAATATATTTAAAGAAACAAATGTTAAAGAAAATTCGTATTTATGAGATGGAATTTTAGAATCGTTTTTTGGTTACCATTACAAGAAAAAGGTGCGGTGAGACAATTGACTCAATTTTATTTAGACAGAGAAGGACGTGTCCGTAACATGTGCAATGAGCGATATCCTCCAGCTAATACAAAATTTATATTTTTGAACAAGCTTCTACTCGTATTCGTATTGTCACTTTATTTCACAAATTGTGGGCGAAATAAAACGGCGTGGCTGATTTTGTATAGTCTATCCTAAGACCCGGTTCCTTAAGATTACCCGGGACAACTGGCATACAGACAGACGTTGGAATTCTTATAAAAATAATAGTAATGAAATAAACAATAGCGAATAAAATTTATTATAAATAAATGATTTATATACTTTACTATATTCTCGGCAAGACATTTAACTTGTAAATAAGCAGTTAAATACCTGTAATTATTATTGTTATTTTAACGGTTTATTTTGCGAGAATTATAAAAGTAGTCAAAGTGCGGATAAACAGTATAAGACTTTTAAGTGGTGTAGGGTATTAAATATCAGGCATATTCAATGATATACTTAGGTTAGGAGAAATATTTTCAATATAAATACCGCAACTCAACTATAATTTTAATCTTTTCCATAGCTTAATTATAAATTTCACTATACCCTTCGCCATGTCAAAGCATGTACCGAAGTGTATATTGGGAGGCGTGGTAGGTATGAAGATATATTCTTAAAAATCATTAACGTTAAATTCTGAGTCTATGTACATTCGTCCATCTGTCTTAGCGATTATAGCCGGAGTTTCGGAGATGGTATGTGAGATTGTATTCTCCATGCGGTGATTAAGTCCTAAGGTGATAAAGATTTATTCACAACTCCTGCTTTCTTACAAACCACCACCCTTATATATAAAAAAAATGTTCCAGTGTAGATATATTCGAAATTTAACACTTAAGCAGTAACACGGAAAAATGCACGTCATCGTATAAGAACTACGCCCACTTATAACAGTGACATATAACAGACATATTATTCAAGAAGAATATATATTAATATATCTAAAATGGCTGAGGGCATTTGAGCTTCGACCCAGCCGTAGATTATTATTTTAATAGTCTTAATATAATTTTATGAATTAGTTAACACTGCAGAACTGAATTTTTAACTTTAAAGAATTGTATAAATTTTGAACTGGTACTTGCAACATGCTCGAAGGCTCAGCAACAATTGTGATACTACTTTTTAGTTTAGTTGTTTCTGTAAGTATTATTTTCAAAAATCATTTATCGTTTTATATAATTCAATAAATTAATTCTAAACTAGACAATTGGTCAGCTGAAATTTACAAATTTAATTTGCGAATCGTTGGACAAGAAACTGCTGCAGATACCGGTCTGTGAGATAAAAGCCATTCGACGCGATGTCAACGAAATAAATGTTATTGGGTTATTTCAGGAGCCATGGAAAGATATTATAGTCTGTACAGAAATTCAAGGAGTCATTTATTTAATTGTTATATAATTTTTGGTATTTTTGTTTAGGGAAATTTCCAGACTTTTAAAAAAGCGAATGGCTACAAACCATGGCTTTACAATTTTACTATGGATGTATGCAAATTTTTCAAATTTAAAAATGATCCAGTAGCAAATTACGGTTATAGTTTGATAAAGCCATTTATACGTATGAATCAAACATGTCCACTTTATGTAAATATGTCTACCCAACTACATGAGATCGTATTACAATAATAGATATTGTTGATGTATTTCAGAATGAAGTAATTGTTAGGAACTGGCGCTTGGAGAAGCAGAAAATCACTTTGCCGATACCAAGTGGACAATATAAGATTCAATGTACTTATGTAGTTAATGGCAAACCAATGGTCACGCTCCAGGTTTTTTTTGGATATCAATTTGTAACTGAAGCGATCGGTCAAACAATTGGATCATAATATATGGTAGATATATGGCATGACAATAGCAAATTATAATCAATTACAAAATAGAATTCCAATACTATCTCCAAACACAAATCATTTGACAATTATACATCAATTATTTTCCTTTGTTTTGGTCTATGTGAAATGAGCTTCGAGTACATATGTATGTACATAATTTTTATATATGAGTTATTTTAGAATGCAACACCTCAACTATAATTCAAATCTAGTTTATATAACTTATACATTACAAGTACAAAATAGTTAATTAAATGTGCTTTTTAAATTCCATTGATAACTTTTATTATAACAAGCACTAATATTATCAATGACAATTTAAACTCAATGGCATTGTAATTGATTTTAAGATTTACAAAGAGGGTAAAGATTTTGTTGTTGGAATTGTCAGAACTCGATAAGAAAACTTTGGAAACCGACCCTCTCCATAATCGTCCAAAAAGAAAGAAACAGAAATATTTGTTTTTCTATAATCGAAAGAACCATACATTTTTCATTACAGTATTACCCGCTTATGTATCACACCTCTTAAGTGCTCAATAGTTGAAGATTTTTTTTGTTCCATTTTTTACATATACAACTTCCCCTCTAAAGTTTTTTTTTGTTTAAGTGCCTCAGTCGCTTACCTCCTCAAAGTAATGGACATCACTAACGACAATTGCGATCGCTAATTTACTAAATGTATTATCTATATATATATGAAAATTAATGTATTTTTCTTTCTATCATTCTATATTTGTCCCATATCCGAGTCTAAACCATTCATTCGATAATATTTTAAGGAGTAGATGTGCTCACGCCAAGGTGGTTTTGGGTAAAAAAAAAATTACCACGCCCATCTATTTGTAAAACTAAGTAAAAATATTCGATTATTTCACTAATATTGCCAAAAAATCTAGATTCGGTGTCTAAGTTTGTATAAGTACTGTCAACAACTAAACAAAACATGGTCGTGGCTGCAATTATCCAGCTTATGCCGGGCATTCGCTAGTTTATATAAAAATGAGTTTCTCATCTTTTGCTTTAGTTAATGAAGATCCAGAATCTGATGAAAACAGTTATTAGAACATAAATTGGTGAATTGTAATATGGTCGTTACTCCATTCCTCACGAGAGGGACAGAGACTGGTGAAATTCCAGCGTTTGTTGTACCAAGAGGCTTGCATTACCGTAGGTTTTACTATTCCAACGATATACTTCGTTTAACCTTATCGTTTATTGGTCGTACAACCGCTTTGTACATCCATAATGTTAATTTGGGCTGGAGACCTCATTTCGTACCAATCATCCGTTTGCAGGCATATAAGGGAATACCTGCTTTTTCACCCGTTCCTCTACGTTTGACTTCCAGTTAAGCTTTGCGTATAAGATTACTCCTAAGTACTTAGCACTTTGGGAAAGATGATCCCAGTGATCGTTTTTGGACACTGTCCTGACACCAATACCACCACATCACCTGCGTATGCCACCACTATATTATTTTTTAAGGCAGAGCCAGAGAGGTGGAGATAACACTCTTCCCTGTGGACTGACATTCCTACTGACTTCTTTTGTCATCTGAACTTTACCAATGTTAGCTTTGAAAATCATTATTCTTAGCATAGAGAAGATTCAACTACTGACGCAGTCATTCACTCCTTAGTCTACCAGAGGTATTTTAATTTAAAAAATATATTTATATTCGACAAATTATATTTGCACATTTAAAACACCCTCGAGCACTTTAAACTAATGTATGAAGTAGTTACAGTAGTTATTGTAGTTATTTTACCTGTTTATTTTGAGAGATTTATAAAAATAGTTGCAGTGCGGATAAACAGTATAATACTAGTTAATTGACTTTTAAGTGGTGTAGGGTATTAAATATCAGGCATATTCAATGATATACTTAGTTTAGAAGAAATATTTTCAATATTAATACCGCAACTCAACTATAATTGTAATCTATTCTATAGCTAAATTCTAAATTTCGTTATAAGTGTACATATATTGAGATTGTTCCTCCATTTGTAATTTCCATTGGGAGACGTGTTAGGAATAATGATATATGCTTAAAAGTGATCATCGTTGATTTCTGAGTCGACAGCAGTAGTTTAAGAGATGGTATGTACGCTACTATTGTCCACGCGGTTATTAAGTTCTAGGATGAACAAGATTGGACCAAAACAACTCCCGCTCCCTTACAAACCTCCCCACCCTCTTTGGCATATAAGAACAACATTTAAAAAAAAATGGTACCAGTGTAGATAAGAACATTGTGCGCTTATAACAATGACTTATAGCACACATATGTTACAAGAACCATATTTTTTAGTGTATCTAATATGGTGGAGGGCATTTGAGCTTCGGCCCAGCCGTTGATAATTATCTTTCTAGTTTAAATATTATTTTTAGAATAAGTTAATTCTGCAGAACTGAATTTTAAACTTTAAAGTATTGTATAAATTCTGAACTGGTACTTGCAACATGCTGGAAGGCTCAGCTAAAATTCTGATCATACTTTTAAGTTTGGTTGTTTTGGTAAGTATTATTTTCAAATTATATTGAAAAATATCGTTTTATATAATTTAATAAATTAATTTGAAACTAGACAATGGCTCAGCTGAAATTTACAAATTTAATTTGCGAATCCTTAGACGAGAAACTGCTGCAGATACCGGTCTGCAAGATAAAAGCCATTCGACGCGATGTCAACGAAATAAATGTTATTTTAAAATTACATGAACCATGGAGAGATCTTCTGGTTTGTATACGAATTCACAACAAACAACATTCAAGTTATAATTGTTGTATCTTTTAGGGAAATTTTCAGACATTCAAAAGAGCCAATGGCTACAGACCATGGCTGTACAATGTCACACTAGATATATGCAAATATATGAAATTAAGAAATGATCCAATAGTAAATTTCGGTTTTCGATTGATGAACCCATATATAAACTTTAACCACACATGTCCATATTATGTGAGTATGTTCATAATGCAACAATAAATATTGATTAAACATTTGTGATTTATATTTCAGAACGAAATAATATTTAAGAACTTTCGCTTGGAGAAGCACACAATGACTTTGCCGATACCAAGTGGTCAATACAAGGTTCAATGTTCTTATATAGCCAATGGCAAACTAATTGTCACTTTACAAGTTTTTATAGATATAAACTTGTAACTGAAGCGATCGGTCAAACAATTTGATCATATTATATAGTATATACATATATGACATGTCAATAGCAATAATAGTATTCAAGTCTGATACTTGAAATTGACATTTATAAAGCAATTATTTTCCTTTGTTTTGGTCTATGTCAAATGAATTCGAAGCTATTACGAGTACATATGTACATTATATTTATATGAGTGGTTTTTTAGAATGCAACACTTCAAACAGTATTTAAATGTAATTTATATAATACATACATTAAGCAAAGTATGAAGTAGTTAATGTGCTTTCTGATTGCGTCATGTTCAAAAGCTCTTAAAAGCTCGTAGAAATATATTTTTTTTTTATAGAACAAATTTTGGTATCAATCACGGTTGAATAATAAGATTAGGAAAGTAGGAACTCACCTCGGGTTTTGTCTTATTTTGAAGTTTCATTCTTTAGTTTTGATATAAAACAACTTTAATGTTTTTATAGCAACTATGGCAACTGAACAGCAATTTGATTGTCAATGAGAGAAACAATTTTCTACTTTCCACACCTTATATTTATACTCCATGGTATTTAAAACTGCATTGAAAATGTTCTTCAATAACTCTCTAACTAAGCAGTTATCATTATTTGAAATTGTTTTTTGACATATGTATTATAATTCATAAAATTCAAAAGTATTGATAACTTTTATTTCAGCTTTAATATTTTCAATGAAAAATTAATCTCAATTGTCTGATGATTGATTTTTAGATTTGTAAAGAGGGTAAAGATTTTGTGGTTGGAATTGTAAGAACTCGATAAGAATAAAAAATTTTATTTTGGAAACCGACCCTCACCTAAGACGTCCTAAAAGGGGAATAACTAAATTTGTTCATTAGAGTATTCCCCGCTTACGTATCTCTCCTCTTAAGTGCACATCCCGCTTAGGTACCCAATTGTTGGAGATTTATTTTTGTTCCATTTTATAAATCTCCCCTTTAAAGAGCTTTTCTGCTTCACTCGCTTACCTCAATAATATTCTTCAACTTCACTTAAAATTTTTTCTTAATTTTTCCCCTTTTAAGTGCACATTTAAAAACGAACAACTTTGAAAACGTTTGTAAAAACACAAAAATCGATAATTCTCCATACCTAAGACATGCCTAATTTACATCACTAACGTCAATCGTAAAGTTTATAAGTGCCCAACCCGCTTAAGTTACCAAAAAACCCATGAACTTTAGTTAGTGTCACTTAAGAGAAGGGAACACTGTACTTTCATTACTTTTAAGTTAAGTCAATTGCAATTAAAGTACTTTTTTAAATATTTCCTCACTTGTCTTCAATTCTAATGAAACGTTCATTTTAATAACATTGCTTTATCAATTCTAATGAAATGAAAATTTCATTATCATTACTTTTTTCAATGAAAATGCCTTCGGACTTAACAATGATTTTCATATGAACATTAGGACGATAAAAATAGAAGCTTCGCAATAGCGCTTCTGGCACTCGACATGTTTATACTCGGATTCTGTGCTAAATGTGCTAAAAGAAGCACATTTTGTATATCACTGAAGGGTATATGAGCTTCGGCATTATTTTCTTTTGTCAATAGATACAAAAACTTAAAGATTTATAGAGTGCTTTATCCTCCAGAGTTATATACAATAAATACATTTTTTATCATTTATCTCAAAGTTAACATTTTATATGACTTTTGATTAGACCGAATCTGCAATTTGTTTAACTATAATTTTTATAGATTTCGAGTTATATACAAATTCAGGTCAAAAACTGATGACCTAAAAATCGAAATTTAAGAGGAAAAAAACTTTGGGTGCCTTTAAACAACAACAAACGCAACGATACAAAATAAAAAATAAAAATTGTATCTCATGAAAATTTTCATTTGGAGAATATATACATATGTATGTACATATGTATGTCCATATGTATATACATCTTTTTTGATGATTTCACGCTCTTCAAATTAAAAGCAAAAGTTCAAAATTAGAACATTTCACTCAACGCTTGAAGCAAATAATTGTTCTTTTCTTTTTTTTCAGAAACAAAAAGAAAGAATGAAAGAAAGAAAAACAAATCGAAATATGAAAAACGCAAATGACATTCGGAGCGAGCGTTCTTCAATTAGATTTGAATTCAGCGTCAAGGATGTAATCAAAATTAATTGTTCGAGCAGCGTTCTTTTTACTTTTTGTTCGCTCTCTTTCCCTCTCTAGCAATGTCAGCGTGCGGACAGATGCGAGTGTGGGCGTAAATGTTGTATGTATTTTTTTGTAGTTGTTGTTGTTGTTTTTGTATTTTTTTTCATTTAATACATTTGTAAACAAGTTCAATATGTTTTCGTGCATTAAGCGATAAATTAAATAAAGGCTTTTGTCAAATTTGTGCGACACGCAACTGCTGCGCATAAATTAAACGCAGCACCACAATACGTACATACGTACATACGTACATATATACACAACAATAATAACAATAACAACAACAACAACGCCAACTAAAAAAACGAACGAAAAAAAAATTTGGATTTTCACTACTTTTTTATGGTTTGCGCATTTTGTTGGTAGTAAAAATAAAGTGGTCGTTTTAGCCGCAAAAAACACAAACAACAAGAACAACAACAACAACAATAATTTGTTGTTGTTTGTGTTGCTCTTTTTGCTGTATTTTTGCAGTTGACGCTTTCGAGTGTCGTTTTTTTTTCATGTTTTTCGCATAGTTTTTTATTTAGCTTTTGTACTTGGGCGCTCGGCTATTGGCCATGTTAAGTCAACTTAAACTTGGCTAATTAATTCATTTTCATGTTTGCAGTGTTTTTTTTTTGTTCTGCTATAATTTTTTTGCATAGTTGTTGTGTTGAGTATTATCTCATACAAAATTTTTTATTTTGCTGGATTTTCATGCTTTCGTTAAAGAATTTATCGAAAAAAGAAAACATCTAAAAAAAACCTTAATTTTGAATATTATTTGAAAAAGCATTTTTATGAAAAAGAAAGCACGTAAATTACAGTCGTGTCTGAATATAGTGAACTAATTATTGCAAGGCCTTTTCCTAGTTGTTCACTATATCAAGGTTTACATTTTTGCACAAAAACTCGTTTTAGTTTATTTGATTTAGTTTTGCTTATACCCGAAATTCTTGATTAAGCCACTTCATATATTTTTGCCTTAGATGACATGATAACTCCTTTTCCAATATTGTTTAACAATTTCCAACTTTTTCTTTAACGAAAGGATTTTCCGCGAAGACATGATCCCACTAGGATCTTTTTTTTGCACTCAGAAACTTTTCAATCCTCATAAAAAAGTCCACTTTCGACCACTTTGGACTCGAAAAAATACATACCTACCAAGGTCAAGAAACAGCTGACATTGTAACAATCAACAGCAAAAAACTATTTTGGACAATATAATCTTTCATTTTGGATTCCTTCTTGTGTTTTTGGTTGCTTGAAATTGCTTTTAAAATTTTCTTCACTATTTAAAAGTTTTCGATTGTTCACTATTTAGAGTACTCCATATACAAACTTGGGTGTTCACTATACCCAGACACGACTGTATTTCTTTAAAAAAAGAACAAGCCCTATGAGAAAATTTAATATTTTTTTGGTTTAACTTTTAGATTAAGCGCTTAAGTTGATATCTTCGAACAAGTGTTCCGCCTCTTCTCTAGTTTTGTCTTGTTTTCAAAGCAGCGAACAAAAAATTGGGAATTATGACAGTAAAAATAATACATAAAAAAAACAAACGATAAACAAATAAATATTTGTCATTAATTTATTTTTAACAAGCTGACCTTATTATAAAAAAATTAACCAAAACAATAACAAATAATTCACACACACACACACAAAAAAAGAAAAAACCATTTCAACGCAACATTTTAAATACATTAAAATATGTGAGTGAATGAATGAATGAATGAATCTAATTAAACGCTGGAGGGCGAATTTTTCAAATTCAACACAAAACTGAAAATAAGCAGATACAAAAGTTACAAATACCACACAAAAGCACACACACACGCTTACACATACATATACGCATACCAGCAAACAAGTCAACAAACAGAAACATAAATCAAAAATTAAAATAAATTCTGCGCTGTAAATTTCCACAAAATAAAAGCATCAAATTTAATTTAGTATTGTAATAAATTACGTTTTTCTATTTAAATTGAAATAAATAGATACATTTTGTGTCTGTGTATTTATGGTACGAGTAACGAGTATGTGTGGTGTGAAAGTAAAAAAGAAAATCTTGCATTCGCACAGTCGTATTCATAATGACATGATCATCATCTTCTTACTTATACTTATAGAAAATGCAATACTTTCATATAAAATCTTTTGACTCAGGTTAAACTTTAATTTATTAAATCAAGTAAGATTTTAGAGTTATAATCGGGTCTACCAATACATTTTAACAAGTATTTGTTGTGTATTTAAAATGTTCAATATATAATTTGACCATCATAATTTGCTAGAGATACTTCTTGAAGAACTAAACCAAACATTTGACTACCAAAAGAATCATCTGAAGTTTAAAAGTATTTTCATCAATTGTAAAATACAAAAAATGAACCAGTCTAACGCTATGACCCAGATTGATTAAAAAAAATGTATTTACAGTGTAACATTGGACGTTGCCTGACCGAACTTATCTTTGAACGATTGACTCAAGTATATAATATTTTTTTATTTTTTTCTAAAGAATCAGTTCAGGAACTAGTACCTATACAACATTACACAAAGACAGACAGACAGACATATAACGTTGAACTGACTCCCGAAAGTGTAGGATAGAAGGGTGGGGGAACGGAAGGGGGACTTATGGCAATCATTTGGTAAAGAGACGATTTAGAGAGAAGAAGCTGAGAGAAGTGTCATGCCTTTCACCTCAGCAAGTCCCACTTCAGCCGAATATCCTTTATAAAACCCTTCTTATACTATCGTGTTAACAAAAAATGCTGACTGACGTACACACAGACAAATGGACAGACAGACCTACCATTTGTCTAGACTAGATCGACTTAGTTTGAAATTCTTTTAAATTAACATCAATTATCATTATTATTATATCATAAACTAGAACAGTTTAATTATATTGAGATATTGTTTAATTTATGATATTGTTCTTAGTTGAGTATATAAAACTATGCCGTGTGATAACCTTGAGTTAGTTTTCCTATTTCTAGTGAGATTTAGTCAATTTCGGCTTGAATAATACATGTTGTTGTTTCGGCTATTCCGTTGGTTTAATCCGTGGAATTGTTCTGAATAGGTAAAAAGGTTCTGGAATGGTCAGTTAATAGAAGATGTTAGTTATACACATGTTATGACCTGCTATTACAATAAGGTAGAATTATGGAACGTTGAGAGCAGAGCTGGGCACGAACTAGTTAAAAAGTTAAAAGTTAAAAGAAGTTAAATTTTTTGATAATTTTTAACTTTTCCGTTCACTTAAAAGTTAATTAACTCGCATTAAATTGTTTCCGTTAATTCATAATTAATAACAAAAATGGAAAAAATTAGGAATGGAATTAGGGCAAATCGAATAATTTACTGACAAATACTGACTTCTTGGATATAAATTGATAAAAATGTAACTGAATTACAAATTTAACGACATTTAGAATCTTTATTTACCCTTTATTAAATACATACGAGTATATACATAATATCTATAATTATTCGTAAATAAAAAAATAATAAGCGAGTGCAAACTTTTTGTTTTTGCTATATAACGACATTTAAAATTTAAACGACATTATCATAACAAAATTAAGTTTTTTTAACTTTTCTCGGATTAACGAAGATAAATTCTTCATTAAAGATGCTCACCTATGGTTAAGAGTAATAAACAAACGAATTAGAAGTGTACAATTCTCGAGTCAGTATCTGCATGATTTTCCGGCTTCAGGCAAGATTGATCGTTTGCTTCTTCCTCGGGAGATGACGTAGTGTCAATTCCCGGTGTTCTGACTTTACTATAGTTCGTTCTTTAGCACCGCCACCGCGGTTAAATGAAATTTTTCAAATTTAGTTTTCAAATACGATTTTCTCAATTTTTGCATTCGAACATTTTGAAAAATCGTAACTCAGAAAATTATTTTTTTTCCGGTTTGACATACATACAATTATTTTAAGCTGCGATGGAAATTTTCCATTTATCATTTATTTTTTTACCTTTTTTAAAATTTTTTACCTACGACATGACGGGCTATCCGAATATTTTCGGAACTCAGGTAAACATTTTTGATTAGATTGAAAAAGGATCAAATTATTTAATTGCTTTACTTTTTAAAAATAAAATTTTATTGAACTATATTTAAAATTTATTTGTTCATTTATTAGGAGAAGATACAATTTAGAAAGGAGAAGCTGAGCGATGTGCTATGCCATCACTTCGGCTTTGAGATCGTTGAATATTTCGGTGGTCTGGGCAGCTCTTTAGGTTAATGTGAAGCATCGAATGCCAGAGAAAAAATATCCTATCTTGGACTTTGGAACGATATTGCTGCTATTGCTACCATCACAGTCACAGGTTAGAGGACTTGTAGTCGTACTGGTTTCCTTAGACCCGGCATAGAGTACTGCATATGTGTAATTCCAGCACCACATTAGTTTCGAACGCTCCGATCAACAAACCAAGCGCAACTCCCTTGAAATTTGTTACGATGGCACAGTCCAATTTGACACATGAATTGACCATCACATTGCCGATATTCCAGCTCCACAAAACTAGCATCGGACATTAATGTGGTTGTCTGGCTATTTCGACTAGCAGCAGACTTTCCATCGAGATGACTGCTGGCGACATTTAGCGCCGGCTTTGATGTCTTCCAATGTTTTGGCGGCATGGGCATCTCTTCGGGGTTAGGTTTATTAAAGCACTTCATCCCAGAGAAATAATTGCTATCTTTGCTGTTACTATTGTTGTTGTTGTTTCTTGTGACCTCCAAGAAGTTGTGGTTGATTCTTTTGAAGTCTCCTTGAAAGGATTTCATCGGGCGTCGCTCCGACTGCCATTGATCGTTATATTCCTGCTGCTGTGATTTGCGTTGTACTTGTTGATGTCGCTTATAGGACGTGGAATTCCGTTGTGGATAATAGAAGCCTTCTTCTTTGCTTTCCAAAATCGAGCGTCGCTCCGACTGCCATTGATCGTTATGTTCCTGCTGCTGTGATTTGCGTTGTACTTGTTGATGTCGCTCATAGGGAGTGGAATTCCGTTGGCGGTAAAAGAAGCCTTCTTCTTTACCTTCCAAAATCATTGTTGTTGTTGCAGACATTTTCAAATTAATGCACTTTTTTATATTTTTCGTAGATCTGTTTAGGATTATTGTTTCGATTTTGATATATTTTTAGACAAGTAAAAATTTGTATCACACTTCCTTCGAATACTTTTCAAAGACTGACTGATATCCTGAACAGATCTGTGGCTTATATAGCAAAATGTTTTCAATTTACACTTATTGGTTTTAGAATCTACCTGCTTACTTTAGTCTACCATCGTAGATGCTTAATTCGCGTAAAACTTTGGTTCCGATCGTTTACCTGCCCTTTGAAATCTTTTTTCAATGTATCGTAATTGGGTTATTAACCTTTGTTGTGCCACGTTTTGATTTGGGAAATTATTAGTTATACCCTTCGCCACGTGTTAATACATACCTATGTATATTAGAAAGCATGGTAAATATATACCTACCATATACTATATTTATTTATATATTTAAGTATATAAATTTTCAACTTCAAGTTATGAGTCGATTTGAATCAACTCTACTCTCAATTTTTGTTTATATATCGAGCTAAAATTTGGTATATGAGATCCTTCACTCCCAGCGGAGATTAAGTTTTAAGATAAGATCAAACCGATGCTACTCCTTCCTCCAATACAAATTGGCCATTCACTATCGAAGTAACATGAAAAACTCATAAAATTGGAGTTATCAGAAAAGAGAAACACTTTTTAACTAAAAGGTTACAATATATAAATGGAAATATGAGTTTGTTATATTTTTAATCATACACGTGTCTATACAAGTATATGCATGTGTATGTACGAGTATACCTGAATGATTATTTCTTATTAAATCTTAAGAGTATCTCGATTTTTCACTCAGGTAGATTTCACAACCAGCCTGTAAATCGCAATATATGTACTTAACATTTTATTAGCACTTTCCGTTCAGATGTATTTAATATGCACCACATTTTATTATTGTGGTGTATCACGTTCGTGAGCTACAACGCCCACTGTGTAAAGTTCTTAATAAAACCACGCCCACTTTTTGTGAGATAGGAAATTTTATCATCATATACCTACATACCAAATTTTGTCATCGAGAATCAAAAAATTTATCCAACCACGCCCACTTTTGAGTGAAGTTATCGACAGTGGCCTTACTAAGTCTGATACCAAAATTTCATATTTTAGGAGTAATATTAATTATATCCTTGAATATTTTACTTAATTTCAGTAATTGCGAGGGTAGCATGTGGGCGTACAATATTCTATATAGCCTATCATTGCTTTTCGTATTTTTTCAATAGATGTCGTTGGAGTCGTCTATTTCCAGTGCTACCAATCACATTGTGTCATACCATATGGTGTTGGAAAGGTGACATTTAAGCAAAAAGAAAATTAAATTTGAAGAAGTTGAAATAAAGTTACAGCTGTTCAAAAATGAGTGAAAATAATGAAGAAATTCGCTATATTTTGAAATTTTTGTATAAAAAAGGGAAGAATGCCACGCAAGCCACCAATGAAATTTGTGAAGTTTACGGGGACGATGCTGTATCAGTTCGTGTAGCACAACAATGGTTCGCTCGCTTCCGTTCTTTTAATTTCGATGTGAAAGATGCACCTCGCTGTGGTCGACCTATCGTTGAAAAAGTCGATGAAATTACGGAAAATATTGACCAGGACCGTCACATAAGCAGCCATGACATGGCCAAGGAACTAAACATTCATCATCAAACGGTTTTGAACAATTTATAAAAAGCTGGCTACAAAAAGAAGCTCGATGTTTGGGTACCACATGAATTGTCTGTGAAAAATTTAATGGACCGAATTAACATCTGCGATTCTTTGCTGAAACGAAATGAAATCGAACCATTTCTGAAGCGAATGGTAACAGGAGACGAAAAGTGGATCAAATACGTCAATAATGTGCGAAAAAGATCATGGTGCAAGCGTAGTGAAGCTCAAAAAATGGTCACAAAGCCAGGATTGACGCCTCGAAAGGTAATGCTGAGTGTTTGGTGGGATTTAGAAAGGAATAATCCACTATGAGCTGCTCCAGCCTGATCGAACGATTGATTCTACACTTTACTGTCGACAACTGATGAGATTGAAGCACGCAATCGAACAAAAACGGCCAGAACTGATCAACGGAAAGGGCGTCGTCTTCCATCACGACCACGCTAGACGACACACATCTTTGATGACTCGGCAAAAACTGGGAAAGCTTGGTTGGGAAGTTTTGATGCATCCACCTTATAGCCCTGACCTTGCACCATCGGACTACCATTTGTTTCGGTCAATGCAGAACTCCCTTAATCTAGTAAAGTTGGCTTCAAGAGAAGCCTGTGAAAATTACTTGACGCAGTTTTTCGCCGAGAAACCACAAAAGTTTATCACTGATGGAATAATGTCTCTAGCGGAAAAATGGCAAAAGGTGGTCGACCAAAATGGTACATATTTGGTTAAATAAAGTTCATTATTAATATAAAAAAAACTGAGTTGAAGTTTGATTAGAAATACGAAAGGACTTTTTCGACAACCAATTATATTTTCTCTCAATTGGTGCAAGGAATCTTTACTTCGTCATAGCCTAAGGTAATTTTAAATGTATTTTTATCGACGATACATATCTACGCATCTTTTGTTTGTAAACATTAAAACATTTAATGTGGGATACAAAAGGAAAATAAGTTATAAATTTGTTTGTATGTCAACATAATAAATTTCAATACGCGTATTTTCTTAAACAAACCGAAATTTTTTTGTATGTTATATACATATGTGTACATATATTTGTATATATATAATCAGCATTGTTTGATTATATGTTTGTTTTTGTTTTTTGTCGTATAGATACATTTGTATCTAATGACTTAAAAAATGCATCAAATCATTTGATTCATGGCATTCATACAAAAGTGGAAAATTACGCTTTGCCATCTGCCAGCTGCCACCTGTCATTGTTGCGATGTTGCCACTTGGTCATTAGCATGAACTGAAGTGCGTGGGCAGGGCGTCGCTCTGCTGCCTCAGTTGGATGCGCCCAATTTCGTGTTGACGCTAATAAAAATATTCTCTTTGTGGCTTTATCTATGTATAAATACTGAATTGTTGTATATGTTTAAAAATCTGTGTGTATACATAGAATCGTTTTATATATATATGCCTTCTATTTAAATCAAACACAACAAATTGATGAAAATCTTTTGCATTGAAAGGCCTTACAAACTTTAAGTATTTTTCTTAGCTTGCAAAAGCCAACTTCGAGATAAATTTTGCTTGTTATCTCAAGGAGCGTGTGCTTTACAAATTTACAAAACAAAATGAAATTTTATTCATTTATTAAAAACAAAAACAAAATCTGTACATGTTTATTTTTTGGTACTAAGACCTTAAAAAATGATTGGCAATGACCCTACGGGGATTCAGACCTATCCAGAGTCAGGCACGAGACAGTCCATTTGGGATGGGGACCTATTGAGTATCGATACTTTTGTATGAAACGGACCTATCCCTTTAACATGGGCTTGTCATTGGAGGAGACTAATTGCCACCCACTAGATACCTTTGCACCTATCCTAGGACCAGTTCAAAAAAAATAGTACCGATCGAAAACAACTAATCTTTTTTTTACTAATCCAAAAAATAACAATTTATTTGTTTTATTTATTTTCAAATTGTTTTATTCATTTTTAAATTGTTGTATTTATTTTTAAAGTATATTTAATAATACAATATATTTTTTTTTTCTCACTTCTCACTTCTGTCTCCACATCTAATTTCTTGTCATTGTTATCTAAAATTACAAGAAATATACATATGCAGATTAATCTATATACGAAGTTAAGTTTACATTTTAATTAATATAACTTACCATTAAAAACGTCGGAAAACTTTTTAAAATCCTTGAGGCGTTTTTTTTCACTAGCTCGTCTGTCAGAACACATTGACCGCGATAAACTTTTTGATTTGGAAGAAAGTTAATAATAATAAAAATTAACTCACATTGAATATATTTACCTACTAATGTCTTCCTAGACCTAGCCCGTGCTACTAATATTTTGTTAACCGATTTTATTCGATTTTAAGCACGAAGTAACAAAATTTGTTTGTATTCAATAAAAATTCACTTTGAACTTTATTTTAAAACTCACAGCTGATGTTCAACAAGCCGATCAGTTTCAGGAAAACTACGCCTTTAATAACGTCATTTGACGACGGTTTCATTGTCGGCTAGAAAATTGCATATAAACCAGCCGAAAATTAAAAAATTACGCTGCGGATTCTTGGTTGTTGCTCAAACGTACATCAGCAAAACGATTTACAAGCAAATCGTGCAAGAGCGCAAACACGAACAGTCATTGCCGAAGACAACGCAGAACAGAAACGAATCGAATCGTCGACGAACTGACTCCTTCTGCATTCCTTTGGTCCAATCCCGTGACAGGTCCCATGGTATCTACCACGAGACTTGTCCTCTTCTGCATCCCTCTGCAACCCTTTGGTCAAATCCCGTGATAGGTGCTATTGTATCAATGCGAGACCTGTCTATTTTGTTGAACTGATACCAAATTCCCCGCAGGGTATGCAATTTTATACACATTCACAATTGTACACACAAGTAAAATATTAGAGAAAAACTTTTAAATATCATATCTTGGAGCTTAAATATATAATTATACCATTAAAATTTGTTAGAGATACTTCTTGAAGAACTAAACCAAACATTTGACTACCAAAAGAATCATCTGAAGTTTAAAAGTATTTTCATCAATTGTATAATACAAAAAATGAACCAGTCTATAACAATGTTGTGATCTTGTTTAAAAAGAATGCTATATGTATCATTGGACGTTGCCTGACAGAAATAGTTTACTTATCTTTGAACGATTGACTCCAGTATATAATATTTTTTTATTTTTTTCTAAAGAATCAGTTCAGCATTATCATAACAAAGTTAACTTGTTGATTAACTTTTCTTGGATTAACGAAGACAAATTCTTCATTAACGATGCTCACCTATGGTTAAGAGTAATAAACAAATGAATTAGAAGTGTACAATTCACAATTTTTTGCATTCGAACATTTTGAAAATTGTTTACCAACGACATGACGGGCTATCCGAATATTTTCATAACTCAGGTAAACATTTTTGATCAGATTGTAAAAGGATCAAATTATTTAATTGCTTTACTTTTTAAAAATAAAATTTTATTGAACTACAGGTAAAATTTATTTGTTCACTTATTAGGAGAAGATACAATTTAGAAAGGAGAAGCTGAGCGATGTGCTATGCCATCACTTCGGCTTTGAGATCGTTGAATATTTCGGTGGTCTGGGCAGCTCTTTAGGTTAATGTGAAGCATCGAATGCCAGAGAAAAAATATCCTATCTTGGACTTTGGAACGATATTGCTGCTATTGCTACCATCACAGTCACAGGTTAGAGGACTTGAAGTCGTACTGGTTTCCTTAGACCCGGCATAGAGTACTGCATATGCGTAATTCCAGCACCACATTAGTTACGAACGCTCCGATCAACAAACCAAGCGCAACTCCCCTGAAATCTGTTACGATGGCACAGTCCAATTTGACACATGAATTGACCATCACATTGCCGATATTCCAGTTCCACAAAACTAGCATCGGACATTAATGTGGTTGTCTGGTTATTTCGACTAGCAGCAGACTTTCCATCGAGATGACTGCTGTCGACATTTAGCGCCGGCTTTGATGTCTTCCAATGTTTTGGCGGCATGGGCATCTCTTCGGGGTTAGGTTTATTAAAGCACTTCATCCCAGAGAAATAATTGCTATCTTTGCTGTTACTGTTGTTGTTGTTGTTGTTTCTTGTGACCTCCAAGAAGTTGTGGTTGATTCTTTTGAAGTCTCCTTGAAAGGATTTCATCGGGCGTCGCTCCGACTGCCATTGATCGTTATATTCCTGCTGCTGTGATTTGCGTTGTACTTGTTGATGTCGCTTATAGGACGTGGAATTCCGTTGTGGATAATAGAAGCCTTCTTCTTTGCTTTCCAAAATCGAGCGTCGCTCCGACTGCCATTGATCGTTATGTTCCTGCTGCTGTGATTTGCGTTGTACTTGTTGATGTCGCTCATAGGGAGTGGAATTCCGTTGGCGGTAAAAGAAGCCTTCTTCTTTACCTTCCAAAATCATTGTTGTTGTTGCAGACATTTTCAAATTAATGCACTTTTTTGTAGCTTTCGTAGATCTGTTTAGGATTATTGTTTCGATTTTGATATATTTTTAGACAAGTAAAAATTTATATCACACTTCTTTCGAATACTTTTCAAAGACTGACTGATATCCTGAACAGATCTGTGGCTTATATAGCAAAATATTTTCAATTTACACTTATTAGTTTTAGAATCTACCTGCTTACTTTAGTCTACCATCGTAGATGCTTAATTCGCGTAATACTTTGGTTCCGATCGTTTACCTGCCCTTTGAAATCTTTTTTCAATGTATCGTAATTAGGTTATTAACCTTTGTTGTGCCACGTTTTGATTTGGGAAATTATTTTTTGTACCCTTCGCCACGTGCAAACACATACCTATGTATATTAGGAAGCATGGTAGATATATACCTACCATATACTATATTTATTTATATATTTAAGTATATAAATTTTCAGCTTCAAGTTATGAGTCGATTTAAACCAACTTTGCTTTTAATTTCTTTATATATCGAACTAAAATTTGGTATATGAGATCCTTCCCTCCAAGCGGAGATTAAGTTTTAAGATAAGATCAAACCGATACTACTCCTCCCTCCAATACAAATTGGCCATTTTCACTATAGAAATAACATGAAAAACTCACAAAAAATTGGCGTTATCAGATAAGAGAAACACTTTTTAACTAAAAGGTGACAATATATAAATGGAAATATGTGTTTGTTATATGTTTAATCATACGCGTGTCTATACGCGTATATGCATGTGTATGTACGAGTATACCTGATTATTTCTTTTTTAATCTTAAGAGTATCTCGTTTTTTCGCTCAGGTAGATTTCACAACCAGCCTGTAAATCGCAATATATGTACTTAACATTTGATTAGCACTTTCCGTTCAGATGTATTTAATATGCACCACATTTTACTATTGTGGTGTATCACGTTCGTGAGCTACAACGCCCACTGTGTAAAGTGCTTAATAAAAACACGCCCACTTTTCGTGAGATAGTAGATTTTGTCGTCATATACCTTCATACCAAATTTTGTCATCGAGAATCAAAAAATTTCCGGAGCTATAACGGTGGTTGTTAAATTTATCCAACCACGCCCACTTTTGGGTGAAGTTATCGACAGTGGCCTTACTAAGTCTGATATCAAAATTTCATATTTCAGGAGTAATATTAATTATATCCTTGAATTTTTTACTTAATTCAGTAATTGTGGGCGTAGCATGTAGGCGTACAAGATTTTATATATCCTATCATTGCTTTCAAATCTGTTTTTGAGATATCGACTTGCAGTTTTATAGAAAACATTTGAGTAGCAGCACCATACTACTGACAAAAATAGAGGAGATTGGTTAAGAAAAATGTGCTACTATATAGTAAGCTCATATCTTGTAGGTTGACATATAAGCAAAATATATTTTCTCTCAATTGGTGCAAGGAATTTTTACTTCGGCATAGCCTAATGTAATTTTAAATGTATTTTTATCGACGATACATATCTACGCATCTTTTGTTTGTAAACATTAAAACATTTAATGTGGGATACAAAAGGAAAATAAATTATAAATTTGTTTGTATGTCAACATAATAAATTTCAATACGCGTATTTTCTTAAACAAACCGAAATTTGTTGTATATTAAATACATATGTGTACATATGTTTGTATATATATAATCAGCATTGTTTGATTATTTGTTTGTTTTTGTTTTTTGTCGCATAGATACATTTGTATCTAATGACTAAAAAAATGCATCGAATCATTTGATTCATGGCATTCATACAAAAGTGGAAAATTACGCTTTGCCATCTGCCAGCTGCCACCTGTCATTGTTGCGATGTTGCCACTTGGTCATTAGCATAAACGGAAGTGCGTGGGCAGGGCGTCGCTCTGCTGCCTCAGTTGGATGCGCCCAATTTCGTGTTGACGCTAATAAAAATATTCTCTTTGTGGCTTTATCTATGTATAAATACTGAATTGTTGTATATGTTTAAAAATCTGTGTGTATACATAGAATCGTTTTATATATATATGCCTTCTATTTAAATCAAACACAGAAATTGATGAAAATCTTTGGCATTTAAAGGTCTAACAAACTTTAAGTATATTTCTTAGCTTGCAAAATCCAACTTCGAGATAAATTTTGCTTGCTATCTCAAGGAGCGTGTGCTTTACAAATTTTCAAAGCAAAATGAAATTGTATTCATTTATTAAAAACAAAAACAAAATCTGTACATTTTTATCTTTTGGCACTAAGACCTTAAAAAAATGTTTGGCAATGACTAATGCGGGTACTACAACATTCATGTAAATACAATTGCATGTATTAAGATACATACATATGTAACTGTATAAAGTTTGGAATAATGTTTAAATGTATGCAATTCTATTAAACACACCTACACAGGCACAATTGTACACTCAAGTAAAATATTAAAGAACAACTTTGAAATAGAATATCTTTGAGCATATACTCCTAAAAAATTGAATTCGTAAAATTTTCCAAATATATTTCACTTGTTAGTGAAAAAAAATTCTTAAAAGGAAAAATATTTTTTTTCAGATTTATGTTGATTTATAATACACTATGACAAAATTAAAAAATTTTAATTATAATCTTTTCAAGGATTACATGCGATATCTGTAGGTATAGATTAGGTTGACTGACTGTCCAAAGACATACTTGGGCCTATATAAGGTCCATTGTGATACAGAAGGGAACTAATATCCACTCCACTAAGTTCTCCTTAAACCATCCTGAGAAATTTATTGTCTGAAAATATATGAACAATTTATATATTTTATTTTCTCTTTAATGACATTAAATACTTGTCCATCGGATATATTAAAATAAGGTTTCGGACTTCATTTGGGTCCTAAGTACCGATTTTGATGGTCGATTCAAAATTCTGAGTATGCAGTTTTTACCTTCTTGAGTAGACGGACATTTAACATTTTCATTTAATTGCATAATAAAATTTACAAAAAATATGCAATCTAGAAAAGGTGATTTTATTTTTTTGTAATCGGTAAACCTTGTTATTCCATATTAAAACAACAAAATGATTACGAATATTTTAGTTTGTGAGTACACCAGCGCGAGAACAACAATTTTACATATCTAGAAAAATGATTCTTTTATTTAAATAAAACGGCAGAAAGGGATAAACCATAAAAAATGCGAAAGATATGCAAAATACAAAAGAATAAGTTGGCCAGCACAAGACCAACGCGCAGAGGAACCGTGTGGCATGCGCCAATTAATTATATGCAAGCCACACCGGCTGGAAACGCTTGTTTCAGCTTAGAGAAAATAAACTTTTTTCCTGCATAATAAATCCATTGCTTCGCAAAGCGATAATAAAATAAACAATACTGGAAATAATCCGATTATGTGCTGCGATACAAGTATCTAGTACGAGTATCTAGTCACTCGTATCTAGTCACTCGTATCTTGTAGGCAGAAATTTTCTGCAACCATACGAAAATGTAAAACAACCAAAACAACGCGGCGTAAAAATTCTTGAAATTACAGAAATTTATTTATTTATTTATTTATTTAAAAAATCAACAGACAATTTGATTGCGCACAGAAATTCGTGGTAATTCCCACACTCCATGCCTGGCCAAAAGAAACAGCAACAACAACAAAAATGCTTAAGAGATTTCGTAGTGGAAATTTCGGATAAATAAACATTTTCTGTTTTAAATAAATAAATAATTTTAGTTTTCTACAGAAAACCAGACGAATTAAATTATTTTTAAGTTAATATTTGTCAGCAGCGAGAGCTAATGAAAGCTGAAGTCTGAGATATCCGACAGATTATTTGTTAAAGATATCCACAATTGATTAAAGTTATTCACAAAGTTATGTTAAAATGTTAAAAAAAAAATATATTTGCAATTAGAATTGAAAAAAATTTGAATTTATTTGCTTAGGTAAGGTTAAGTTAGGTTAGTTTAGGTTGTACTGGCTGACCGAAGCCACGCATATACCTCTGAGGTCCTTAGCGATACCAGGTTGTAATACTTTTTGACCATTTTCAGTGGAGTTGACGTCATTCAGTATGCAAGAACGTTTGGCAAACTTTAAGAGACCATTAATACCTATTTTGGCGATATCATCTAATCGCTCATACCTAGGTGCTCCTAGATATCTTAAACGATTTTTAGATAGTGCTGGGCAAGAACAGAGGAGATGCTCCAGAGTTTCCCGCACTTCAAGTTCCTTAAAGCTTCTGCATTCACTATTATTAGTTAATATTAGTTTGCTTAGGTTCGTCACAATTAAATTTATTAAGATTATTTTAACCCATATGGGGGAAAAACTTTAGTTGATCACATTCGATACCCCTTGGTCCGGGGGTAAACGCTTACGAAGAAAATTATTGGAATCAAATAAAACTAGTTGAAAATTTGTAATAATGTTTTATTAGATGAAAAATAAAATTTATCTCTGTGCTTTGATAATAAGTATAATAAGTCCTTGCCAGACCCAACGGATACGAATGTGACTAAAGTTTTTAAAATCCTATTTTCTAAGTTCTAAGCTCATTTTAAAGATCTGAATATTCTTATTTGGGAAGTTATAGAATATCACTGCAATAGCATCAGCAGAAGTATCATAAATTCATTAAAGAAAACGAAAAATCAATGATCAGGTCTAAGGGTTCTTTCAATGCCTTAAATTAACATATGTTAATAAATGTCTGAAGGTACATAAAAAAACATCGATTATATATCATTTTTAAACATACGCCAATATCCCACAACCGCCATTAACTAGTTAAATTTCCCGCAATTACCATATCCTGCAGCCGACTGCCAAACAAGTTCAGGCAATTAACTGGTTTTTTATCTTCCATTTTGGTAAATTTTTTATCGACTTAAATTGTATAAAATATTTTCTTAGTACCAATTCGAGATAACTGATATCAAATCTGGAAAACAAACAAATCTTTTAACCATAGAAAGCGCTTCCCCAAATAAGAAATGATACGCCCTATTATTAATCGGTTACTGTAATATAACTCGAGAGCAGTTTACGCTGCAATACTTATATATATAAATCTATACGATGTACCTCACTGAATAAAGAAACAACTTGAAGAGGTTTTGCGAAGCTTTATTAATAAGAATAACTATTTGTTGTTGTTTTTTCTACTATCTACTAAAGCTGCAGAGAAAATCTTTACAATTTTTGATTATCATAGTATACCGTCTGCAAAAGCGTAAAGTAGCTCATTGATGTGCTCAAAATCTGAAGAAAAAAAATTGATTCATTAAATTCAAATTCTCAACCAATGTTAAACAGCAAATACCGCTGTAAAGCTCTGCAGCGACAGTGTCGAAAACTTCAGAGCGGTTATTTTAACCGGTCGCTGACTGCACATGATCATAAACTGTAAGTTCTGGCGAAAGACCTTGCCCGTTGGCGGATAACTAACGCTCCTTAGCGAATTAACGTTAACATGCTTCAGTGGATTCGAAACAGGATCTTGCACAAGCAGACCACCCTCCCAATTGCAAGCGTACAGGTGTCGAGCGGTATCGGTGGACTAAAAAAAATTTAACGATGTCAGTAGTTCGGAGAAAAGTTGTTGACATCTTTTGCCAAAGGCACGATGATGCTCTAGATACACTTACATATTTAATCAGCTTATCACCATTCAGACAGAGTATATAGAGCTGGACCATCGATGAGGATATGTAAACGATAAATTTGACATAGTCACCGATGAACATATCCTTGCCCTGAAAGAGTTGTTCGGAATGCACGATATTGAAATGTCATCATTGAAAGATTTATTACAGACCGTGACCAGCTGAAATCCCACCATGCAAATCAAAATTGATGAAATCATAAAGTTGACCAACAAAATCGGATTAAAGAAATGCTCCAAATGTCGGGCGAATCTGGAATAATCACACGTGAATGAAAGCCCAAAAAATTGCAAATTGTTTCATGATACCCTCACTTTTACCTAATATCTTTCATAACTTACCTTACATGGTCAAAATACATGTTACATCTTTTTCTCAAATAGTTACTTGATGACCACACTTACTCAATCAAAATGTTGTGCTTGTAAGCGATCCGATTCAGTTCTCTTATATACTCCAACTGATAGTGCCAATCGTCGAGGTCTCCCGCTCCCAAACGTTTGACAGCTAACGCATACGCACGCGGCACAAGACCATCGATGCGCTCGTGCAAGATCCGAAACTGACCACACGTGTAGGTCACGAAAAAGCCAAAAATCGAATCCTCGGCAAAGAGTGTCGTGACAACACAAACGCCCGCATACGAGGTGAACAGATACGTGACCACATAACGCCAACCGTGATGTGCATCGTACGGAAAGAGCATTTTATAGGGGAAGGGCATCTCGGGGTCACGCTCGTTTGCCGTGAAAAACTCGATAAACGGCAAAATGCAGTACATGAGAATGAGGCAGGCCAGCAAAATGGTCATTATGCGAAAGGTTTTCATATTGCTGCGACACTTCCGCTCGATTTGTGGATGAGAGCCTCTGTGCGAAAATCGAAAAGTTAAGTTTATATCGAATAAGTAAATTTGCTGCCACCCACTTGACTATCCAAATGTCATTGACAAACTGCTCGATGATGGCCTTAAACTTCGCCTGATTAAGATGCAAATGCAGCAGACGCACAAAGTTCAGAGCGCCCATAAATGTCGTACAGCAATTTTCCGTCGTCATGATAATATCGCCGAAGGTATAAATCAGAAAAGCCGTCTGAAAGAGAATCGTTATGCCAACCGAAATGATGACATACCACGACCAGGCGGTGTAAAACATTGCAAAGTTAGTCGTAGCCGATTTAAGTGGCCACGAGCCGTTCAGCTTTAGCCAGACACACTGATGCGGTATGTGAAAATGTGGATCGTCGCGCGGTTTCGGATTGAACATTTTTCTTTTCGGAAGCTTTAGCTTGAAGGTCCTGGTTGTCTTCGAACGAACTAAATGCGATTCGAGTGCGACCAAAGACTTTTATATGATTCAAGCCAAAAACTTGAATACATATGCCACTGCTAAATGGCCACCAACTGCTGCTGGTTTAGTGTAGGCAGCTCGTCAACATCATTTAAAATTCCTTTTAGCCATCTAAGTAAATTTAAATACAGGCTAAGGGAATTTTTAATTAAAGATTCGCTGAATTTGCTTTTCACAATTTCATGTTTACACAAAATAAAGGGCAGACCAGTCGGTGGCTAGAGGCAGGCCTAAGTTCGGGGGCGTGTGTTTAAATTCATTAAACGGTATCGCTTAAATTCCAAGCGTTTTGGTTTATAAATATCCTTCATACTTGTTTCTATGTTAAAAGGATATTTTCGCTTCCTACACTTTAAAGTGTTGGTAAAGCTCAAGATACAATTTTATGTATACAAAATACAAATTTTTAAATTACGCTTACTTAACAAATACAAAACAAGCCAAACTAAGCTAAGTCCATCCTTCGGACATCTTGTGGCCAACTTCTCAAACTTGGTTTTAATTCGTGTTGTATTTGTGGAAATAACCTTTCTTGATGCCGACAAATTTACGCCCACCTGACACGCGTCTACAGTCTCAAGTCAAGTCCGTGGCATTGCGCCTGCTTCGTAATTATGCGGCGGAGCTACACATAAATTCCGGCTTTATGGCCACTTTTATCTTAGCTCTAAAAACGAGCGGGCGCGCGTGCTTCTGTGTTGTCCGAAGCACTCAAAAATTTATTGTTTGCAACTTTCATTTCGACTTCGAAATTTATTTATTTGCATGTAAATCGGATTTGTGCGACCACCAGCCTCCCGCTTCAACCCTCCGCAACCCCGCCCACAACGGAACGCAACAATACCGAAACGCACGCGGTGTTTATCCTGCCATACTTCCACCTTGACCACCTGCTCGCTTGTTTGACTGTACGCCCGCCCCGCGTCTGCTTGTTTGCTTGGTTCATACTTTGCAAAGCTTGAAATATATTTGACATACCTTGCAAACTGGATTCCAAAAGGTATATTCATTGTAGTCTAAGCTAAGGCAATAATTGCTCTTTTTATACACTTTAAACGCTCCGAGCATAGGCTTAAACTTCTAGCCTAGGTTCAGCTGTACGTGATCTTCTTTTTGAAAAAATATTTTCCATTTTCATTATTTTATATACAATTCTTAAATGGTTATGGAGTTATGAACTCTCCATAACCGAAAGCAGGGCATGGTAGCTTCGTTCTGCTCCAAGTATAACTCAATTATTAGTTTACGTTTTAGGTTGTTGTTGTTTTTTTTTCATATTTTTTTGTGAATTTTTTTGTTCTTGTTGTTGTATAACTTTGTTTTTGTATATTTTTTCACCGGTGAATCCGACAAAACCACCGAAGCGCACTGAGTGCCGCACCGCAACAATCCCGACAGCGGCCGCTGCCAAACGGACTCACGGATCCGATTGTCGGTCTGTCTGTCCGTCCGTCCGTTCGGCGTCTGCACTGGAAGTGGCAGCGCGCGCGTTGTGGTGGTGGTGCGGATTGGTTGGCAACACTGGCCGGCCAGCGCAGCAGTTTAGCGGGCAGCGGGTGCGTGCTTTTTGTGGCTTTTCAGCGTGCTTAGCATTTTTCTTTCTTTCGTTCATTTTTCCTTTCTTCTTTATACATTTGGGTTGTTGTTCTTTTTGTTGTTTTTTTTTTTTTTTGATAAAGTATCTGCATAGTGTGTTTCGGAATTTATGTATAAGTAAACGAACGGTGTTATCAGTTGTTGTTGTTTTCTGTTTTTTCTACTTTTTTTATTTACTGGTTGTTGTTTTTGTTTCAGTTTTTTTTTTACGATTTGGCATGTTTTGAATTTGTATCCCTTTTATATCCTTTATCACTTCAAAATGGACATGACATGACAGGTTGGCTTCGATATGCTCGAAGGAATGTAGTTTATGGGCTCTTCGGGGCATTTCATTATGCACGGACAGACAGCGTGTAACAACTAATTTGCTTTGAGGGCATTTCCGAAGATAATAAAATGATTTGATACAATTTATTTATTTATTTTACTTTATTTACTGCGGGGGTAATGGAAATCCTTGAAGGTATTTTCCATGTTCATTCTTGTTGTTGTTTTTTTAAATCCAACATTCCTTAAGCTGACATGTGAAAATTCTTTTCCTTATCGGTACTGACAAATTCATTTGTGAAATTTTCGAACCCTTTCATGGTTACAGGGATTTGAACACACTCAGCTCAATGCTTTATTTTATGGCGCTGCATTGTCGTTGACACCTACTCGTCCTTGTCCTGGCAGATTGATGTGTTGGTTTCGCAACTTAGATTAAGTAGCAAAACTTTTGGTCAGGTGACGGTCAAAGAGACAAATTTAAATCTTCACTTTGCTCTGAAAGGAAAAAAGGACCATCGGTTCCAAAGACACCGTGTGTGCTCCGTAGACTAAATGCACATAATTTCCTAGCTTAAATGCAGACGAACGCAACAACAATAAAGTCAAAAGCGGAGCCGCCATTATTACTTAATACTATTTAAGTTGGTGCCAGGTTGAGCTTATGAAATTCACGACATCATGCGGCAAGGAGGCGTGGTGGAGTTGAACACCATCAAAGGAAAATGTTTTACAGACTTTAAGTTTCATTTATTTATTTTTGTCTATATCAAGAAAAACAATAAGAAATATATTATTATTCGAGCTTAAGGTCTTTATAATTAGCTTAAGGTCTTCTTAATTAGAATTATAGTTGATGTAGGCTGGTATGGGACCATAGCGCTCAGTCCTCAAGGACCATTAAAGTTTTTGTTAACAATAATATAAGTGCAGCAAGTCAGACAGTTGTTTCGGAAGGCGATTCCCTTCTTTTTCTATTATAAACATTAGGTACAAATTACTTGTTAAATCAAAAAGGTTTTTATGAGTAATCAGGCAGTTAGGTTTCTAATAAGTATTGTATTGCACAATGTATCCGTACAATGTATTATATTCGGTAAATTTTATTGCAATGTAAAATACATTAAAATGACATCTTATCTCATTCGGAATATATCAATTTAATACGATTTTATTAGCTGAAAAGGTTATTTGACAATATTTTTATTACCCGTCCGGATTATTATACATTTTGTATTCGATAATTAACTACAAATAGGCAAATCTTGTTATACAAATTTTGAAGATTCTAAAATACACCAGGTACAACAACATCGTATTGTCGAATCCGCTGAACGATGAAGACTTTGAGCGTTCCAACGCAAAGTCATCGACTTGAAATTCAAAGAATGTTTTTAAAAAGTACCATCTAATTTTGAATATAATATTACAAGGGTTTTTTAATGTATATAAGACAATTGAAATAAATACTATAATGAATAAATAAACACAATTTATTGAGAAATTCAATGTAAAAAAAAACACTTTCCTTTTATTTTACTTCATTAATCGTTACTGTGTGACAGTGAAAATAAACTTTTGACAAGACATATCTCAAGTTGTAGTTTTACTCAAGCAGATAAAAGCCGCTTACTCAGAATTTTGAATTGACCCTCAAAATCGGGACTTAAGACCCAAAAACCAATTTTTGATTGAAGTAAATACTTTCCCGTAACTTAATTTTGATTTATACGATGTCATTGCAGATACAACATGTTTCTTACGACGATATACAATATAAATTGTTAATATATCTTAAGAAGTGCCCGAGTTAGGAAAAAAAACATACATGGATAATATAATATAATCTACATATGATAAAAGATAATACGATAAGAACTGAAGGAAAGAGGATACTCATGAATGATTATGAGAAGAACCAACGTAGAGAAGAAAGACTAGAACATTTATTTTGCATATAACCAATCTGCTTAGCGTAAAAAATTTCTAATATCAAAAGAAAACAGACTATCGGAAATTTTTTATTTGTATACGTGTATATATAATAAGTAAACTAACACACATAAGAAACAATCCAGTGGCGATTAAAAAATTACAAACGCGTGCCTAAATAAAAATCAAATATTGATTTGCAAAGTTGAATCCTGTGATTATTTATTAGTTCGTTTTCAAATAAAAATTTAATTTGTTCATGGTCATCGAAAAAATAATTGTTGTTTTTTTACAAAATATTATTTTTTAAGAATGTTTTCTTTACCGCCACTGAAATATTTGCATATTTAAATGTCAGTTAAGGTACATTCGTCTATCGGTTTTCTGGCTCATAAACCTAATATCTGTACTGTAATGTTGCGACAATGTACCTTAAGAACAGTAGCAATATAGAAATACAATATTACATATATACATGGAACTCTTTAATTATTTTATACTTTCCATTTTGAATGGCGTTTGTTTTCCAATTTACATATAAAAGTATTTGAAAACAAACTTTATAAAATTATGTTTTCATGTGCTTTAAATTTGGCAGAAATATGAGCAAAATATTTTTTATTTCGACTCCTTCGACATAACCAAATAAGTGCTTTAAATGTGCAACGTACCCCTAAAGCCGCATATGCTCACATTGACCCACCTACATCATGAAGCATATATTTACCATCAACAACAACTGATCCCTAGTAGGTTAGGATAGGTTAGGTTAGGTCAGGTTGTAGTGGCGATCTCTTGAAGAGAGACCCACTTAGGCTAGGAGCCCTTTGTGCTGCCATGCAGTATATGAGTAATACCGCTAACGGAACCATTCTGTACCTTTTATAAAATTAAGAATATTATTTATATACGATTTAGAAGAAGAAATGCTTCCCTAGATATAAATATCGTTTGTTAGCCAAAGCGAGTCATCTACAGCTTCTACAGAAGTCATTTAAGAAGATTACTAGTAAGCTTGTTTTATTTAAATTCAATAACCGCCCGTATGACTAGTTCAATTATAAGTATGTATAAACTATGGTAGAATTATTTAGATTTCGCAATAGCTCAATATTAATATCAATGAGGACTGAGAGCTATGGGCCCATACCAGCCCAAATTAACCCTAAATACGGCTCTTATAAATTAAATTATTGCAAATTTAAATGATTTATTACCACCGTAAGTGGGTGTGGCAAATTTGAAATAGCATTGATTTACTTACCAACGCTTTTGACCTGAACAACAAGTCGCTGAAAATATATTTGAATACAAAAAGTTAAATCGGTAACATTTTATATTAAAATAATATCAAATAATAAAAAAAAATGCATTTTAATAAAAACATTAACGGTTTGTTGTGGCAAATATTCATATGCGTTAATAATTTATCAAAATGACGTTATCGATGACAGACACGCGCACGATCTCACACACTTACGCTCATATAAATATAAAAAAAAAGAAAGGCACACACACATTCGCACAATAACGTGTTTAAATTTTTCATTTCCGTCGTAAGAGTGTCGATACTCGGCATATTGTCTTCTTCACCCGCACCGATTACACTTCAAAAGGGCAACCGAAAATATGTTAATAATGTTAATATATAAAAGACAAAGTCGCTGCTTACTACAAGAATGTGGCATCATTTAGTTAGAAAAATAATAAGAAATAATTGGTTCGACACAAAAAAAAAATTTAATTGAGCAAAGTTTTTGATTATATTAAAGAAACATTTAATTAAAAGGTTAAAAATGTCAAACAAAAGTTTGATTTCGATCTGGTTATTAGAAATGATGATGCGGAACCATATTAAATTGTTCTTAATATAGTTTATTTCTTATTATTAATCCAGATATTTAGATCAGTTTATGAGTATTTAGATGTAAAACCAAATCAGCCAGATCTGCTAATATTTATGTATATATAATAATATAATCTACATATGATAAATAAGAACTGAAGGCAAGAGGATACTCATGAATGATTATGAGAAGAACCAACGTAGAGAAGAAAGACCAAAACATTTATTTTGTCAGCTCAATTTATATTTGCTTGATCTTCTCCAATCGATTTACTACCAAAATATTCTTTATATGACCAGTGTAAATAGAAGAGCAATTTTAAAGGTTCCTAGTCACTTTTGAAAAACATTTCTTATTCACCTTAGTAATTATTTTTGGTTGCCCTGCGCATCGACTATCGAAGAAGAACTCAAGCTGAGCGAGCACCATAAAACAGAAACCGTAGCAGAAGCAGAAGCAGAAGCAAGAGCAGGAGCAGGTCTCAGCGTAAACAAACGAATTGTTGATTCAGCATTTGCATAACAAAACCAATATTGCATACGTTATAACGCTATAACGTAACGTAGCGTCACACAGCGTTGCGTACGTTATGCCGACACCATATGCTGCGTTGACGACGAGCACGAGGATGAGCACAAAAGCAGACAACGACGACGACGTGCGTACGGGCGGTACGTACGTACGTACGTAAGTACGTGCTTTCAGGATGCCGCGTAATCCCTTAAATGAGAAAAATCATAAATCCTCGAATTCGGAAAAAATGAAAACCAAAGGAGGAAAAATGAAAATGGATATGAAAATGTACGGGGCGTGGATGGGTTTGCAAAGGTTCTTTCAGTAACGCTGCTGCTTTTGCTTCGCTGTCGTTTGTGTTTGCCACTAAAGATTTTGTCAACAGAAAAGAGCGGCAAGTCAGTCAGTCAGTCGGGCAGGCAGGCAGGCAGTGAGTGTGATGAGTCTTAAGTGTGTGAGCAAATGTCAAGTGCAAAAGAAAACAATAAAGTTAGCACAAGTGGCAACCGGAATGATTTGCTACGGGATTAATACCAACCCAGCTCGGTCGGGTGGTGCGATTGGAATTGTGCTGTGGTATACGTGTACGTGTATGTGGCTAAGTCCGGGGTAAGATTCGCAATTTGTTGCATATTGATAAGGCGCCAATTTGCAAGCAGGCGGTGAGAGTTAAGCGGAAAAGTTTAATGCGCAATAGCGATTAAGTCAGGCAAATTCAAGTTTGTCTGTCTGTCTGTCTGTCTGTCTGTCTGTCTGTCTGTCTGTCTGCCTGTCTGCTGCGGAAGTATTGTTTTGCTTATTAATAATTGACTAAGCCGCTTAGAAGTATGACCTAAGAAATACTGGGTAAATCTATTCAATGTAAAATAAACAAACAAACAGTTCGATGATACTTAGTGAGTGGTTCGCTTTATTTTTGTATACCTACTAACATACATACATACTTACATACATACATAAGTAAACTGTTGACATTTTGATAGCAATTTCCCAATAAAAGTGAATTTGTGACACGCGTCTGTCGGGTTTTCGTGAATAAATCATTTGCCAATTATGATCGTATTTAAATCAATTATTTATATAGACAAATTTGGTTGTTGATGTTGTTGTTGTTTCTTTGTAAATGTTATTCAAATATATTAATTATAGTAGTATTCAACTGTTCAACAGGACGAAATATTCTGAAAAAATTTAATCAATACAATTAAATCTTGGACACTGGCCTATTGGTGAACATGCCCGCAGATTGGGAATTCCCTATAATGTCCACTGTCGAAGCTGCAAAAACACCAGTGAACCAGAGACACTGAGTCACTTCATCTGCGACTGTCCGGCTTTAGCAAGAGTCAGGCTTCGTACACTCCACTCCGCCTTTCCAACCTCATTAGAAGTCTTATCTGACTACCCACTAATGAACATTTTAAAATTCCTCAACAATTCAAGATGGCTCCAGCATTGATCCCTCCCCGCCCCTTCAGGAGATCGTGGTAACAAAACGGCATTAATTATGCTACTTGTACTGGTGGAGTTCCACTAGTTTTCTTGCCACTTATACTACTACAATTAAATCTTTGTTTGATAAAAACTAAAAACAGAAACTTCATTCATAACAAATTTTTTTAAATCAAATTTTTGTCAATACTACAAATTTGTCAATAAAAGCCATTTTTGAAGTTTTGTATGAGCTTAATAAAATATTTGTTTTACACAATTAACAACTTTGGTGAATTTACAACTAAAAATTTATTCTTATCTATGAAGAAGAAGAAGAAAAGTACATAGCCATATTTTCTTACAGTCAGGCAGCTATTAAAGCCTTATCTGCTAATATTATAACCTCTAAAATAGTTCTCCAAGGCAGGAATGAACTAGATCGTATCGGTCACAGACATAGAAACAAGCTGATCTGGGTTCCAGGACATAGGAATATAGTAGGTAACAAAGTGGCTGATGACCTGGCCAGGATGAGCTCTGTACTGGCGCTGGTTTGAAAAATGTCGCAGGATGCGTTATATCCAAAAAGTCTTGACCGCACTACAATCTATCAAGGTTGCTTGAACTTATTAACATGAGACGTCGTGACATCGCGCGGATTACATACATCTGCACTGGAAACTTGCCTCTTAGCAAGCATGCCAGCAGATTGGGAACCCTCTATAATATCCACTGTCGAAGCTGCAACAACACCAGTGAGCCAGAGACACTGATTCACTTCTTCTTCAACTAATATTGTACATATTATATTTTGAATTTAAAAACAATTTCTTTCCTGTGACTGGAAAATAATTCAACAAGATTTACAACTTTTTACAAAATAAGTTAAATATTTTATAAGATAGTATTTAATATACCCATGGACCATGTTGTGTTAAATATAGGGTGGGGAAAGTAGAAAAATGCCCCTCTCCAGGTTGCTCTGAGGTTGCTACAAAGTAAATAAAAACAACAACGTAGTTTGTTGTGAAAAATCAAAAAAAAGTTCTGCAAAAAAGTTACAAAAAAGTCAGCAATCGAGGTGAATTCGCTCAATTTGCGTTCTCATTTATACTTTGCTTACCTGCTAAATTTAACCATGCCCACAGCTCGTTATTATTTTTAAAATATTCTTTAATTTTTTTAAATTTGAAAATTTATTTTGTTTATATCAGAGAACTGAACTTTTTTCTTTAAATTCTTGCTCATATTTAATCGCTCAATAAAAGTCTTCGTTGAATTAGCATGATAAAAATCAAATATGGAAATAGTTACTCTTTTGTTATAATAGTATTTTGATTTTGCTCAATTTTGTCTCCATTTTTCTCTCTTCCCCCTCTTACAGAGTATTATTATGTTATAACTTCACAATTTTGTGCAAATTTAAGAAATGACTCGGTTACAAGCCAAACTGAAAGCTAAGTTAAAATTAATTTTAGACCGCCTAGAAATTGTAGCAAGCTTTGACAGTTTATGCAAAATCGCCACATCAATTTTGACCACAAAAATGTCATTTCATTTTGTTCGTTTTGTGTAAGAAACCAAACAACACGCAAATGTCAAATGACCAGCAAACGGAGACAATTGCTTGGCGCTTTCACCAAAACACTTCCGGCAGACGGCGAACATAATTAAGATAAAGAAAGAGTCCAGTCACGGTGTAAAAGTGAAGAAGAAGAAGACGTAATTTAGTTTCTATGTCAAAGAATTTTTCATATTTGCAAATACACACAGAAAAAAATCATGTAAAATTAACATTAATACTTTTTCGGGTTAATTTTTTAAATGCTAATGAACATCTTTAAAATTACATTTTAACAGTTATTGCTTTTATACAGTTGACAGATATACATATCCTGACACTTAACCCTGATAAGTGTTATTTTGACATTATTTCATGTTAAATTATACTTTCTTGAAATTAACATTACTTTTAATGTCAATTTGACACAGTTTCCTGTTAAACTACCATATATACTTTCATGTTATTTTAACATTTTTACGCAATGTATCATCATAAAAAAAATTTCTTTTATTTAAAACTCTCTGTGTATGATGTAACCGATAAATTAAGTCACCCCATACAAAATAAATGTAAAAATTGAGAGGGTGGCAACATGGTGACCTCATTAGCCACTTTTATGACAAGCACCCATGAGCAAACTCACGAAATTCTTAAACAACTCCAAAATTGTAGGTATACTCAATCTATCAGTAAGCTTTTAATGGTTTTCTCTAAAGTGAGTTTTCCAAATTTTGAATTTTTCATTTTTAAGTTATTTTTACAGTTCCATAAGGATACAACAACAAAAAAATCCCTCAGTTGTTCTTTATTAAAAGTTGCATATACAAAACAAAACACATTCAAATAGAAAACCCTTTTCCTTTGAAAGCGCACGAAATGAAATTATTTCGTGAGCTTGTATGAAAAAAAAATCCAAATTATATTTGTTTCTTTCCGCTTAATGTTCTCGAGCAGGTATGAATGTATGAATGTATGCAGCACTCACAGGCTGCAAACGCTGCGACACAACTACTTATGCCGTTTGGCAAAAAGTGTGCAAAGTATATATGTATGTATATAAATAACGTTACTTGTGCTTTTGACACAGATTCGAGCATCACACACTCACACATCCATACTCGTATACACACACACAAACGCAGTACACAAATAATTCCAATTTCATTACCATTTTTACTCACAACGCACATTTCCGCATCCTCCCCCACCTGCTGCGTGCGTTTCTGATTTGTGTGACTCGACGCGTTGGCTGCGACTGTTCGTTGCACAGTACTTTGTGCAACAACAAAAATCGAAGAGAATTTCTATGGAGAGTGTGAAATTTTAGAATTTTTTTTAGAAAATAAAAATATTGAGATATTGCTTTTATACCCTACACGACATGATTACACTTGAGTCAACCCGCCCATGACCACGCCCACTATTACAAAAAGTACAGATTTCTTGTTAACATGATATCTTTAGAACCATATAAGATATTGGGTTGAAACTTTTTACAAAATTTTCGGATATATTTGGGCACAATTGATTAAATTTTGGAAACCATTAGGGTGGTCCATGTTTGTTATGCTTTTACAATATGTTAAAATAAAGCGCTTAAATCTTTTATAGGTTATTTTGCTACGCAACCACTCTTAAATGAATATATTATAGAAATCTCATTAGAGTGGTTCATGATTTATAAAATTAGAGTGGTACAAGATATAAGCAATTTTATTATTGATTTTTTTAATAAAATAATATTTACAATCAATTCTTTAAACCGTGAACCACCCTTATTTGATTTCGATATTTAACAATGTGGTGCATTTGTAATAGTCGATAGGACCGAGAATAATTTCTAACCTGTTTTTTTTAATTTTTGTTTCAATTACTAAATTAATCAAAACAATTAAAAATGTGTTTAAATTTTTGATTTTGGGTGTAATTTTCATTTTTTTGTTCAATGAATGAAAAGTCTCTTAAAGTTAAAATTTTTTTAATTAAAAATATAATTTTACTGTATTAACTAAGCCTTTCTTTATTTGTAGTTTTTTATTTGAACATTTGTTTAATACAATTCAAAACTTGACTAAATCCACAAACTGTTTCTCAATTAATACAAAAATTTATCAAAACTACTTTTGCGTATTTCTATAGATAAAAAAGCAAAATAAAAGTACTGTGCGACTGTAACACTTCACATTGACACAATTACGTTAGCATGCATTTGTGGCGATGTTTTGCCTGTGTATATGTGAAGTGTTTTATGCACGCACACATACATTCATGTTTGGCATAAAATATTCAAATTAAAAGGACTTATGTAGGCACTCAATGTCGCTGCAATAATGTTATAATGTCGCTGATGTTGTTGTTGTTCTTATTACTGTTGCTGTTGTTGTTGTTGTTATTGTCACTGTTTGTTGTCTCTGTTGTATGTCTCTGATGTTGGGTTGTCATCGCACTTTCCGGGTAATTTGAATTCTCAAGATATCCGTGACAAAATTTTGCACGTTAAGCTTTATTGTGTTGTGGGCGTTGTTGTTGCTGTTGTTGGTGTGTTTTTCTGTGTTGTTTTTATATTTTTAAAAATTACCGCACACACGAGACGAGATTGTGTTGAAAAGATGGCGTCTTTAAAATTTACACACACACGCATTTTATGGCAAAATTCACCTTTAACCCCCAAAAAACAAGAAAAAAAGGTAAAATTCAAATAGGCACAGGTATGTGCGTATACAAAAGCACCCTACACACACACGAGTATATCACACACGATTTGCGGTTTTATCTAAATTCTTTGTGCGCTTGAGCGATTGACAGTCATTTATGTATTTTATTTTCAACATTAATTTTTGCGCTTTCTTTTTAGATTGCAGAATTTTGCTATTATCAAGAAAGTTATAAATTTGTTCGCTAGATTTGCGGAAAGTTTAAAGCTTCTGCTTAAGTTTGCAATTTAAATTATTTTTATATCTAAAGCTAAAGTTATGGTACATGCAAAAGTTTAACACTGCCTCCGAATTAATGTTACTCATACGTCAGATGAAACCATTTGCTGTTTTAGTCATATCTTTAATCACAACAACATTTTTTGTATGGTTTAACTGAGATTTTTTAGCGCTCAATTTAAACTTAGACTAATCAATTAACTTGTAACTATATATTTCTAAGTTAAAAAAAAATATATATTGTATACAAAACTTATCAAAAACGATTTTTTTAAATATGTTTCATATTTCGTTGTAGAGAATAAATCAAGTTTTTTGATATTAAAATAAAATCTTATTTTATTAAACGAGAGTTTGTATATGTATATATGTCTCCAGTATCGACTTTAACGATTTTGATGAAATTTAGATTGCGACATATCTTATCTTTGAGAATATCCGATAAGTGGGAGAAATCGAGGTTTTAACTGGGTTCTGGTCAAAAACTATTTTTTTCAAATAAGTTCTCATTTTATTGGTTGTGAGATTTGAATGCGGTTTATTGCTTCTATTAGTCCACCATACATTTTTTAAAATATTTTTTTTTGGGCGTAAGTGGACACGTTCAAACAGTTTTTAAATGCACAAGATTTGGTCGATTGTGTACTTTATGTTGAAAATGGCTCTAACGATGTTGATGACACTTGCCAGATTGCCATTATTTGGTACAACAATATGTAAAAATTGTGACATTGTTGACCTCCGGAAAAACTTACAAAGTGGATAAAAAAAAGTGGGCATGGTCGAAAATTAATTCTAATCATATAAAATAAAAACGATCAGATTTAAGCCAGAATTTGATCAGGTTATTTGAATTTGTTTCATCGATTATCCACTGAAACTAAAGTTTTAACAAATCTATGAGTTCTTGGGTTAATCTCTTTCATTGATATTTTTTCAGAACCTAAGCCCGCCCTTTTTATAAAAATCGGTTCTTTTGGCACCAAATAACAACAAAACACTTCCACCGGTCCTCGAGAACTTTTTTCGATGAACTTAAAAACAACAAAAAACATATGCTCTAAAAAAATTACCTCCACTAGGATTCCTCCAGAATCTAAGGACGTTCTCTTTAACTTTTTAATGCAAATTCGTTTTATTGACCCTAATTAACAACAAAATCCATGTGTTCTTTGAAATATAGTTCCACTGGCCAACCGAGCTCGGTCTCCTAGGTACTAGTAATTTAATTAAACAACTAAAAAGCTGACATTTACAGCAAACTAAGAACAAATTCTCTTCAAAGCAATTTAGTTGTTGTTTTTCATTTAATTAAAAACTTATTATTTAAAACTAAATTGTTAATGTAAAAATTTTGTAGAATAAATTCAAAGAATTTTCAATATACATAATTTATATATATGCATGCAGAAAACAATAACAAACAAAAGTATGCAATAACTTTTGAATTAAAGTTACTCATACGTCAGGTTGAGCCAGTTTAGAATTTTGTTTTACGCTTGGTAAGTCAAATAATAAAAACAAACTTCTTGTCAACGAAATTGTTCTGCTATTGAAAGCTGTCATTTTGGCAAAAACACACACGCATACGTACGTACGTACGCAAACACACAAACACACCAACACTTGCGCGCAATTCGAAGTGCTTTTAAATTGAACGTATGAAAATTAATAAAAAATAATGTCAAGAATTTTTGAAAAAGGGCGCGAGTGGGGGCAGCCGACAGTAACCCTACATTTGGAGTTGGTTGCCGTCTTGAACGGCAGCGACAGCGGCAACGACAACGGCAGTGTTGCCAACTTGCCTGCAACCAAGTGTAATTCACTTTGGAATTTATATTTACTTAAAAGGCTTACCTTTGGGGGATTTGGCTGCTTTTCGCGTAACCTTAGCGCGAAGTCACATGAGACGAGACGACGTCGCTTGAGGAGTGCAAAGCTGAGAAAAGAAAAGGTAAACATACAAAGAAAAAACACGAAGAAAAAAACGAAACGAAAAATGAAAGAATGTGCAGCGAAACAGGAAATTATGCTTTTTATTTGCTTGTAAATTACACACATACGCAGGAAATTATCGAGTGAACTTTATTTAAATTTGAATTTTTAATATATGGCACTGCGGGGCCCTTGCACACTTACAAACACGCACATTAACATTTTTGCAAACACAGACACACATGCATACATTCGTATATACATGTACACACTTAGTTAAGCAACTTAATGACTCGCGCAAAAATCAATTTCGTACTTTACGATATTTTACGGAACTGGTGCTGCAGTACCTTTGCCAGAGTACTCCCGTACTTGTACACCCGTAAAGCCCGCCAGAAGTTCTTTGGCTTTTCGCACACATGCACAAACATACTTATTGCCAAACGCCGACGTTGACGTTGACGCTGACGACTTATGTTGACGACTGACTAAAAATGTACAGTGGTAAAAAGTAACATCGATAAACATATTTTAAAAGTTATCTTAAAAATTCGAAATTTTGAATTATAAGGATTGAAAATAGAAGCAAAATTTAAATTTAAATAATTTGTTTAAAAATGTTTAAGAAAACGTTTTTGACATATCATTGAATTTTTATCTAAACTTATCTACCTAAACAAACTTAAAAGCAAATGTTTCGAAGTACCTTTGATTCAATATCACTCATACGTCACGCAATATCAATTATTCAGTTAACTTATATAATCAAAATGTTTTCATCGTAATAAGTTTATGCAAAAACTTTTAATATATTAACAACAAAAAAGTGACAAAAATATTATTGCATCAAAATTTTTTCACATTTTTGTACTGCGATGTGACACGGTGCGACGCTGCCCGTTGAAACGAAAATAGCTCATGAAAGTAATTTGCCAGTAAATTACAAATTTATGGTAAATTGCATATTGAAGGATTTTTCCGTGGCTTATTTTATTTGCGTTTATACTTTTTTGTTAGTGTATTTAAAGGTTTTTTTTTATTATTAAAGGCGAAGCAGTTGAACTTAATTTGTGCTTATTAAGGCTAAGGTTGAAAGTGGCTGTGACACTTTTGTAAGCGTTATGTAATTAACTTACTTAACAAATTATTCTCTTGTTGAACTTTTAGTTGTTTAAACAATTTATTTAAACAATTAATTTTTAGCATTTAATTATTTAAAATAATTTAACCTATTACGCTCACAATTTGAAGAACTAAGTTAAAATATTCGATTATTTCGCTTATATTGCTCCTAAAAATCTGAAATTTGGTATCTGAGTTTGTATTGGCACTGTCGATAACTTCCCCAAAAATGGGAGTGGTTGGATCAATTTAACGCACACTTTGAAAAAAAGGGTGGATCATTTTTACGCCTACCACCATTTGCTCAGAAACTTGATGTGCTAAATAGAAAACACGTAACGGGATGCACCGGGAAGAATAACAGAAAAACAAAATTGTCCACGCCCACTTATTACGCCCTCAATTTATTTAATTAAGTAAAAATATACTATGACTTTGCTAATATTGATCCTAAAAATTTAGGATTTTGTTTCTGAGTTTGTATGCCGATAATTTCACAATCATAACTCAGAATCGCTACAACGATGAATACCGAGAAGTTCCACTAACTAACGGGAGTACCGGGAAGTTCCGTTACTAACGAAAGTACCGGGAAGTTCTGTTACCATTTTTTTTAATTAGCATTGCAACGCATGCCGAGCATTTATATATATATAAATTAATGTATCTTTCTTTTCTTAACTTTTCCTTTCTTTATTTCTTTATTTCTTTCTTTCTTTCTTTCTTTCTTTCTTTCTTTCTTTCTTTCTTTCTTTCTTTCTTTCTTTCTTTCTTTCTTTCTTTCTTTCTTTCTTTCTTTCTTTCTTTCTTTCTTTCTTTCTTTCTTTCTTGCTCTCTTTCCTTCTTTCTTTCTTATATTTTTATATCTATATATCTATCTATCTATCTATCTATCTATCTATCTATCTATCTATCTATCTATCTTTATTTCTATCTATAGTTTGTGGTCAAGTTCGAGAGATTAAAAACGCTTACAAATGGGTCAAAACGTGACCATGTCTAAAATATTTGACACATAAGATATAATTTAAATAATTACAATATTAAAAATGAATCTATTTAATAATTATTACAAAAACAAATTTGTATCTTAATCATAAACTCGGTCTTACTCTGAACTTCCTCACTGCCATATCAAAAAATAGTTTTGCGATGAAGATGCGAAACGATTTGAAATACTTTATTGCATTGGGTTATCTGCGACATGTTTGCGCTTACAAATTGGCAATAACAAAAACACTTTAACCATTTAATTGCACAGGAAAAATCAAGAAGAAGAAATTAAGCCTCCTATCAAAATCTGCGAAATGTCGGCAATTTAAGTTGAATCAGAATTTATTATTGCCGAGAATAAACAACAACAAACACAGTAATTTTTGTACATATCAAAAATAAGAACCAAAGAAGATGAAGAAGAAGTATCTGAAGCCACGTTTACGTCATTTCGCAATCTAAAGACGTAGTTAAAAGCCAAATGAGCTTGTACAAGTGTCGATGTGTATGTGACACACACACACTTGCACACACACACACACACGCAATTGCTATTAACACACAGCGACAGTTAACGCAATAGAAGCGTACGCAGAAAAACAAGAAGCATAGGGTAAAGTCGAGGGATCGGGAAAATTATTTAAAAGAAAATTAAGCGAAAGAAAAACTTTTTTAATATTTTTTATAATATTTTATTGTATGATTAAATACCTTTTTAATATTATACTCTTTAAAAAAAAATATCATTTAAATTTAAGTAAAAGTTGCATTGCGCTACATTACCCTAAAGCAATAACAACGACGAGCGACGATGAACAAAAGCGACAATTGCCAAAGGATGAAACGCTACAGTCGAAATAGGCGGGTAAGGGGTAGATTGTAATTGGAGTTGGTAGAATCGGCGGGAGCGACGCAGTGAGGCGGGAGGAATGTGTTAACCAAGGGACGTTTGGCAAGCAGACAGTAACGAATGAACGAAGAAGCGCCTAAATGCCAAAAGCACTCGCAGAGAAAATTAAAGCCAAACAAAGTGGAAAAGCAGAATGAAAAACTTTATTCGTGCGTTAAATTTTTTGATGAATTTGTCACATCCATGAGATACATACATGCGAGCGACATACACCCTCACACATACATACGTGAATAGATACTTGCATCGCACACACACGCGCTCGTACATTGATGTATCTGTGAAGTATTCATTTAACAGAGCTTGAAATAGAAATAGTTGCTGCTCACCATAAAAACACTCAAACACACATGCATACAAACATACATGCGGACATACACTCCACACCTGCGCTTGATATACACTGCAGGGAAAAAGACTAGTCTCGAACTAGTGAATCACTAGTTAGTTACTTAAGCAGCACCACAGGTACGCGTTGTATATCTTTGCCATGGAAACAATTGGTAAATTTCAAATGGGGACGTCGTAGGCGGTGTCGAGTCGCCCCTCTTCATTACTTTTACACCAGATATGTACTAAAAAACTGGTGAAAAATGTTAGTACAAAATATTAAAACAAAAAATGATTTTTTTAATATCCTTTTTACATTGTACGATGACATTCGAGTGCAAAAATTATACTACGTCATCTTTTATTATATTTTTCTTGGCTTGCTATTAATTAAATCATTCAAGAAGTTGTTTTATTTAATATGGCTCCATTCTCACTTTAGTCATATTCGACTAATTCAATTTTCACTAGTCCTATTGACTGGTTGCAGAACTAGAACATTTTGTAACTAGATTGAGTTTCCCTGCAGGGTATATACATGCAATACATTTATTCGCACGCATACCAACATCAAAGTTTGAAATTTAAACAACAAAAACATACGCACACACGCACACACACACACTTAAACAAAAGTTATCACTATCAGACATGAGTATCGCATGGATACTTATTGCCTTCGCCTGCACTGCAAACTTTCACAATAACAAAACAATACAACAAAAAAGTGTAATTTCAGTTTTCTCGAAAATCCGGCTTAGGCGGAATTAAATACTTTAAAATTTCCCATGTCGAAAATTTATTTGGAATTTAAAATATCTAAAATTAGTTGGAATTTTTCTCTTTAACATTCTGCATTCCAATCGGACAAACCATTTTGATATTCGTTATCGCTTCGTAAAAGTGATTCGTAAAATGTGATATCACAACGAATTCGCAAATGAAATCGTTATCGAATCGATAGTGAACATTTTCCAATGAAATAAATGTTCGTTGCGATTCTAAAACGAATTTGCAGTTAATATCGTAAGCGTTTCGCTAGTTTACATTCACCAACGAGCAGTAATTAGTAGCGATGAGTAGAAGAACCGCATTTACGATAATAAATTAACGAGCTCGGAAATATGTGCATACATATGTATATCGTTAAAATGTTTTTTTTTTTCGATTCGCTAACGAATGTGGATTTACTTCCTAAGCAGCGATGTCATTAGCAATTCATCTGTTAAACGATATATTCAAATAAAATGTGATTTGCTACTGATTTCTATTTCAAAACGTATGATTTGTTAGGACAACCATGTGATTAAATCAAAAGTTTGAAATTTAAAAACGATAAATTCATAATAAACGTTAATGATTAAATCACAAAAAAACTGATTACTTCAAATACAATATAAAGAAACCTTATGTATAGTTAAATAAACTGGCGCATATAGTACGAAATATTCTTCATTCTTAAGGTCTGAGTATAAAAAATTGTATATATATTTTACTTAAATTTTTGAGATATTGGCATTCGAAATATTTTTATAAAGATATCAAGTTTAGATGCATAGTAAGGACCATAGGTTGGCATCGTTAATTAAGAGTTTTACTCCTTCAAACCGAGCAAAGTTTACCAAAAATTTAACGTCGTTAAATCTCTTAAAAAATTTCAATATTTGCTTCAAATAAATATTTAATTTTTTCTTTATTTAATATCTCCATTTTCATTTAACTAAATTGAATTAACCAACGAAATTTAATGCGAGTTAATTGACTTTTTTATGTTTTTCGAAATGAATAGGAAAGTAAAAAACATGAAAACAAATTTGACTTCGTTAATTAACTTTTAACTATTAGGTGTACAAATAAGTTTCCGCCGTTTTGAGAAAGATGGCGTGGCACGAGGTTTACGTTGGAATTCGCAGATGGTAACCTACTTGAAAATTAGTTTTTTTATTCCAGAACAACATAACCTTATCATTTTATTAAGTTCGCATTAGCATCATATATTTTTCTTCATCTAAAAATGTCTCAATTTGAGCCAACTATTTTTTTTAATTTAAAAAAATCTGCTGCTGAGTCGCATCGATTGCTCGTAGAAGCATATAATGAGGATGCTTTGAGTGAGAGAACATGTCGTGAGTGGTTTCAAAAATTTAAAAAAGGTGATTTTGACATAAAAGACAAAGATCCAGTGGAAGGCCGAAAATTTACGAGGATGCAGATTTGGAGAAATTATTGGGTGAAGATTCGTCTCAAACACAAAAGAAACTTGCACTTAGTTTAGAAGTCACTCAGCAAGCAGTCTCACATCGTTTAAAATCGTTTAAATATTATTTTATTAACAAAAAACGGAAAAGCGGAAACTTATTTGTACACCTAATAAATAACTATAATGGTTTGTGCCTACCCTTTTAATCTATTGAATCGAATTAAGTCAATGCTAAGTTTTCAGGTTTCCCATAGGAGTCAATATTTTTCTATTTTGATCAATAAATAAAAGTTTTTTTCATAGTTCAATTTAAGTCAATTTAAGTAAAATGATTGCTTAGTTAAAAAAAAAAAATATTATTTCGGTTTTTGATTTAAAGCTCCTCAGAAATTAGTCATAGCAAAACGAACTTTAAATTATGATATCGTTAAAATTTTGATCATCACTTTTCAAGTATATTTATTGCCTAATTTTATGGTATGTTAAAAAAAAGCTTTTAAAATTGTAAAAAATTTAATTTTTTGTCAGAATTTTTAGGTTTTTGTAATCTATTCTCGAATTTTTCAAAATACATATTTTTCAAAACATATTAAAATCCTCTAAATCTGTTTAGTGGGTCAAAATATGTATCCTAAAGTCTCATATATATCCTAGAGTTGCATAGAACAACAAAGGATCACAGGCGACCCACAAGGGTTAAAAGTAAAGGTTTAATAAATTTTTCTAATTTTTGGGCTTAAGTTTTATTGGAAAAAAAAGGTTTCACTGTGTAATAAGTGCCGCTGACTTTTCAATTTCTCAAGCTATAAACCACGAAGAAAAGATGTATCTCACAGATACTCTTTTTACATAGAAAAACGCCTCAATTTTTTAATAATTTAAATAATTGAATTTAATCTTTAATTATTAAATTAATTAAGTTGAAAAGCGTTCACTTTTGCTCAGTGTGCGTGCCGGCATTTTTTCACAGCCCTTCTTAAGCGTTCGATAGCGAAAGGTTTTCGCTGTCGCAGTCTGTAACGATTTTTAAGCACTTTTAGCCGAAATAAAATAACAGAAAAAAACAAAACAGAGAGAAAAAAAGGAAAATTTTCTACAAAAAGTTTATCCGGTGGCAAACACACACACGCACACACACAGACAGGCAGACAGGCAGGCACGCATCTAAAGGTTTATCTGTGTGCGTGTCGAAATTAAAAGCGAAATGCGATAATCATGAGTGAAATTCCGCACAAAGGAATTTAATTTGCACATCTCTTGTTTTTTTTTTCGTCTTTCGTTTTCGTTTTTTTTTGGTAGGTTTTCGTTTTGTTGTTGTTGCTCTCCTTTTTTCGCAAATTTATTTGCTCGATTTAAGCTTTAAGCTTGCGTCTAATCTTTTTGCTCGGGAGCATCCAAAACGGCAGCCGGAAGTGCAGGAAGAGGTCTTTACGCGTATTTGTTTGCGAACTTGTTTGCCACTGTGTGCGTGTATACATGCGTGTGTGTGTGTGTGTTTGTGTATGTGTGTGTGCGTCTACTTGTGTGCGCCTAATTTTATGCAACAAAGTTTTGCACGCGCCTCTTAGAGCGCTTAGCGCGAATTTAAGAAGACAAACTTTTTAATTTTTGGGTTTGTTGTTTTTGTTTTTTTTTTTTTTTTGTGATGACATAAATGAAATTTATTTCCATTTTGGTAATGCAAAAATTAAAATATGCGTGTAACTTCAAAATGTTTAATGCGATTTTTTTTGCTTTTACTTTTACTTTTTTCATTTGTTTAACTTTTGACATCTAAAAATATTTTATTAAATATTTTAATGAATCTGCTGAGGTGCATCGGAGTAACAAAAAAAAAAGAACACCTCGAGCTTTTTTACCGAAAAACAACAGCAAAAAAAAAACGAACAACTTTTGAAATTTTCAAACACCTGCGGTAATTTGAAACTAATGGCGTGGTGCGCTACCCTGACATATGACGGTATCTTCGGTTTATCACGCTTTTGAGTTTATTCAAAATGTGGCATACAACAAAAATGACAGAAAAGGTTTTCGCAATAGAAGAAAAATAAAAGAAAACATGTTTGATTGTTCTGGTTTTGAATTCTGAATACATTTTAACATTATTTAAAAATATCTCAAACAAATGAAAGTTATTCTGCAACAAAAGCCGAGTTACAATAATTTTGTGTATACGAGTTTATAAAAAAATCGTTTAATCATTTAATACATAAATTATGTTGTATTATTTTATGGGCGTTAAGGTAGACGCGGCAAATCTTCTATAGCTTGAAGTACTCTCGGAAGTACAAAGAACATTTGCAATTAATTTGGTTGAGCTAAAAAGGTTCTATTTGGCCAGAGCAACAATCTTGCTAATCGTTGTTACTAATATTTTTCGTGGCCTGCCACGATTTTCATGGTTTGATTTTGCTCTGTGACCGTCCCATTAATTCGGCAATTTTACTTTTTCCAATTGTTAAAACATGTTGGTATTAGATGACAATTGATACACGTCGCAAGTTAATATCCAGTATGCCCAAAAGGATGGCTAAAGTGATTCAAAATAAAGGTGGATAGGCAAGATATTAACAAAGCTAAGGTAATAAATTTGAATACTTATCAAAATGTAAGTAAAATTAAAATTTTCTTTAACAGAAGCTGAATGGCCCTATTATTTTGTCCAGCTGAATTTTGACCAAATTCGCCTCAACTCAGTGAATTATAATTTTTTTTCTGCTACTTTAGCCTTATTTTTATATTAACACAATGTAAACTAATTTTATTTAAGTTGTCGTTAAAATATATAAATTTGTTGCCCTCTTAACAATTAAAGTCCAAAAAAAATCTTGGCCCTATTATTTTGACCATGAGTGTATATGAATTTCTGAAAAACTGAATTCGCTAAGTTAACAAACACACGGATAAACAAATTTGTTATTTTTACTTAAAATAACATGCAACAAATTTCATAAATTTCTAAGTTTATGAGCAGAAGATGTTGCTCGCTAATATTTCTAAGAAGATGACTGGTAGGTGGCGCTAAAAGACATACAATTTTAATGGTGAGGAGCAACTTTGTTCCTTATCTTAGAAGGGTAAAATACAATTTCGAAATTATCAAATTTGACAGGCTCTTTTTTTTAATATACTATATCCGATAAATTAGAGAGCGATAAGTTTTGATCATAGTCATGGTACATCCACCTCGAAATTGTTTCTCTCTTTAAAAATTGTTTGTGTTGTTCCCATGGTTGCTACAAAGTTATTAAGTAAATTTAAACAACAACGTCGTTTGTTGTCAATAATAAAAATAAAAAAAACTTCAAAATAGGTCAGAAAAATAAGGTCGAAATCGAGGTGAATTCGCTCAATTTACGGACTCAATTCTACTTTCCTAACCTTGTTTTTCAACTATGAACTCCAAACTTGGTTAAAGGGTTACTTTTGTCTTCAGAAAGGAACCTTGGAATTGTCATATTCGTTACAATTAAAATTGTTAAAACCAAGAAACAACTTAAACGTATTTGTTAAATAAATAAAATTTTATTATATTATACTATATACAGTCATGACTTTATATTGGAAAGGACTGTTCACTGTATCCGGGTTGTTCACTCTTTATTGATCTTGCCTTCAAAATTTTGTTGGTATTTTTTATTTTATCAGCTTGAAGTTGCTTTCGAAATTCCATATAGTGAAACAAATTTTGAAAAGTATTTCGATTGTTCACTATTTAGAACACTCCATATAGGGTGTTCACTATACCCAGACAATTCCAGCCCACATCCACTCTATGCCCATACACGACTTTATAGCTTTTTTTATAATTGTGTTCATATATATGAAATTCATATTAACCTAACTGAGAATTACCATTTTAAGAAGTATTATTTTCAAATCAATAACTAAGAAAAAAGAAGATAATTTTTGGCAAAATACTAAGTGACTTAAAGCACATCTCTAGTAGGGTGGATTGGGGTGCCTAAATGCGTGCTCATTTTTAAGTTAACGTTTGGCCATATAACAAAGTTGTCAATTCCCAGCGGAACAACCCGAAACAATTTGCATGAGTTTGTAGTTTTTTTTTTTAATATTACAATTGTTTATTTGTTGTGTTTTTTGTTGTATTTTTCATTTTTTTTTCGTTTTCGTATAGATAATCCTGTGGGATACGATAAAAGAGTATTCGTGTTGTCGATGTCTGGGGAGTAATTATGAATACGACGCTAATTGCGATAGTGGAGCGGCGCACTGCTCGGATCTATTTAAATAAGTTTTGTTGCTATTGGCGGCACGTGCCGCAGATACGCTTCAGTTTTTTTTTCTTTTTTTTTATAATATCTTTTTTAATTTTTATCGTTCTCTGGCAAATCGTTTGCATTTGCACTTAAATATCTTTTAATTTTAAGATACTTTAATAATTTAAAATAAACGGAAACGTTTTAACATCGTCTTGGAACCGGAAGTGTTTTATAAGCATAAAAGTATCTACCTAGTAGAAAGTAGATACCAAAAAAAAAAATGCAAATGTAAAAATTATGTTGATAGTTCTTTAAAGTTATACTGTTTAATGTTTAAAGGATTTTGACTTGAATTAAAAGGAGTCCGAACGTACTTTAAAAACAGAAGGAATGAACTTAAAGAACGATTTAACACTTTACACCTTTTTACCAACCAATTTTTTGTTGAAATGTTTTGTAGTGCTTAAAATATCTTCAAAAGTACAAAGTCTAAAAATTTATATAAACGAAAAGCCGCAAAACTGTGCCACAGACGCACAATTTCAGTTGATGATTTTGTGCATATATGCCTCAAAGCTGAGAACCAACGACTCAACTCGAAATAGTAAGTTTTGTTTTAAGATGAAATTTTCAATATAATTTTCCAATTAATAAATGCATTAACAAATGTACTTAAATGTTTATTTTTAATGAAAAGTCTCTCAAAACTAAAATATTGTCTTCGATTAATAATTTCATTGTTTTTTAATTAATACCTTTGTTGAAGGTTGTAGTTAAATAGATAAATTATTTGTTTAATACAATTAAAAACTTTGCTGAATCAACAAAATGTGGCCCAATTAATACAAAAATTTATGTTAACAAATTAAAGAATTTTCTTTGTCTAGCTTAGCTTAAAAAATATAAGAATTCAGAACAAATTTTCCTACGCTTATTGACGACTCCATCTTTATGAAAATCTTTACGCAAATGCAACGCCTTACGAGTAACTGTAACCGTTACTATTACTTTGCAATGACAATCCATGCAACTTGCAACTCTGCCAACTCTGCGCATTTTCGCACCAATAAATCCGTTTCAGTTTGTCAAACCCCCCCCCCCCCAGAGTTTTCAACTGCCTGGCAACACTTTCATTTTTCTTCTCCTGCCCCTTGTCATGCACAGCGGGAATTTTCTTTTTATGCGCTTTTCGGTGGGTTACGCGTTGTCATAAAAAATGCAAACCTAAAAGCACAAATGCTTCATTGATGCTGATGTTGTTGTTGTTGCTGCTCTTATTCCTCTTCTTCTTCTTTGTGTCATCGACGTTATATGCGTATAAAAAAGTGGCAACGTTGTGCTATACATTTTTGCTATATTGCCAGTCATTGTCAACAGTGCACAGTACTTTGGCGTGTTGAGAAACAGAATCAATAAAATTTAAATTTATATAAATTTCATTTAAATTTTGTATTTTTTTAATTTTCTAAAACCTTTTAAGTATATTAAACATATAATTTAAGTTTTGTACTGTATACGTTTTAAAGTACTGTGCATCATTGGTAGAGTGAATGTTTCATTCGCTCGTTTCATTTCGAATTGCTCATACGTCTGCGTGTCTATTCATTCATTCAGTGTTGCCAACATTTGTCGGCGTCGTCGTGCATCATATTTATGTTATTGTTGTTGTTCCTGTTGTTGTTTCTGTTGCTGCTCCTATTTGAGTGCGCATCACCATCGTCAGCCATCACCGATGGATTCTATTTTATGAATGCGCGTTGATAACACAAAACAATTGCGACAACGAATGTCATCAAGTGGGTGTGCCAAATGCGGCACGACGTATCTGAGTATAGGTGCGGAGCGGCAGGGGATTCTTGTCTGGCTCTAATATGGAGATGCTCTCTTTTTAATAACATTTCTTTTGATGAGCTCAATATACATACATAGATACTCTTAAGGTTATGAACAAATGCTTAAACACTTTAAGATACGTTTTTAATGTTTTAGCTGATTCTTTTGGAATGTCCTCATAAACAGATTCTTAAAAAATTTAATTTGTTATTTCATACACAATCAAAACAATTTAAATATGCCCAATCAACACGTTTTTAAAATTCAGTCTTAATTTTTACTAAGCGTGTTTTGTCACCGATGGACAAGTGCACAGAACATGTTCAGACGTTTCCTGATCCTCTTGGCAGAGTCGGCATGAAATATTTTCTGCAGATGGTAATTTAGTTTACAGTGTCCTGTTAGTAGTTCAGTGTAGAATTTCACTACCTTTCTGGATGTGGTTAAGAATAACTTCTACCTTGATAAGTTCACTGTCAATGAGTATTCGAGTATTCTCTACTTCCTCTCCGGACTCACCAGTAATCGAGGAGACTTTGTTTTTCCCGTTTCCATATGAAGCTATTTATTAAGCAATTTTTCAACCCACATAAGAGTTTTGTCTTTATGAATGAAGTTGAAGCACTATTATTTTATTGAACTTATGTCCCACACATGTTCAGGTACAGAGTATCAGAGTTCTTCGCCCGCTAGGGGCTTTAAAAAGTTTAAGACATTCACCAGCTTTGTTTGGAATAGAAAGTTTTTGAAAAATTTTCTGAGTATACTCGTACATCACAAGACTTTGAGTGCAAGAAGTAATTTGGTTTGATTTGGTTTAGGTGCTGCCTGACACGACTCAGGCTCAATTAACACAATAGTGGCATTTTGGTAGACTATGTCGCAAAGTACCCAGACTCTGCCACTCACATAGGTAGTGAAAAACCGTTTCCTTGGATTGCAAAAAGTGGAGTTTCAGTTAAAAACAACACGAACACTTCGTACTTATGTTCTCTCTTTCGCCTTTGTATATTACCATTTTATTAATTTATTCAATTTGTTTTTCTTTCAGATTCTTATTCCCTAATAAACACTTCACTAGTACACATCGAAGCTGTTCCGCCTTTTTTCAACTCAAATTAGGATCAACATAAAACAACAAATTTTATTAACTATTTTTTAATAGAATATTTTAATCTCTGTAGAGAATTTTGTTTTTAATTCTTTGCTTTTTTCAACTAAGTGTAAGTATATATTTAATAGACATATAAATACATATAGAAGACTTTATTAGTTTTTATCAATATCTGCAGAATAAGTACATTTTCCGTCTCCGAATAACATTAAAATTCAATAAAATCATATTTCTCTCTTCCGATTCTTGACAATTTCATTTCATTTCCAAAGTGAAACGTTGCCTCCAACTAATATTTAAACAACTTTCATTTAAATTAAAGTCAATTTTCAAATATTTTCACTTCAGGCGGAAACACACCAAGACAGTAATTTAACTTCCCTTTTTTTGTTGTTGTTGTTGTTGTTGTTGTTTTGGTTTTTTTTCTGCAGACTACAAATCGCACTTGTCAGTAAAATACTTTTTATATATTTTCAACGACAACGACAACGACGCTTGAGAAATTTTTAAAATAACGGTCGAATGACCTTTCAGCAAAATTGTTTACAAATACAACAAGAACAACATAAGCAATAACAACAACAACAAACAGCTTGCACTTGCAACATGCTCAAACCAAGCGAACAACATTTGCCATTGCAGTAGCTGAATATGTACTCGTACTTGAAACTAGCAGAAGCAGTCGTCCTCGCTCGCCGTCATTTGCCGGCGAGTTAAAGTTCTTGTTTCTTCTTGTTTCCTGCCGACTGAATTTGGCCAGTCTTGTGCTGAGTTCATAGGCGTACTTTAGATCGAAAAAAAAATGCGAAGGAGTAGAAATTATTCTCAAGATTTATATAAATTATTAAAATTTCAGTTCAAATTTTCGTTTATTTCCTTAGACCGTAAACTTTTTACCAAAAATTAATGGAAATTTGGTATAGAGTTTTTAAGATGAAACCGACAGGTGAAACCTTTACTTAACTGGATGCGATTTTCATCTGTTCTTCAGGATTAACCTTGGCACATTGTCTCTCCATATTAACATAGTTAAAATTCTCCGCTAATTATGTTCTAATTTAACTTGGCTTATTTAACAATTTTTTCCCTTTCATAATTTACACATTTAATATTATAAGTTAAAATTAAAATCGGTTATGGCAATCAGATTTTTAAGTTTAACGTGAAAACCTAAAAACTTAAAGCTTTGAGGTCTCTTAACAGTATGAGAAACTACTTTCTAGGTCATTCACTCATTAAGCAAAGGAGCATCACATCCTTTTTTACAATACTTTGTTTATAATCATTAGACTTAATATAATCTTATTTTCATAGACAAATTAAATTGTTAAAATTCATTTACAATTAGCATACAAAATAAAATTTGACTTCCCGTTTTTCAGGCAAAAAAAGAAAATTTCTTCAGTCCAACGAAGTTTAAGTCGAAATTTTTCAACAGATTTTTAATATCGAACATTTAGAAACGTTCTTAAGAAATTCACAGAAAACTTATACAAGTAAACTTTATATGTTTTACATTTTTCTAATTCAAATAATTTAAATATTCCCAGCGAACAATTGCTAAAATATATTGTAAGTGCGTTTGGAAATTAATTGAAAACATTCCAGCAAGCGTTTTCTAAACTTACTTATTAAAATATTCATAAATATATTCCAAATTTTCCAGCGAAAATATATTGTAAATTTATTTATAAATAAATGTGTTACAAACATATTGAGAAGCGTTTTCCAAGCTTATATTTATGTAAGCAAATATATTTCAATTTTATTCCAAATCTCGTTGTGATACTTTTACTCTCGTTTAATACGTTTGCTATAAGTAAGCTTATAATAAATTATTACTTTATGTTTAGATCATATTTGTTTAAATGTTTATATTAAGTTTATAGCGGAAACTTAATGCAAGGATTCCGTTTCGTTTACACTTCTAGCAATTGTTTGTAAAGATTTCGGTAATATTTCTTAAACTTATTCCAAACACAATGCTTACGTATGTAAGATTGCTTTAAGTATATTCCGAAGCAAAATTGTTTGATGGGTTTTATCTCTTTTTACTTAAAGACTAGTTAGTTTAGTTAGTTTGTAATGGCGTCCCTTATAAGGAGACACACTTAGGTTTGGATCCATTTGTGATGCCATGCGGTATTCCAGTTATACCGCTAACTGAACCATCCTGTACTTTTTATAAATTGAAGAATATTAATGATATTCGATTTAGATATATCTACTAGACCTACGAAGAAGTGCTTTCCTAGATGTGTATATCGTTTGTTGGCTAAAGCGGGGCATGTACACAGAAGGTTTATTATAGTTTCTTCCTCCTCTTCATCTCTATAGCTTCTGCAGAAGTCATTTGAGAAGATACTTAGTCTTCTTGCATGAGTACCAACAATACAGTGTCCTGTTATAACTCCTATTATGGTGCTAATTTGAGACCTACTTAGGGAGATTAGATCGGTTGAGCGTTTTTGATTCAGTTTTGGCCATATCATACGCGAGATATTACATGTACTACTCCCCATCCATCTGGAGTTAGTTTCTCTGATAGAGATTTCTCTGAAGAGGAGTTTACATGTTGAAAGAGGAATACCATATTCCTTGTTGATGGGTAGGATTTCTTTTGTTGTGCCCTCTCTGGCGAGTTCATCAGCTTTACAGTTCCCTGGAATGTCCCTATGGCCGGGAACCCAGCATAGTTTGATTTGTAGCTGCTCCGCAATCTCATTGAGAGATTTGCAACAGCTGAGGACAGTTTTTGATGAGATTTGAACTGATTCCAGGGCTTTCAGAACTTAAAGACTAACTTTAAACTAAAATAATATGCTTCATTCGTACTGCCAATCAATGTTGGAGTATCAGCAGTTAAAATAAGGAATTTTCATAAAATTATTAAAAGTAATAAAGACTAAATTGGTTCCGAATAGAATGCCAAATGCGAGCTTGTAGCATCATCGAGCCTATTGCTGTGAGTATATTGCCGAATCAGACGCTCTGATGACATCCTCATAGGCGCTAGATTGTATTCATCAATTCTATAGAGTTACCGCCCATAAGCGTGTAATATTGGCTTATGAAATAAGACAAATTGCATCTTGATAGTCAAGTAAATGAATATTTTTTTGTTGTGTCTTTTTAAATGGGATAATACCCAGAAACATTAATCAGATACCCTGATGTCACACATGAAAAAAATATACACTTACAAAGGCGTAAATCAGGAGATCAAAAATAGTACAACTTTTTAATTTTCTAATCTTATGTGTTTTAAAATATCCAATTTTCTATTAAAAAAATATAACCATTGAGTTTTTGAGGTCCTTTGGAAAGGACACAAGAACAGAAAATTGTCAATTGAATACGCAATTATATTTCAATTGAATTACTGATTTATACATAGATTTTTCTATGTATGAGAAATGTTGTCGTCGTATGTAATGAATTACAAAGTAGATATTAAGAATCATGAAAGCAACCAAACTGCATTAACAATTGTTTTTTGCACATATTGTTTAAACAATAATACAATATTATTATCAAATACTATATAAAATACATATATATGTATGTAATTATGTATTTAGTTTATTTTTTTTGGAACTTCAGTTTGCACCGATTAAAATCTTAGCGACATCCACCCATGACTGTGCTGTGCTGTGGCATTGGCGATGTTGCATGCATTTGGCAGTTGCACTGGAAATCCTCTTTTAAGTGAACTTTGATGCATGTTCGTTTGTGGTTTTTACTCTGCATTAGTATTTGTCTTGCTTCCTGAGTGTGCGTGCGTGTGTGTGTGAGTGTATGACAGTGTCTGACTGTATGTTCGTGTGCCACGCCCACGTTCTGTGCTGTGCACTCAAAAGCTGCCATTTGATTGCATGTTATTTATTTATAAACATTTTCTTCTTCATTTTTTTTTTACTTTTGTTGTTACTTCATGCAAGGTGTGTACGTATGTACGTTTGTATGTGTGTATGTTCTCATGTTAGTTTTCTTATTTCATTTTATTTAGTTTCCCAACTCATGCTATCTGTTGTTTTTTTTCTCACTTTTTTTTTGTATTTATTTACCCGAGTTTTTACTTTAGTATTTGTGTGTGTGTATGTATGTGCTGCTGCGGTAAGTTCCCCATTAAAAATGAGTTGTCGAAATCATCGCATGTAAATGCAGTGAAATGTATAAAATTTTAAGTACTTTCGAGTGAAGAGTTTTTGTGTTCTGGGCCAAAATAATCACAAGCAGCACCATAACCAATGCACATATACATACTTATGTATAATACATATGTAAGTGTGTGTGTGTGTTCTTTAATTAAAATATAAAAATTTACTTAATGTGCGGAGAGTACATTTCCCTCAAAATTCGACAACTTAATCAAATGGCAACTCTTCAGATTTAATCGATAGAGTTGAGTGAATTTTAATGTTTTCCTTTATTATTACCAGGTGTAGTATAAAGAAGTATGTAAGAAGAAGAATGTAAGTTCATTCAAACATCCTCAATTATAAACAATAAAAGAACTATAAATAATTTTTGTATGGCGAATAAAAACAGCTGATATACGAAAGGTACATTCGTAAGGTAAACGAGGCATTGACAAGCTGGAAGTAATAAGCGCTTTTAAAATGTTTCAGAAATATTTTAGTAATATTTTGATTTTCAAATCGATGTGTTTAAATATCTTTTTATTATCTGTTTATAATTCATTAAAATTTTTTCTTTCTATTTTCATTATTCACATGTATCAATTCATAAAATATTTTTTTTTTAAGTAAAAACTAAAAATGAACATTGAATTAGAAAGTAAAATTCAATCTCAAAAACTCAATTGAGTTGCTCAAAACATCTTTTGTTTATATAAAATCAAGAGAACATTACAAAAATTTAGTAGGAAAACATAAATGTAAGCTTATTGAAAGAATTGGTGCATAGACGTTTGCGGGAATACTCGTTATTAAAATTGTTAATGTAGCCACTTCATATATTTTTGCCAAAGATGAAATACTAACTCCTTCTAACGAAAGGAATTTTGCCGAAGACATGATCCCACTACGATTTTTTTGCACTCAGAAACGGTTGTTACTCGACAAAAAACATAACCTCTAAGGTAAAAAAAACAGCTGATCTGGTAACAATCAATAGCAAAAATTCAAATAAGGGAAATATACTCTTTCATTTTTGATTCCTTTTTGTTTGTTGCTTTATACTCCAAACTGCTTTCAAAATTTTGTTCATTATTTAGAGGTTTTTGATTGTTCACTATTTAGAGTTCTCCATGTAAAAATTTGAGAGTTCACTATACTCAGACACGACTGTATATTTTAATTACAACAACGATTAATGACAAGGCAGACGGAATGCATTTCGGAGGTCGTCACATCATCCACATCAGATAGTCTTATGGAAAATTTCAAAGTACTTTAACGCTCTCTATGTGTCCTTTTAATATCAAACCAGATGAGAATTTTATAACAGAAAGAAAAATCACATGCACAGAAAAAAATTAAAGTTTGCAAAATATTTGTCATTTGTTTTAATTTATTTGGTTTAGTTTCTTTTTGTGTGATCTTTCGTATTGTCTAGTTAGTTGCCTACACTCTTCGCATAAAAACTCACTTCAAAACCCGACATTATTAAACACAAATGTAAGTACTTGGTCCTTCGAATCGGATGATTACTTTAATTACCTTGACTCGAGGTTTTATGCAAAAAAAAATTGCAAGTTCCGTATAATAATGCCACACGCTCTGTCTACGGCATCAATAAATTCGAACATATTTCTTCATATAGCAACCGACTTCTAGGTCATACTTTAACAAATCAAATAAATGCGTGGAACTGCATTTTTTTACACATACACAAATTAATTTCCACTAAAACTCCGCTTTACCTTTACGATAAATTGCAAGTCTTTAAGTCTTTTAGAAGTAAGTCCCTTCCGATCTCCAGCTTCACATACACTGAATCAAGCGGATTGCTTTTCGCAGCACCATTTGATTATGGAACTTGCATTCGAAAAACATTATATCCGCATCCGTTTGAATATATCTCTTAGTTTATTGTATCCTCTTCTTCACTCTCTTACTCATGCTACTTTAATTTGTTCGCCCTACTTCCAATACCAAAGCATCCTTTTATTTTGTAACTTGAATTTTTTGTTTGTTATTCTTGAATTATTTGTGTTATTTTTATAGAAGTGAAAAATAGTTAGTTGTTATTCAAACATATCTACATATATATGTATCTGTTTTTATTGTATACAAATGCATTGAAAAGATTCATTTTATTTATATGCAAACATTATTGAAATAAACGAAACAAACATACAAAAAAAACAGAAAATAAGGTTAATGAAGCCAGCGAATTTAAGTTAATATGGAATCGCTTCTTTTAATGTAAAGAAGAACCAATAGAAAAGGAAGAAAAGAGGAGATGGAACAAATAGTTTAATAAAGAATAAACTCTGAGAACAAAACTTCACTTGGGAAATATGAATTTGGCATCAAATGCCAAAGTTATAACAAAAAATTAATTCCAGCCGTTTTTAGGTTTGTTTAGAGTGGTTTTTGCAAAACTTTTCCCACCCGTTGTACATACACTTACATATTTCTTATGGATAACAATACATTTTATGTCCAAAAGTCCAAAAGACTTGATTCGCTTCGATTACTCAAAATTTCAAATTGAAAATAAAAAGTAAACTTCCATACATACTAAACTAAACTCCAATCGAACTTGTGTCACGGTAGAGAATCCGTAACAGCGAAGTTCAGCTGAGGTCAGAACGTTACGGTGACACGACACAACCACTGAAAATCAAATCAAATCAAATCGAATCGAATAATCAAAGTGCAGCCGAAACTAAAAAAAAAAGGCGAAAGAATTGAAAGCATAAACAAAAAAGAAGAAGAAACGAATGAAATTTTAATGGCCGCCATGGGAATCGTGCAGAAATGTGCTTTTGTGTATGTTTTATTGTAAATATTCGAGAGTGCTTCCATCTGTCTGCCAGGTAGCCCAGATACAAGGCGGCAGAAGGCAAGGCCAAAAAAGTGTACTACTTTGGCAACGCAAGGATACGTTGCACGACGTCGATGCCGCACTGGATGCCGCACCTGCAGTTGTCTTTGGCCTTCTACGCTTTTTTGACATCTTGCTTCTCTGACAATGACGAAGGATGTGCCTCAAGAATTTGTAGCAAAACGACTCGACTGCGCGTACAATATCGCTGCTGCCGCATCGGTTTACTTTACTTTAGTGCTTCGGTGGTACACAGTACGAACCAGTGATGGTAAATAGTTTTTGTGGAAAATCACGACACAACCTGAAAAAAAAACTCTCTTTTTCACTGGATTTTATCTATTGCCGCTGGAATGTCTCGAATTAATCTTGAGGCAAAGAAATGTAAAATAAAAAAAGGCAATGATAACCTGCTCGGTATGTTACATTGGTGAAACATGTCCGCAATATAACTCGTGAGATATAACATATTGCAGAAATATAACTGAAATATATATTGCAGATGCAACAACACTTTTTCTTAACCCTTTTGTTTAATTTTGTATACAAATTGGAACTTTGGTATGAGAAATTTTTATTCGAATTTACTAATCCTTAATCTTCACTTAAAGGATAAAAGCTTTAATACTAAATATTGTACAACTCGTCTGTAATAAATCGGTTCTGACTGAAAGTAAGTCAAGCAGCTTAAGCATAACTTTGCGATTATTATCGTCGTAACATTTTGGTAGTAACCCACATGTACTTGTTACACCCAATATCGGAACTCTGATCAATCATTACAGAAAATCGAATTTTCAATTGCCAGTTTGGTCGCCATCACAAAAATTCGTATTATTGGCGGTAGCAACTCGTCTTCAGTTCGGTTGCCTGAAACAGGCAATTGCTCAATTTTTTATTTTTGTAAGACTGACATTTTTTTAAAGATAAGAGTAATTTTATATAGGACCACTGAAATGAGAACTGAAATCTCAATGCCAAAAACAGTTTGGTTGCCTTAAAGTTTTGTCCTCCCTCAGTCAACTCAAATGAATTAAGTTGACTGTCATCCGGGACATAAATCTTAGTTCGGCTTAGTTTGATTATAAATAACATATTAATTTGTAATCAAATATTCTTGCTCAGCCAAACTAAGATATAATAAAAACAAATTTATTAATTTTAATTTAAAGTAATTGTCAGGACGACTCTGTAATCGATATACGATAACAGGATATCAGTTCTTGTTGCCTAGAACTTAACAAAAACATTTTTTGTTGAAAGGACCTTGAGCTCAAATAATAATTGTTATTATAATTTAAAGAAATTTCAGTCAAAAATCAAAGACGAAAACAATTGCGACAGTTTTACCCAAAATAAAAAGTTTTCGGTATGCGGAATTATTCAAACATTTGATCGACGAAATTTTAGCCCTCCGGAAAGATGTACAAACTTTGAAGTCAATTCTTCCAAATGATATAATGATGAGAACCTTTTAGAATTTTGGTGGGGACTGCCTTTAAATAATACCTAAATTATTATAAAAAAACATATACAGTCATGTCTGGTTATAGTGAACACCTCGATATAGAGAACATCTAAATTTTTACATGCAGTACTCTAAATAGTGAACAATCCTACTAATTTAATTTAATGATCTCTTGAATTTATATTCACAAAGTGTATTGTGAGCAAATAAAATGAGCTTTTGAGTAAATGTTTTAACCTTGATATAGTGAACAACCTCAATACTGGGAACATGCCTTACATTAATTATTTCACTATAGCCAAACACGACTGTACTCGTATATGGCGTGTAACAACATTTTTACGGATATGAACTTATTTAATATGGTTGAAAAAGTAAGTACTTATATATTCAGACTCAACGGCATCGAGGCATAACGCTTATTAAATAATTTACAAGCAAATTGTTAGAAATAAATATTTTAGTTGATGCTTTAGAAAAATCTAAACATGACAATTTTCTTTACATATACTATATACTATTTATATAAAGAAATGTACTGTGCAGTGCTATGTTAGTTGTGAAAAGAAGGCAAAATATTCGCTTTGATTTCAATTGACTTGACTCGGCTTTAACTCGCTTCGACTTGGTTTCACATGTCGAACGCAGGCTCGCAGGGTTGCCTTCCTCACAGACAAGCAGCAATGGATGAAATGAAAGAACGACTGGATAGACGAACAAACGAATGAGCGTAAGAACGAACGAACGAACGAACGGATGGATTGCTTGGCTGCTTGAGCTGGATATATTGCTGACATTCATTTTGTTGCATTGATTTTAAATTGTAACGTTTTTGTGAATGAATGAGCAATAATTTTTGTGTGGTTCAATGGTGCTAGGTACACACACACACACACACACTTATACACATAAATACATATGTATGTACGGTTGATTGGGTGTGTGTATGTACACACACACACACACGTGTCCTTTTAACAAAAACTTAATTCGCTCCTTGCCACTTAAGGTGATTTATATGACATGGCATTTTGTTTTCGTTTTCTCATGGCGAAAATATTGCGAAAAGTGGATTTGTGTGGTTTTTGGACTATTTTCTTCAAACGAAATGTGTGACATATTAAAGATTGTGGCATTTACTACATTAAAGTCTTTAAATGAAATTATTATTTAATTATGAAATTAATTTTGATCTCTAGACAGAACGAAATATTCTAAAAAATATTAATCAATTCAATTCATTTGTTGTTTAATCCAATTAATTTGTATCTAAAACCGTCGCCTTTTTCCGCCCATGAACTTTTGCGGAAGCATAAATTAATTGCTGGCCCCGTTAAGTTTTCCTCATTCAAATTGTTAATTGCGAATCAAAATAACTTTACTTCCGAAACGGATAGTAAAATCTAACGAAACTTTTTTGACTTACAGCAACGACACGTACTGCCAAAAAAAAAAAAAAATAAAACACGTAATGCGATTCCCAAGACGCCAATTTCGACGATGACGTAACCTGACGCCGGAGTCGCCTACCGCCGCCAAAGTCGGAAGCGGAAGCACATGTGTCAGGAAAAATGTTTTCTTCATTTCTTCATGCATAATGAAAGAGGCGCGAAATAAATACACTTGAGTGTATACACACACACACCACTCATAGACACGCACACACACACACTGACACACAGAAACATACACGAACAGCTTGTAAAACGCAATTCCCGCGTGTAACATCACAAAATGAAATATTTAAAAAGCGTTTCGTGTAATATTTTTCTTTCTCTTTTTTTTGTTTGTATTCCTTTTGTTAACTTTTTCTTTATACCGTTGTTGTTGGTATCCTCCTTTAGGCGGTCTAAGCAAATCGACAACCTCCGAAGCGTACTTAAAGAATTTAAGCAGGTTTTTGCGCGGAACCTGTCGATGTGCTTAGATCATCTGAAACAATTTAATTGGAAATTGGAAATACCGCAGACATTTTAGACTATTTTGAATGCACTACAATGAACGAATTAGGAGATGATTTTATAATAGCTTTCAATGTTTTATTGTATTCATTATTGCATTTGTCTTAAATTCCAATCAAGCTTGTTTGTATGGCATATGACACCAGAAACTAAGCGGCATATCTTGGGTATGAGACAAACCTTGTAAAAAAGAAATGCATATGTAAATATGTAACAATGTTATAATTTTTAGTCTAACCTTTTTGCATTAATCAAAAATTTTTTTTGCTGTCTATTATTTATTCTTGAACATTATAATTCTTTTTAATCACTTTTTACATGTTATCCTATCAAATTGTGCTTTCCTCTGATATGTTTCTTTTCTATGTGCATTCATATCAATAACAGTTTTATCCGAAAGTCTTCTGAAAATCTTATCATTTTAACAAAAATCATATCATGTAGATAAGAATAATGTCATCCACTTTTACTTATATACAGGGTGGTAAAATACCTCACAAAAGATTTGCTCAACCAGTCACTGGTGAGTTTGCTCAAATCAACAAGTAGATTTAAATAGCTCAATTGTGAGTTAGCTCAACCATTGAGCAAGCTTACATGTTGAGTTAGCTCATATGAGCTATTTACAACCCAGCTTATAGATATTATTTTTAATTATCATATCAAAAAATAATATTATTGATATAAATGTAATTTCGAAAGAATAATTTTAGATGATGGCTGATATCTCTCCCACGTACTGAAGGAAACTTTTCTCCTCTCTTCACAATTGTTGTATACTAACCATTTTCTATTATTTCTTCTCGTTTCAACTCCCACGGATAATATATTTGAGCCCACCAGTTAGCGGAACTTCTCGGTATTCACCGTTGTAGAGATTCTGAGTTACGGCTGTGAAATTATCGGCAGTTACCATACAAACTCAGAAACGAAATCCAAAATTTTTCGGAGCAATATTAGCAATGTAATCGTATATTATCACGTTATTAATCAAATTGTGGGCGTAATAAGTGGGCGTGGACAATTTTGTATATCCTGTTATTCTTACATGTTTTCTATATAGCACATCAAGTTTCTGAGCAAATGGTGGTAGGCGTAAAAATGATCCACCCGTTTTTTGAAAGTGGGCGTTAAATTGATCCAACCACGCCCATTTTTGGGGAAGTTATCGACAGTTTCTATACAAACTCAGACACCAAATTTCAGATTTTTTGGAGCAATATTAGCAAAATAATTGAATATTTTAACTTAATTTTACAAATTGTGGGCGTAATAGGCGTGGCAAAATTCTTTACCTAAACATAAGTTTTCGTGAGCACAGCAACTCCCTAAAATTTCATCAAAATCGAATGAATGGTTTAGACGCCCATTTGGTACAAAGATTGAAAGATAGAAAGAAAGAAAGAAAGAAAGAAAGAAAGAAAGAAAGAAAGAAAGAAAGAAAGAAAGAAAGGATGAAAGGATGAAAGAAAGAAAGAAAGAAAGAAAGAAAGAAAGAAAGAAAGAAAGAAAGAAAGAAAGAAAGAAAGAAAGAAAGAAAGAAAGAAGAATTCAGTTTTATATAGATTATTACACTCATAGAAAAATGACTTAAAATTAAATAAAAACCGACTTACATTGGTCGGAATATATCCGAAAGATTTCCATACGCTTAAGTGCCTCGATGTACTCATATAAGCGGCATTTTTTTCGAAGCACCTTCTCGCTTAAGTATCCCCAAAACAATGACATTTTAAATCGAAATACTTAAGCAAGGATAACGGAATATATACATATTTATTTATTTTTTTGAATCAAAAATCTTGTGTCACTTAATAAGAAGATTTAAATTTAAGTACGAAGCGGCAGCTTCTTGCATTGATGCTTCCAAAGCTGTCGCGCTTAGTGCAAAGACTTTATCTAAATGGTATTTCAATACAAAGCCAGCTTTTGCCGCAGTACTGAACAGACACATATATATATATACATAAATATATATACTTGTATACATACACGCACACACACACGCACACGCACGTAAGCACTTGTGCTATTTTCTATAATTTCGCCATTTTAATTACGCGCGGAATTTAATTAATGTCATCCATGGCCGCTCGCTCCACTCCACTACTCCACTCTCCACACCATTCCACACCACACCACTTCCACTTGACGCTGCGAGTGAGTGACACAAGTGCTGCGCAACGCCGCTTGTGCAACGACGGCGATAGCGTGCACGGAGTTGGTTGGGGCTGACTGTGTGTGTGCGTGTGTGTTGTGGCTTAGACGCAGCAATTGTTTCTTAATCGCTTCTTTTGTTGCGTTAACCATTTGTGGCAGCGCTACTCAAGCAAGCGGCGTAAGCAGTTTGTAACTGCGTATTTGGTGTATTTTGTGGGCGGATTTTATGCGTCTCTGATGGCTTCAAATTAAGTTGTAAATTAAATGCTTCTTCTTAACGTTCGGATGACATGTCGTTGTCGTTTTTATTGTTGCCGGCGACAGTGGAATCGGCCAGCACAAATAACGCAAATATCCAAATGAATTAATTAAACAATTCAGGTTCCTCAAGAGGCAGAAAGATTTTCGTATTCAAGTCAGAGACCGATGGGACTAAGTCTCGGATGGAAACAAAAAATTAACATTCATAAATTTTGAGATCTTTCAAAATAATTTATATATATGCATAAAAAGACAAAACGTGGAACCTTCTAGCGATGTCTAAAATGTGAAGGAGGAGCATCGAAATGTGACATGGAGTATTCGTGACTGCTAAAAGAGTACACAGAGAAATTCCATAAATATATTTTTAACATTTTGCATGTTAAATTCCAAAAAATAATAATTTTAAAAATATATAGCATTATTTCGAAATGTTAAAATAACATGACAATGTACATGTATGTTAATTTAACATGCCGCAGTATTAATTTAACATGAATTGTAATGTTAAATTGAGCCATTTATAAAAAAATCTTTTGAGGAAAGTGTTAATTATACTTTATATTATGTTAAATTAAAACTTTGCTTCTTAAATTTAACATGACAAATGTTGTGAAATTAACATTGGGTACTATTGGCTCCATAATTTTATACTGTTAAATAGTTTTAGTATGTGACAAAATTTGTATCCAATTACCAATACCAATTACCAACAAATAACACTTTAAAGTTATTTGGAACATTTTCATAAGCGTTGACTGAAAAACCTCTTGAAAAAGTATTGTAATTTAATGTTAATTTTACATGATTTTTTAAATTTTTTTTACTGTGTGTATGAACAGAAAAGAAGTTAATTATCAACTTGGATCTGAATTCTTTATAATTTAACTACTATAAGAATAACAACTATTGCAGGTAACTGCTGTAATGACAGCACTCTGTTGTCAGGTTCACCTATCAAAATCCAAAGTCAAGGAAACCAAGAAAACAAAAGCAACAAAGGAAACAAATACGATTGAAATGAGAAATATTTATGTCAAGTTTTAATTATGACAAGTTATTTTCTCTCACTCTTATCCTTTTTGACAATTGATTGATTAGTTATCAATTACTGCAGCCAATTCGCCATGAGATACTTTAGCAAAAAAGTTGCTCAATTTTTGGAAATTCTGTCTTAACCGGAACCCATGCTGATGTTTCGAGATTTTTGGTATTGCTGAAGCTTAGGCTTATTCTTAAATTTATCTTAGAACATAAATTGTATATAACTGAGTTTTATTTAACATATGGCTGCCAATAACTCAGTTGGTTATGTGCGCTTGACTACTGAGCATGCGCGGTACGTTTCGAACGAGAGGCTTATTTTGCACCTCGGAGCTAAATTTACGTGTATTGAAAATTAAGTGTGACATTTTTCGATTTAATAGATAAAAATAACAATACGAATGGGCTGTCTTATAATATTTTTGATAAACCTTTTTTAAAGTTCGACATCTTTTATTAAATTTATTTCCCCAATCAACAAAATTTATTTATATTTTTTAACCAAACTTAAACTGTTGCTTATATATAAATATCAATACTTCAAAAGAATTTCAAATTCATGATAACTTAAACTATAGAAAGGCGATGGTTCGATTATGTACCCTTAGCCTATTAAATACATATGTTGGTAACTAGTTCCACTTCAACACAATCCACATGTTGGACTTGCCCGCACCGAGTTAATATAGACCAAAACAATTTTACAAATTTCAACTAGTCTTCTTATTTTCAAATGTTAGTTATGGTACTTATTTCATTTTAAGCTTGTATTGGTACAATTCATCCACAGTGCAAATACAAAGTTAATTACACTGTTAACTACTTTACACAGCAGCGTGAGCTGAAACTAATTCATAAAACGGAAAGTAGTAAATAATACAGGAAAGCAGAGCTCAAATCGGCTTTTGTGCACAAGTATAAAATTACACAAGCATACAGAAGTATCACATCCATATACATACATGCACACATACACATATGTATGTACGCATGCACTGAAGTATGAATAAAACGAAAACACGTGCGTTCGAACTGGCGTAATTAACCCTTTTTCGACGTATTTTAACGCATTTATGCGGAATATTTACGAATAACGCAAAAGGACTCGATTTGTCTGCATAACAACACCAAACAACACCCGCCTCCCTCAGTTCCCACCGCCTAAGCCACCTACCGACGAACGCAAATGACACATGCAGCCATGGCTAATGCGCAATTAAAGATGGCGTCGCATAGCTTATGTGTTTAGGTGTGTAGGTGCGAGTGGAAATTCGAGCAGTGTGCATAGGCGTAATAGGAAGAGGGACCAATGACAAGGGAATGTAACATTTGACCTTGGTTAAAAATATTTTTTTTTTTGTTCATTTTTCTTGTCCTTTCTTACAACTGAAATTAGAAGAAATTTTTTAAAATAATTTTAAATGGAGCCTTATGACTGCAATCATGTCTACGTCCCTGCTCTGCCAAGGATAAATATGTATATGTTGCGGCGTTTGTGAGTTGTATGACGCTTGCTTATGACATTTATTTGAAGATCATTTCGCACGTCTCCAAATCACATCAAGAAAGTGTGTAAGCTGAAGAAGAGTTGCGAGCGCGATGCATTGTTGCGAAAAAGCCGCTGCCGCCGCCGTCGCCACCACGACACAGCCGAACTAGCTGAAGATAATTAAAGCGGTTTACGAGTACGTGAGTGCTTTTGTTTGTGTAGTGTGTGTAGGTATGAGTGTGGGATGGGATGGGGTGCGGGAGCGTTTGTGTGCATGAATGAAACAGGAGGCTGGCATAACTGCCACCTTGAGAGGAATTTGATTAATTTGTGGAAAAGTCTCGCAACTATTTTCGGTTTTATGGTGATTTCAAAATTTTCAGATTTGTTTTTGAAATTTCTGTGAAATTTCATTTTAAAATATTCGCAATTTTGTCACGTTTCTCCGAGATGTTTGCTCAGAGTGTTATGCTTTTAGTTGTGCTTTTAAGCATAACTAAATATTAAAAAAAAATATTTTATATGAAATGATGCTTTTCGCTTTGATCATCATTAAAATAAGAATTTGGTTTTTTGTTTGTTATTATCCTTGTTAAATTTTTTTTAAATATTTTAGTAAGTAATTTTATACTGTCATATTGAGATTGTCATATAATATAAAATGTTTAGTTAGCGGAACTACCCGGTATTGAATCAACAAAAGAATTTCCATGAAGTGTTCCAACTTCAATTGAGTTCCACATATGCTTGAGAAAAAAACTGAAGCGCCCTCACCAACTCCAAACAATTCTCCAACAATTCCAGCTCCTCATCCAGGAATTAGAATTGTTCTTTAGTATTTTGTCAATAATGTGAAAAACAACTAATATGTGATATTTTAATAAATTGATGTAACACGAATTTTACTAGGAATTTATAGACATTATGTGGACATAAGTCTGAATTTGTCTAATCCGATTAGAAGTAGTAATCGACCAAGCTTTTGAAAGGTTAGTATACAAAATCAACTTACTGAGCCACTTTTGGTGATGGAAAATGGAAAATCGTTAGCGCGATTATAAACTGACTCGAAATTCCTACTGACCTTTTAAAAAGTGATACAATAACAAATTAAAAATACAATAACATAATATAGAGCAATCGCAAGTTGATCATTCAAATGACTAGAGATACGACTCGAAAAATAATCGAAACTGAACAGAAAAGCGTGTAATAAACTCTTCAAAAAGAATTTCCAGACTGACTCGAATAAGATCAACTATATCATAGAATTCTGGGCGGACAAGTTCTTTTTATTCTAACTCGATTTTATTTTTATTGGAATATACAACATATGTAATTATGTAAATAGATCAAATATTGTTACAAATACCTGAAATAAAATTTGTGTTAGTCAGTTTTCGTACGTCGAAAATCTTCCGTCTACATTGGCAAATTATCGAGCAAGGAATTGATTATATACTGGAAAGAACTGATTAACATAAAGTTCCACAACTTCGTATAATTCGGGTTGTACATTATAAGATATTGATATATAGTAAGGCATTACAATTAAAAATATCTTCATAAAGTTTTATGAACTTTTTAATCGCATCTTCTATGATTTTCAAGCTAGTAAAAATTAAAAGAAAACCGCCAAAAAAAGAATTTCTATGCACGAAAAACCAAAAAAAAATCCTCTGAAGACTAAAATTTTATGTATTTATTAGAGCACGTATACATATCATACATTAATCTTCTCTCTACATAACAAACTCAAATATCACTCATACGCCCGGGAAGACAATCTTCAGCGTCATCATACTGATAACACTTATAAGCACCGTTTGCTAAGCTTATTGCTAAATAAACAATTTCATTAAATTTAAATCAATTTCAGTTGGTTGGTTGGTTTGTTGTTATTGCAATCCAGCTTTGAATTCGCTTCGCTTAAGAATGTCCAAAAATTAAGAATGTTAATTTAAATTTTACATTTTCCGAGTTTTTTTTTTCTTCGCATACCTGCCGCGCAAATGAAAAACATTTCAACTTAACAAAAATAAAACAACAATAACAATAACAAAAAAAACAACAACAAAAACAGAAAAAACGCCTGCTGTCTATGAAATTTAATGCCAGGACAATGAAAACCAATGAAAACGCGAAGAAGGCGCACAATGCCTGAACGCTGGCGCTGTTGACGCGAAGCAGGACGAGGTGGGGTGGGGTGGGGCGGATAATCACCACGCGATGGCAATAAATTTATCAACAAAACTCACAAAGTCACTTTTGCGTGCGACAGAAGAAGAACAGCGCAAATGAAATGAACTGAACTGAACCGAAGGAGGACGAAAGTGTGTGTGTGTCGCAGTTGAGGAGAAGTGAGCTGACGTCCATCCCATCCCAGCCCAGCCCAGCGCATCCAGCGCCAAATTAGAGCAAAGTGAATTGCGGCAGAAAATATTGCCGACTGACGTGCCTAAATACGAAATTAATCCAGCGAAATTAAAAATAGCAAATGTAAATGTAAATGAAAATTAAAGCAGGAGCTGCGAACGAGCGAACGGACCGAACAGGACAGGACGAATAATTTGCATAATGGCGGCGGGAGCAATGGAGGCGCCTTCGCGCGACACAACAATTTACATTAAGAACATTGTTGCTTTGTTTGTTGCTGCTGTTGTTGTTGTTGCTGTTGTTGTTTTTATTTTCGATTTTCAAAGTACGTTTAAAATGAAACTTTAATTTGCAACGTGCCGCTTTATTTTGCCTCTTCGACACTCTATTTCCGGTCGCCTCTCCTTCCCCCGCCGGCGTCAACTCTCGTAACTGTTAATGCCACTGTCGAGGTCATCTTAATCATCATTATCCTGATTATGCTTTCACATTTCGATCTGCACGCTCGGCACAGTGCGAGGCCTTTGAATACGAAATTTATTTAAAAATAAAAATTAATTCTACGTCGGTTGCAGAGTTATCACGATGAAATATTAAACAAGTTTAATCGCAGCAAATTTGTTTACTTTATAGAGAAATTATTTTAAATAGGTTTCAAATTTAATGAACTTTCTTTGCCGGTCTCTGAGCACTATGCGCCGTTCTCTTGTTCTGCCTGCTCTTTCCGCTCCTCCGCCTATTTCTCACGCCCCCTCCGCATCTTACCTGACTGCTGACAATTGGATTTCCGCATTGAACGGTGGCGCTTTAAAGCGAACTCGCTTCGCCACTGACGGCCGTCTGCCGATGACGCTTAATCTCGTTTGCTGCATCTCAGGGATACGCTGGCGTTTATCTGTGTGTGTGTGTGTGTGTGTGTGTGTGTTTTTTTTTTTTTTTTGATTCTGAAGGGGGAATCTTTCATAGATACCGTGACATAGACGGCATGCACGATTCATACTACCCGCTAAAGGTACACCTCATTCGGGACCACGCGCAGACAGTAATATCTTACTATGCTGGACTTGCGAAACAGTAAATACCAAACCCTTAACTCCGACTTCTGTAGCTTATATTTGAATTGCCTTGCGGGACCGCCGTTAAGTATTACTTCGCAAGGCTAAGCTGGGCCTAAATAGCTCTTCATATATGCCCTACAGGGTTATTCTTGATTTAAAATTATACTTCTACGTTGGCTTTCTTTCTTTCTGAGCTCCAGGAGCGCTATTGCGGACCATTCCTTCATCTTAGCCCACACCAACTTCGATTGCATCATGTGGCTCACAATGTTATCGGGTGTCATCATCTCGTTTATTAACGTCTCTACAGTCGTTCTCTCCGCTTCATATCGCGAACAGGAGAAAAATATATGCTCTGCGTTTTCACCGACACAGCCACAAAATGAGCATTCTGTCGCTACATCGTGACCAAATCTGAGGAGGTACTCCCTGAAACAACCATGACCCGTCAAAAACTGTGTCAGGTAAAAGTCTGTCTCACCGTGTGTTCTATTCACCCAGGCATGCACATCCCTAATAAGCCTATGCGTCCACCTGCCTTTTTCTGCTGCGTTCCATTGTGTTTGCCACTCATCTAGGCTCGTTTGTCTCTCTTCCTTGCGTTCGGCTACCGTTAGTCGTCTAGTCATGCTTTTTGATCTGCAATAGACTCTGCTCATCTCCGAGGCCATAATGTCTGGTGGCATAATGCCAGATATAATACCAACTGCTTCGTGCGACACTGTTCTGAAAGCACAGGCTACTCTAAGGGCATTTAATCTAAAAACTGCCTTCGCCTTCTTGGCATATGTTTTTTGACGCAGGGCTGTTCCCCATAAAGGCGCCGCATACATCAGTACCGACTGGCTAACTTTCGCCAGGAGAGCTCTCCTACTCTGGCTAGGGCCACCAATGTTTGCCATGATTCTTGTCATAGCCGCTGTTACTTTAGCTGCCTTACCGCACGCTTTCTCAATATGCGTCTTGAAGTTAAGTCTCGCATCTATCATCACTCCAAGGTACCTCAGCGACGATTGCGTTTCTATGCTGTAGCCGTCAATGTTTAAAGTTACTGTTTCTATCTTTTTTCTGCTCGTGATAAGCACCGCCTCTGTTTTCTGTCCTGCAAGCTGAAGCTTTGTCATAGTGAGCCACTCCTTAATCTTAAATGTTGTCTCATTGCATATGCTCTGGATTTGGGAAAGTTCCTTCGCAACAATCGTCACAGCAATATCGTCCGCATAACCAATAATCTGGACTTCCTTTGGTAGCGGGAGATGTAACACACCATCGTAAAGCACATTCCATAACATCGGGCCTAGTACGGAGCCTTGCGGAACTCCACCTGTCACAGCGTAGTTTTTTGGACCTTCGTCCGTATCGTACAATAAATGTCTGTCAGATAGATAACTGTTTATTATCCGCAGCAGATACACCGGTGTTTTTTTTGCATCTAATGCCCTCATAATATGCGGCCAGTATGCCGAGTTGAAAGCATTTTGCACGTCAAGTGTGACAACTGCACAGTACTCCTTGTCGCCATATCTCCATCTTTCACCCTTTATGGCCTTTCCCGCTATACCTGCCAATTTTTCGACTGCGTCTATTGTGGATCGATGTCTTCTAAAGCCAAACTGGTACTCAGACAAGCCGGACGACTCACCTTCTAAATGACGTTCCAGACGTGTGCAGATCAGCTTCTCTAATATTTTGCCCATCGTGTCGATCATGCAAAGCGGGCGATATGCACTCGGCTCACCCGCCGGTTTATTTGGCTTCTGTAGTAGGACCAGACGCTGCTTCTTCCACACCTTCGGAAAAACACCTTCGTTCAGGCACCGCGTATAAAGCTGTGCAAACATCTTTGTGTTGCATTTGACAGCGATCTTAAGTGCCTTGTTTGGAATACCATCAAGTCCAGTCGCCTTTGCGTCACTGAACCTCTCTGACACCATGATTATCTCCGCCTCGTCTATTTGTATTGATTCCACTACTGCGGGTATCACCATCCTTGGTTGCGGTTGTTGCTCTGGGAAAAGCGTTGTTACCACCTTTTTTAAAAGAACAGGGCAGGTTGGTGCTTGTCCTCTACCACCTTTGACCTTCGTCATTACGATTTTGTACGCGTCACCCCACGGGTTCTCGTCCACCTTTTCGCACAGCTCTTTGAAGCATGCAGACTTACTTCTTCTGATCGCTATTTTGAACTCCTTGCGTTTTCTCTTGAAGCATTCACGTAGTCTTGTATGGTCCGTCATGTCTTGGCATCTTTGGGAGAGACGTCTCGCTTTGTGACATTCGGTTCTTAAAGTGTTAATTTCGTCATTCCACCAGTATGCGGCCTTTCTACATGTGTTCTGTCTTTTCCTGCACATGGCGGCGTCACAGGCTTTGCTTACGTACTTCACCAGCATATCGGCTTGTTGGTCCGCATCGATTGCTCTGTCCGGGTTTCCATCTAGCATGAGTCTGAAGATTTCTTCATCTAGCGTTTCCACCTTCCACTTTTTGGTCTGTGTTTTTTGCAGGCTCCCTCGTTTCTGCGAATGGTTTCCGATTTCCACGATGATAGCAAGGTGGTCGCTATGTGTATAAAAATCACACACCTGCCAGTTTGCAGATCGCACCAGTGCTCGGCTGACAAAGGTAATGTCAATTATTGATCCTCGACCATTCCTCTCAAAAGTATTCTTTCCACCACTATTAAGTAACACCGCGTCTAGCTGGGAGAATGCCTTAAGCAGGGAATACCCTCTCCTATTTGTATAGCTGCTGCCCCATTCCTCGGCCCACGCATTAAAGTCACCTGCTATCACGTTTGGCGTAGTAGTTCGGGCGTCTTGCACTAGTTCGTCCAGGATTCTTTCGTAGTCGAACAGCGTCACACTTGGTGGAACATAGCAGCTGTAGAAATGGATTCCACAGATCTTCGTCCGCGTATAATACGTTTTCCCAAGGAGCGGCTTGTCTTGGAGGGTATTGCCCCCACATGCCCATATAGCTGCTTTGTTTCCATTATCAGAAATCCAGGTTGCGGTGTTTAGATTTTTATACTGCTCACAAACTATCGCCACGTCTATTTTCTTCTCATATACTGTCTGCATCAGTAGCTGCTGCGCAGCTTCACAATGATTTAAATTGATCTGTACGACTCTCATTTTATCCTTTTGCACGCTGCTTGATATAGTGGGCACTTCCTACTGCCGATTTGATGAGCGGTATCAATCTTCCCGTTGCTTTTGCATGCTCCACAGAACGGTTTTTTATCGCATACCTTTACGAAATGACCCTTCTCACCACATTTTACACAGCTTTGGCTCCTATCGTCCGCGCTGGTGCACGCCTTCGCCACATGGCCGTATTCCAAGCACCTGAAACATTTCTTGAGGTTCGGCTTTTCTCTTATTCGGCAGACCACCCATCCGATTTTGATCTTCTGAGCGTCAAGCAGTCGTCTTGCATCCAGAGCCGGAAGGCTTACCACCGCAGTCTGCGTACCAGCATAAGCTTTTCTGATGTTTTTGATCGCTCTTTCGTCGAATAAGCTTAACTCCTTTACTTGCGATCGGATAGCCTCTACTATGTCCTCCTTGGATGTAATTTCGTCTAAGTCACGGATCTCCACTGATATCTCATGGGTTAAAGCTCTGATCTGTGCTTGATCACCTAACACCTTGCATATCTCCTTCTCGTAAATTCCAGTGTTCGTCATCTGCGCCTTCTTTAATTCAAGTAATATTTCACCTTTTGCTGTTTTCCTGATACGCGAAACATTCTCCCCAAGTTCCTGCAGAGCATCGTCCTTTTTAACAGCCCGAAGTATGTCGCTGTATGACATGTTTCCAGCACTTGCTATAACTATCGCATCCGGTCTCGGTGGTGGCGTATAGGTAGCCTTCTTCTTAGCGGTTTGCGTTTTTCGCTTCACTTGTATCCAGTCATTCTTCTTCTCCACTTTTTCCTTCTCTTTGACAGGGCTATTACATCCATTCTTCGTCGCACTAGTTACCAGCTTTTGAACTTTCTCGAGGGAGGCTCTATTCTTCTTAGGCGGAGTCTTCCGTGACAGCTGCTCATCTTCGCGAGGCCTCTTTGGCGTCGATTCTATCGATGTAAGTCTAAAGGGGACATTTCGTCTGGCTTCTTTATTTTTATACCATTCTTCTTGGGCACGTGCGTGTAGTCTCGTTACTGAGCCGAGTAGATCCCTGATTTGGTTGTTAATCGATCGTTGCGGCAGGCGCATTGCTTCATTTAACTTCCTGATCATATCACCCAGATCCGACATGATATCGCCACTCGTTTGTGCCGTTGCAGCTAGAGGCGTGCTATCCTGAAGCACAGGGGGCGATGATCGCGCTCTTGCAGGCTTTTCCACAGTGAGCACATTTTTTGGTGATCGTACCAGTCTTGGTGCGCGCCCAAAAGGGTTAGAATCGGCGGTTCTGTCTTCTCTAAGAGTCCTGTCTACTAAGTCAGACGTTCCACTCACAATCGGTGTTCTCCTCGGCGAATCAGCTTCAGATACTTTGCTACCACTATTACCAATTCCTTGAGTACCGTTACTCATGGTGATGTCGTATAAATTATTGCTTCTATTGTTGTTTGTTCTCGTAGTATTATCCATTAACTTTCTGTACCAGCGCATCGTGTGTAGGGGGGCGGGCCGAACAAAACAGGAACGGGTATACCCTCGGGGACAATGCCCCTACCCCAGTTCCCTGAGGCCTGTCCTTCGCTTTACCAGTTCCGGATAACACGGACGAACCGGCGCTCGCCCGGAGCAACGCAGGCTACTACTCCTGCGTTCAATGCACACTTCCTGACTAGGGCCCGAAGGGGCTGGTCACTGATATCCACCGCGGCTAACACCTCGGCAGTGCAAGCTCACATCACCCTCCACATCCCAGCAGTAGAGAATACTGTTGAAGTTTAGAGGGACTCCCAGTGCGCCGCGGAGTGTACCGGTCAAATTAACAGCCGCACCTAACATGGTGTACAGACGCTGACCAGGAAGCCGTCCAATATGGAAACCGTCGCGCCTGGGTTTTTTTGTTTCTCATCATGCCCTTGCATAATGAGGGGGACACATATTTCAAAGAGGCGGTGTCGATTCGCCACTACCACGGGAATTTCATCGGACTTGCCGGCTTTTGTACCGCATCCTCTATTCCTGCTGCTCATCGTCGGGGATTGCTTATTCGTTTGAACTTATTTCGCAACTAACCTGCTACTACAGGCCGTCCGGCTATCCGCGACCTGCCGACCCCCTCGGTAGCTTAGAGCCCAGCTATGGTGACCTTTCCCAATTGGGAATCAAATCCCCCCGAGAATCAAATCCCCCCGTGTGTGTGTGTGTGTGTGTGTGTGTGTGTGTGTGTGTGTGTGTGTGTGTGTGTGTGTGTGTGTGTGTGTGTGTGTGTGTGTGTGTGTGTGTGTGTGTGTGTGTGTGTGTGTGTGTGTGTGTGTGTGTGTGTGTGTGTGTGTGTGTGTGTGTGTGTGTGTGTGTGTGTGTGTGTGTGTGTGTGTGTGTGTGTGTGTGTGTGTGTGTGTGTGTGTGTGTGTGTGTGTGTGTGTGTGTGTGTGTGTGTGTGTGTGTGTGTGTGTGTGTGTGTGTGTGTGTGTGTGTGTGTGTGTGTGTGTGTGTGTGTGTGTGTGTGTGTGTGTGTGTGTGTGTGTGTGTGTGTGTGTGTGTGTGTGTGTGTGTGTGTGTGTGTGTGTGTGTGTGTGTGTGTGTGTGTGTGTGTGTGTGTGTGTGTGTGTGTGTGTGTGTGTGTGTGTGTGTGTGTGTGTGTGTGTGTGTGTGTGTGTGTGTGTGTGTGTGTGTGTGTGTGTGTGTGTGTGTGTGTGTGTGTGTGTGTGTGTGTGTGTGTGTGTGTGTGTGTGTGTGTGTGTGTGTGTGTGTGTGTGTGTGTGTGTGTGTGTGTGTGTGTGTGTGTGTGTGTGTGTGTGTGTGTGTGTGTGTGTGTGTGTGTGTGTGTGTGTGTGTGTGTGTGTGTGTGTGTGTGTGTGTGTGTGTGTGTGTGTGTGTGTGTGTGTGTGTGTGTGTGTGTGTGTGTGTGTGTGTGTGTGTGTGTGTGTGTGTGTGTGTGTGTGTGTGTGTGTGTGTGTGTGTGTGTGTGTGTGTGTGTGTGTGTGTGTGTGTGTGTGTGTGTGTGTGTGTGTGTGTGTGTGTGTGTGTGTGTGTGTGTGTGTGTGTGTGTGTGTGTGTGTGTGGGTTGTTTAATAAAAATTCATATTCTTATATTTGCATTACATTTTCGTTTTCCTCTTGTTTTCCTTTTTTTTATTATTAAATTTTACAATTTGCCGCGTACTTTTCTTTCTTTGTCTGTGCATATTTTTGCAATTATCTCGACAACACCAGCATCCAACAACAACAACTACAACAGCATCAAGTCGAAGAGATACTCCGGCTCCTACGGTACGCGCGTATCTATAAGATAGCCGTGCACACTAAACCGTTATGTTCCGTTATATTCCGTTCATTCGCATTCGTTGGTTCTGTTCTGTTCTGCTCTGTTCTGTTTTTTACGCTTAATTACGCGCACAATGCCGGAATGGAAATTCCTTCGCTCAACTGTTCCTTACCGGCTTCGGCCGTCTCCACGGTAAGCAGAAACAGAAGCAGAAGCAGCAGCAGCGGCAGCAGAAACGATAAAGCGAAAAAAAAAATTAAAAACATTTTTATGATCGCAAAATTATTTTTAAAATACATAACGTAATGAATGGCTTGCAATTAAGCTGAAAGTTATTGCATACTTTGCTGCGCGCGCCCACATTGTTCTGCATACTTTCAGGGGAACAGTGGAGGGACTTTTGTTTGTTTGTTTGTTTGTTTGTTTGTCGTTTGTTAATGCAGTGCACGAGCGTATCCTTGCAAAGATTTACTTCGAATTCAAACAGGATAACCGGATTTCGCTAAAACAAACGATTTTATCTTATTTATTCAACGAAAATTAATCCAAGCGGTATTAAAATCTCGGAGTAAGACTATCTTAAAAAAATGGCGAATTTCTGATATATTTACAAAATAACATCCAATGAAAAAAATACATAGAAAACCGCATTTAATCCAAAAAAAATTGTACGGCACACAACAACAATTAACAAGAAAGCTCCTTTTATTCTACGAAATTTTTTCCAAAATAAAAATTGAGTTTTTCCTAAAGGAAATAATGAAATGAAGCTCCAAGAAATTAATAGCACCTTGTTGTATTTTTTCCAGAATAGATAATGTTCGAACTAAAAAGTTAAAATTTAGTATAATAATATGGCCTATTAAAATTGTTGTCCAGATTCTTATATAATCAACTCTGTCTTTATTTATAGTTACAATCTGTTCATAACAGATTTGTTTGATTTGACACCAAAATTTCAACAGATCTGGTGATACATGGAATTTGACCCACTTAATTTACAGATCTGACCACATTGGGTTGCTTTCACATACACTAAGAGCTGAATGTAGCATTATGTATTGTACTTCTGACAATGTAGTAAAGAAATTTCTGTTGATTATCAAATGTAGTTAATGGTAACTATGAGTAAGTATTTTAACTACGTCTCAATTTTTTTCGACTATTTTGTTTTTGTCAAAAGGAAAAAATTCTTCAACGTAGTTACATGACGAAAGATTATTGTCTAATATGAAAAGATAACCTTACTCTTATTAAATATAAAGAATTTACAATTTCAATAATGCAGCATTAATCGAAGATCGAAGAAGAACTAAAATGTATCCTGGCGGTACCATTCCTTTCCGTTTACTTAACATTGCCACTGGCAGCAAAAACCGATATTACCACGCATTGATCGCGATGGACCACCTGCAGCAGTTTAGTCGATGGTGACGCAGAGCGAAACTATAATTTCAACACGACAAAAATTTTGAATACAAAAAATGTATAAACAAAATAATTCTAAAATTGTTTGACTAAAGAGTACCTGAAAGTTAAAAAATGTCAGAAGTAAAATGAACTAACATTAATTTTTAAAACGTGGTCAATTTCATATTTTTTATACTAACTTCGGAAAAATTTAAATCATTACAGTTAGTTACTTCGAGATGAATGATGAGTAAAAGCACAAAGTTTCACCAAATTCTGTTGATGATGGAATAGCTTAAGTGCCCGGGGGTACATAAATAAACCATTTTTTTTGTACATTAAAACATTTTATTACATAAAATTATCGATTGCGAATGACTAGAGGAAATGTCAATTATGCATGTATTCGGTACCGAAAATTATCAATTTTTCGTTATTATAAAGGATTTGTGCACTTGAAAGGGCAACACTTAAGGAAAATTTGTTATTACAGTTAAAGAATCATGGATAGAGAAGCGGATAATGCAATTAAGCAAGAAAACTCTTAAGAGGTTAAGTACGTAAGCGGGGAATACTGTTATAATAACGATAACAGAAATAAAGTCAATCCATTACAATCGTTAATTATAGAGCTGGGCATGAACTAGTTAAAAAGTTTATTAACGAAGTTAAATTTGTTCCGTTAATTCAATTTAGTTAAATGTAAAACAAAAAAGTTAAAAACAATTTATATTAATTCTAAATACTTATGCATAATTTTTATAAATAAATAGAAATTTTAACTTCGTTAAATTTAAAACGAATTTAACTTTCAACAAGATTAACGAAGTTAAGTTTGTGGTTAACGTTTCTCGGATTAACGAAGTTAAATTCTTACTTAACGATGCCCACCTATGGTTAATTATATAACGATTTCAATCAAATATTTGGAATTTAAGGTTTGTTCGTTTTTAATTGTTTAATAAATGTTTGTGACGTCAAGACTTATGTGACCATTTGTTGATAAAAATTGTAAATATATATATTTTTTCTTTAAAATATCAATTCATATTTTTCTTAAAAATTCGTCTCTTAGGATCTCATTTCATAAATTCTTAACGTATTAGAATATTTAATAAAAGCAAGACTTAACCTTTGACCTAGAGGTCATTTATTAAATGCCACAAACATTTTATAAATTTCTTTTTTATTAAACAAAAAATTGTAAACTTTTTTATACTGCTCACAGCCACGATACTTTTTGGATAATACTCGGTGCTCAAAGTAAATCCACAACACTAAAACAATCGCAATTAAAAAGCCCGCGATCCACTTTTACAACAAAAATGAAAACAACAAAAGAGGAATATTAAAAAAAAAAAACAGAAAAAAGAAAAGCAGAACAAATGGATGTAATGGAATTTACGCAATCCAACTTCATTCAGCAAGAAAAACAAAAAACAACGAAACGCAAATAGAAAAATCACAATCTTCCTGGTTTTTATGGTTATTCCGGGATAGTGCAACAAAACAACAAAACAAGAGCAAAAGAAAACCAAAAAAATCCATTACGCCTTTTTGCCGCACGCCGAATTTTGCTGTTCTTTTCAATTCGAGACGTGCGAATGGGGCGGGGGGAAGGGGATGGGGGTGATATTCTTGTCCCGATTTGACCTGAATTGCGAGCGAACGAGCAGAGCGTAGTTGAAACGTGGTTGCTTACGTTTTTACAATGCCGCGTTACATTGTCAATTGTTGATATATTGTAGAGATGCATTTATACATACATAGGTATGTATGTATGTATGTATGTATGTATGTATGTATGTATGTATGTATGTATGTATGTATGTATGCATGTATGTATGTATGTATGTATGTATGTATGTATGTATGTATGTATGTATGTACGTACGTATGTATGCAGTTATGTATTTTGTACTTTAAGGTTGCCGGTTTTTAAGTGCTTCTGTTGTAGTACATAAATTGTTGAAATATTTTATTTACTGCATACTTTTAGGTGTATACTCTTAGGTGCATACTTTCAGGTGCTCGAGCTTGGAGTGAAGACAAATTCAATTTGTTAGTTTAATTAAAAGTTGAAACAAGTAAAAACTATTAAGCATTTCATTAAGATTAAAAATAATCTGTAAAGTTCTTTAAAATATTTTGAGTTTAATCTCGAAATATTTATATTAAGAAATTAGTTGACGCAAGCTCTTACAAAGCTTTGTCTTAAGGTTTTTAAATTACAAACCCATTTATATCTATACATAGATTAATATATACGTATGTCATCTATTTAATTGTATTAATTTGCGCTCTTATTAGGAATCAATTAAATACTTTGGCTTTCAATGGTGCTTCTTCTTTTTTGCGTGGCTTTAAGCCATTTTTAATGATGCAAACAAACACTTCTCATGCGAAAAGTATGCAAAAAATTGTAGGAATTTAAAATTATTTTATCTTTACACAATTACATCGTTTACATTTCTATCCTGTATATGTATTATTCCGTCTGTGAAATTATTTATCGATTATTCTTAATATTATTATTATTCAATGTTTAAAGCAATTTTAATTCCGTTGTAATGTTTCATGCAATTATTTTCCGAATTTTAATTGGTGCAAATTCCCCAGTTCGAAATGAAAATTTTAAGACACATACATATATATACTTATATGCGTATTGTACATACATATTAAGATACCCAGTAGGACAAGGTAATCAGGTCGCATCAATCAATGATTTGGAATGACAATCACTTCTCGTTGGATTACCTTTATACGGGCATCTTGCATTACATTTTGTATGGAGTGGCCGCTAAAGTAATCAAAGAAAAGCTCGCTTGCCTAATTAACTAAAAAAATTGCGTAGAGGAAGCGTTTGCCTATTATTTCGATTCTATGAAGTGTTTACATAAACTATTCCAAAAAATGTGCTGATAAGTCCATCGACTACATTTTCGATCCATTAAAATTAAATTTTTTTGTATCTATAGTAATAATAAATAAGGACATTAAAATTATTAATTTAATTAATAATAAGAATGCGGAATTAATTTTTTCTATTCAAACGATACTTTTCAGTATGTATCAGATATATAAAATGTATGTATACTATATATATATAAATTAAAAAATAACGTATTTTTTATACATGTCCACGGATTACCATACCACATTACTTGTCCACCAAAAGTATTGCATTAGCAATTACTTTTCCCTCAAAAGTAATGCAAATAATTCACTTGTTCCGGTAATAAATTGCTAAGCATGGAATATCCCGACGTCATTATTTTATAACATTACATTTTTCATAAATGTAATGCCCAGCATTACTTTTTACCAAATAAGTAATGCAGGTGGAAACAAAACAAATCGAATCAAATGAAATATAAAATGTAATGCGGCCTGATTACAAGGTAATGCATACAGCACTGAATCTTTTTGTAATCAGTTGCCATATGCTCTACTGGGTACCCACCCGATTAACATTTAGGTGATTATTTTTTTTAAAAAATCACCTTACTGAGTGTTCTCGATCAATTTTGAATGATTGAAAACTGATTAATTCCGTCCGGAATTAAAAAAAACTCGAAAATGATTCACTCTTACGTTTCAAAAGTGATTAATTGAAAATTCAATAATATAAAAGTGGAAAATTACTTGAGAGAGACTCGCAAATGATTAGAAATATGTACTGAAAAGCTCAAAATTCTAAAAATATCTCCATTAAGTTTTTAAAACGGGTTCCTTTGGAAAACGTATAAAATAAGTATTGTCACAAATCGTTTCAAAAAGGTTAATTCTAAAGCTTAAATGTCCTAAATATGAAGCCATATTTAATTTGTATGCAAACTTTTCACCGCTTACAAATTTCGATTTTAATATGAAAAAGAGATCAACACAAAAATGTCTGCAAACACCGACAAATCCAAAAAGTTCAAATTAACAACGGATATATCCAAAACTTCCTTCGCCAGTTTATTTGACTTTGCCAGAACTTTTTAGCTTTAACTTTTTTTAAAGCCATCAAAATTTTTGTACATTTCAATTCGATGAAGTTACAGTTTATTGTGGTTTTATCTGTACATTCTTTTTTTTTGGACTAACCGGTTTTTGATTTAAAGCTCTTCAGTTAAATTCAAAGCCCCAGCAGCTCTGCAATCAGTATCAGTCATAACAAAATTCTTTGTAGAACATTTCAAACTCTGGCGCTATAAAGTCGATCCAGCCTTCTCATAGCTCGGTTGAATTGATTTTTAATCATTATCAAGAAGATACATTTTTCTTATCATACATATCCAAGTATGTTTTTAGTTATGTATCTTGCATACAAATAGCTTGAAATAACATTTTGTAAATTTTCCTGAAAAAACCTAACTACTAAACTGTTGTTTTTGTAGTTATTCTATCAGTTAATTATATGAGTCCATTTGGTAAAACTCATATTTGTACATATGTACTGCCCATGCCTTTAGCGTATTACAAGCATATCTAATCGATATATTAGTGAGCTATCAAATTTCTGTACAGGGATGCGAAGTCCTGGTTTCCGACTTAAAGATAAATATTAATTTATTTTTATCTAAAATTTACTCAATAATTACAATTACATTATTTTACATATGAATTTATTTTAACATTCGGAATTTTTCGACAAAATAATATGTTTAAAAACTTCTGGTAACCTTGTGCGGAAAAAATAAATCTCTAAAGGAAATTTTACTACCAATTTTTTGTGCTGAAATCCTTTTGGAATGGCATTCTCAGCAAATTCCGCTAAACGAAGAATGCGCCTAATAAGTTTAAAACCACACAAAATACAATACAAACAAACACACATACAAATGTAAAGACAGACAGAAACAACAAACAACGATGCAACAAAATTTACAACTCGAAAATGGCAACTATTTCTTTTTTTTTGTTGTTTGCTTCTTCTCTGCCCGGTTTGTCTGGCTTTAAAATTTCATTCCGGTCCATTATCACGAAACATTTAGGAGGGGAGGCGCGCTCTGGTAAAATGGGCAAAGCCAGCCCCAGCGACACTTGGCCACATATTTTTATGTTTTGTTTTGTTTTGTTTTTTTTTGTTAGTTTCCTTTTGGCTTTTCCGTTTTGTTTTCTATTTTTATTACGTTTGGACTATTTAAAGGCCATAAAAGCCGCTTCTTCCGAAATCCAAGAAAATAGACGAAACTATTAAAACGACGAAGACACATTCAATTATTTATGTGGCGAGAAAAACAAAACACCAAAAGAGGCGTGGCAGCACAAAACAGTTACTTCGGAGAGCGAAATAAAATCGCAATTTATTTGGACATAAGTGAGTAGCCGATATTGACCGGGTTGACAAAAGAAAATCGAATGTCTCTTAGCAGTCAAATGTTATGACAGGAAATTGGAGTATTTCAAAAACTTTTGTACTGTTTTAAACCTGAGTTCCGAAAGCTTCAACTTTCGCTTGAAAATTTATTTAATAACACAAATCGATCACGAGATTTTCCAAGATGTAAAACAAGCTGAGACAAGCTGAGCTCATTACTTAATTATGAAACATACACGGCAAATAAATGTATTTGCCACAAACAAAAGCGTTTATTCAAAGTAATTTTTATTTGTATCAATTAAAGCTTTTATTTAAGCCAAATAATATATATTTGCTGTAATTGTTATGTGCTTTTAACAAATGAATAAATATATTAAATAAATAATTCTTTGCATCGAATATATTCATTTAATATTGTTTGGGAGAAAAACTCAAAACATAGTTCCATCAAACATATTTTTTTAACAACAACTTATGTTTGCGTAATCAATATTTTATTCGAAACTCTTATAGTTATTTATTGATAAAGGATATGTGAGCATTGCGACCTGAAAAATCTATTGTCCAGACATCATAGTTATTTGAATGGAATACAAATTGTTTGAGTGTAACATCATTGATAAGCAAATATATATTTGGTTCCATAAAAGTTCATTTGTTCTAAATAAATTCTTTACCATTACAAGAATACAATATTATTGAAACTTTTATTTGTTATAGTAAATATTTGTCTCAAATGTTTGTTCTAAATAAAATATGTTTACTACAAATAAAAAAATATACTAAACCCAAATGATATAGTATTTCCAACAGTTTTATTTGGCACAAATACATTATTTACTTCATGTATTCAATAGTTCCTGCAAAATACATTTCTTCGTATTTGTATTACCTTCAATTTGATACCCAACACAAGAGATTTTCTTTACTTTTGAATAAGACTAAATTAGAATTGCTTGTGTCAAAACTCGGCCCATAGTTCAAACAGACAGTGGCTGCGACCAACAGTCCGACACTCGACTTTATCTTTGTAATCAACGTTTACTTGGCCAAAGCAAAACTGCCACGACCAGAGACAATAGTAAACAAAGCAGAGCAACACTTTGGTTCCTGGAAGCGAATGACAAGGCGCTGCTTACTCCGACAAGGAAGAGGTTTGAAGAAATTTAAAGGCGCTTAGCTGCCAGTAAATATCAGAAATTTATTCGAATGCAACTGATTCTGTATGTGTGTATGTATTTATGTATGAGCATGTATATGTACACTTGTATAGAACGCGTCAAAAGAAGCCGTTTACTGCAACAACAATTTAATTTCTTCTTTATTTTTTATGTTTTAAAATTTGTTATACTTTTGACTGTTTTTCTTCATAAAAGTTGCGCAGCGCACTCAAGCAAATTAATTTCATTGTGAAAATCTTTTATTTTGTTATTGTTTTCGTGTTTGGTTTTGGTTTTCTTTTTGCGGCACTTTTGATTTTGCGTACTTTTTGACAAATGAATTTGTACGCCTTGGCGCGCAGCATCAATCAAAAATGGCGAGAAATACGCTTCCGCTTCAATTAAAATGTGACAACTTACACGGAAGACATGCCAAGCGTTAGCCCACATTCTTTACGCCCATTTTACCCCTGTACTGTAAAATTCCATCGTGACGCTGCTGCTATCAAAGTTTAATACGAAACTTAGCTATTTCCGTTGGCCGGAGTGGGTTAACAGAAAGGAAGCAGAAGCGTAGCAGGGGGCACTGGCAAAAGGGTGGCTTCCTTTCGAAATAAAATTGAAATAGATATGCTTGATTTTGCTTTTTTTGTTGTAGCATAAACACTTAAAATAAGTGATATTTTGAAGAAAAAAATTCATATCAGAAACTCGATTAATCCTTAAGAATCATTATTGAAAAAATCACTAAAGTCTGCTTACGCTCTCGAATGTAGACTCCACAGATGGTTTCTTTGTTCCAAAATAAGTTCACGCAAATACAAATCAACTGGCGAAATCAGTACAAAAGAATCTCTTTGATTTGGATTTATCAGCGAAAAAAAATTTTTTACAACGCTTTCGATTTTAATTTTTTTTAGAGATTTAAAGATTTTTTAAAAATTTTAAGCTTTGATTCATGTTAATGATCTTTTTAAGCTTTACGTACAACTTTTTTTAAATGTGTTGCTAATATAATTTTTAACCGTTTCCCAAAGAAATCGTAACTTTTCGATAAAAAATTTAGAAGGTTTCTGAAAATTTTAAATATGAAATCAAAGAACTCTTCCCATGTCCAATAGTAGAATTAGCATTGCTAACTTTTGTATGTCATATATTCCACAATTTTTTTTTTATTGCCACTTTAACCTTTGCCAAAATAAGGCGATTCTTCAGCGCTATAGCAAAATATTCGTTTCGCTGGATATTTGAAACGTGTGTAAGCCTGTTAGTCAGTACATTATTGCTGCATCACTTACAGAGGGAAAAGCCTCCCTTTTATTTCATGTGACATCGCCTATACTTATAAATGAATCCATTATATCAGCAATAGTTATTTCTACATATAAAACTATTGCTGACATTTTGCCTTCCTTTTGCTGACTTTTACTGTTGCATACCTTAGCTAAATATTCACAAACTAATTTTAAAATATCAATATGAGAATATAACTTTCTTCAATATTTAGCATCTTCTTTAAAAATAACACTTTCCTTTGAGGTCTTAAAGGTATAGCAAACCACCACAAAGCAAAGCCCCGCAGGCAAACAAAAAAAGCAAAACAAAATATTTTATATTCAACCAGGACTATCCCTACTCAAATATTTTGTACTACGCCATTGCATGTAAAGCCAGCCGACTACAATACTTCCTTGCGTCGCTGTGGCATGTCTTTATTCAAGTTGACAGCCGTAATTGCTTGACAGAGCCATGCACAGAGAGCAACCCGTAAAAACCGATGCTTAACGGTTTTGTACATACATAAATGCGACTCTGTTGTGGCTTTTACCTTAACTCGGCGAATATTGTATATTGTATATTGGCAAGGTAGGAAGGAAGGAAGGTACAACGTGTAGCTACAAGCCACATTTTAGCCAACTTTTGTCAAGTTTTTGATTAATGGCACAATTACGCATAAATTATTCTCGAAAAGCATGTTGTATTAAATTTTTGTGGTAAAAAGTTTCTCGGCTTCGGTTTTTCCACCGGCTTGATTTGTTTTATTGAAATTCCAACAACAACAACAACCACAACAACAAAACGAAAACCTTTTTGCTTGAGAAAATTTAATTTTTGTTTTATTTTTAATGAGCAAGGATCGAATTTTTAAAAATGTTTCCGAATATTTATACTTAAATTACCAAAATTTCTTTATATAAAGAATAACCTAAAACCAATTTCAATTAAAAGTTATAAGCAATTTAAAATTATTTCATCTATATTTTAAATTCTCTAATATTCGAAATGTTTTAAAATGTTTTTGAAGGTGTTTTTAAAAAGTATTTACTTCAAAATTGATAAGAGAAAGCATGGCTGAATAATAAAATGAAGAAAGTAGCTATGAGCACACAAATTGAGCGAACTCACCTCGATTTTTGTCTTAATTATCTGCCTTATTTTGAAGTTTGTTTTTTTGATTTTTTACAACAAACTATGTTGTTGTTTTTATCTACTTAATAATTTTATAGCAACCATGAAAACTACAAAACAAATTTAAATCTCAAAGAGAGAAATAATATCGAGGTGGAGCAGGTCATTCTCCTACTTAACTCACCTCATATTTATTCCACCATGAGAGAAACTTAACAATTGATTTGCTCTGAATGAATATTCACAAAATGGTTATCCACAATATTAGATTGAAAATCTTTAATCAAATATTGTGCAACGGCAACACAAATTAATTTCGAATCTGTAAATCAAATTCTGTGGCGAAGGCATCGAAACGCACAAAATTTTGAATACAAATTTTCGGATATTTGGCAATTTCGTTAATTACACTCGGGCATATTTTCCTAATTAACTTTATTCAATTTCGAATTTAATGCTTAATATTCGGTGCGTTGGTATGCGTTTCAGCAGTAGTTCGCATATGCATGTGTGCGTTTTGTGCAGTTGCATGTGTGTGCGTGTGTGTGTCAGTTTGTTGCATGCTTCTGTGTCGACCACAGAACTCAGATTCAAAACGAGATAATCAACGCAAATGGCAATATTAATTTCCAAAATTTTATATATTCAAAGTTGCATTCGATACTATCGAATAACTTAAATACAATATTACTTTATATAATACATATGCACAGTGTTGCCATGTACTGTGTTTATTTTTAAACACAACTGGCAATTCTGCTTCCGTTATTTAAAGACAAATGTACTACAATTATATTTACTAATAAGTTAGCATGCAAAAAAAGAACAAACTATGATAACCTAAAAATTGAATAGCTTATGAAGTAAATGCTAAGTAAATACTTTTACATTAAGGAGATAAATGGAAGCACAAGCATTAGTCTAAAATGAATGGCAAGTCTGAGAATGTTTACTTACTAAGGAAGGCAACAAGTTTTCAGTTTATTCTCAGTGGTTAGTTAGTCAGTTATTTATTTATTTAGTTATTTAGTTAGTTGGTTAGTTAGTTAGTTAGTTAGTTAGTTAGTTAGTTAGTTAGTTAGTTGGTAAGTTAGTTTGTTAGTTAGTTAGTTAGTTAGTTAGTTAGTTAGTTAGTTAGTAAGTTAGTTAGATAATTAGTTAGTTAGTTATTTAGTTCGTTGGTTAGTTAGTTAGTTAGTTAGTTAGTTAGTTAGTTAGTTAGTTAGTTAGTTAGTTAGTTAGATAATTAGTTAGTTAGTTATTTATTTAGTTATTTAGTTGGTTAGTTAGTTAGTTAGTTAGTTAGTTAGTTAGTTAGTTAGTTAGTTAGATAGTTAGTTAGTTAGTAATTAATTGACACTTAGCTTTTCAGCTGGGTTAAATTTAAAGTAGTTAAAGATTTCAATTGTAAAACGAATAACACAAACTGTCATATATTTGCTTTAACCTTTTGTATAGTATTTTTAACCATCCAACCAAACATAAAAGTTCAATTCATTGCAAATCAATTAAAAAGGATCTATTTGGTCCAAATTTGTTTCGCAAAAGGACAATTCTGAGTCAATATAGTTTCCAGATGATCAATTAACAACATTAAAACAAATTTAAAGAGAAGGTATTCGGAATTGAAATCACTTTTATGCAAACGTTTCATTGTTCGAAAATCAAAGTAAATTTAGATAAATTCCGATTGGAATCGAATACTTAAAAATTGTTTCTATTAATTTTTTTGTTATATTATATACCTAAGATACATTTGCAAATGTTGCAAGTGCGGATATGAATTTTATCGTTGCTAAATCTGCAACTTCCAATAATGAAAATGCCGCATTAAATAAGAATGAAAGTAAATAATGAGAAAGAAAAAATGAAAATGGCAGCAGAGCAGCAGAGAAGCCGATCGCCCACCAAACGTAGCAAAGTTATCATTTTAACATTTAAGTATTTGCAAAGCGCCACAATGATACCATTAAACAAACAAGAACAACATCAACAACAACGACAACGACACAAGAAGACAAGCACAATAAGAAAATAATGCGGAAAACTTTGCAGACATCAAATTAAAAGACACAAAAAAAGGAAAAAAGGAAAACCAAAAAGAACGAAATCATAAAAAATAACAATAAATTTGATGGAACCAGCAGAATTGAGAGCAAAGTCTTTTGAAGCATTAAAATACGCGGACACACAGACACACACAGCCATACTCACATTAAATACACGCATACCAATGCACAATACGCATATCATACACACACTCACACTAATGCAGCACACCCACACACATAACAATAAACGCCAAAAAACAAACAACGAAGAGCAGCGCAGATCCTTGAAAAGGATACAAAGTGAAACATTAAAAAACGCATGAGCAACAAAACAACAACAAGAACGACAAAAAAAGAAGAAGCAAAAACAACAACATCAACAAAAAAAAATAAATATTTTACGATGAGAAATTGCGCTGAAATTAAGAGGCAAGCGAGCGAGCGAACATATTCTCTGCCAGGCCCAAAATATTTATGAAATATTTAGTTAACTTATTTCGGTTTTTATTTCGTTTATTTTGAATGAATTTTCAAGTTTGAGACGACGAACATGTGCCAAGCTGCACACTGAGCAAAATGTCTTTTAATATTCGTAATAAATTAATTCATTAAAACTGTGTTAAAGAGACACCTAAAAGAGAAATGAAAATTGGAATAAAAACTAGTCAGAAAATTATCTTCTGCTATGTCGAAGCTCATATACCCTGCACTATTTCTAAATGATCCTATTATTGACTCAAAATCCGACGCTGATCAACTGAGGTGGTTGCCACACCGTCCTCTAATACGACCTTTTCATTTTAAACCAGAAGAGAATTTTATAAGACTAAAAAGAAATTTAAAAGCACAAACGAAAAATTCTGACATGACACCAGAGAATTTTCATAGAATTATTTTAAACACTTGACATATTTCATATACAAATTTTCCCCGAAAATTTAACATTACGCATAAGTGTTAAAATAACATGATATTCTTGTGTAACTTATGATATAATGTTAATTTAAAATGATGCACTATTCATTTAAAGTAAATTATAATGTTAAATTCAGCCATTTTTTTTTTGAATTAGCATTAAGAAAATGTTAATTTAACATGATGTGGAATGAAATTTTAATTTTCATGGTAAGTGTTAAATTAACATTGGTTTCTATGAACTCAATATTAACTTTTGTCAAATAATAACAGAGTATATTAAATTAATATCCGTTGAAATGTTTTTGTTACATGTTCATTAATGTTGAAAAATATTGTATTAACCAGAAAAATTTTTAATTTCATGTTAATTTTACATGAATCCAAAAAATGTTGGACTTTAAATTTTGACAGCATGGAATTGAAATCGAAATTCCTCAAGCGATATGCTGAAGCGAACAAAGAAATTTGGCCATCGTAGCATATGTCACTTCCGAGGTATACGGATTAACGATTAATGAGAAATTGTATATTCAGTTCCGCCTACTTTTAGGCTTATTTGGGGCAGTACCTCTACGAACTCTTTTACCAAGTTTCATAGTACACCGACCGAGCAATTTAAAAAAAACGTCTTATGTATAAATTTTTTGTAAATTAAATTTTATATATAGATTTTTTATATTATATATTATTATATATATTATATATAACTGCTTTATATGTGTATTAACAATCTTATGGATGTATGTAAGAGGTAGGCGTGACCAATCCTAACTAGTTGAAAACTTCTGGAAACCTTAAATTATATCTGTACCACGTTTTAAAGAAACCTTTTAAAGGTTTTAAACGTAATGCCAAAACAAACATACCAACAAACATAAATTGAATGTTACTAATCTGTATTATAAATTGACTTTTAAAGCACAGTTAATACTACAAAAAAGATTAAATTAATTTATTTAAATAATTGCAAATTTTGGCAAACTTTTGTACAGTGTGCGATTTGTGCTACTCGTCGCAGATACTTAATTTAAAAGATTTGCATAAATAAGCGAGCAATTTAAAGAAGAGACCAAGCGGCCAGGCCGATTCCGATGATAGTGCGAGGAGGCGGAGTTGGGTGTTTCTATATGGCATGACAAATGTTCGTTCTAAAAGCGACAACGACGACTGGGCGTACGCTTGTGAAGAGCGGCCAAAATTGAAGGAGGCTGTGTGAGTCAGTCGCTCGATTTAAGGTCAAAAAGGCAAATTGTGGGGCGTAGGTAGACGCAGCAAGCAGCACGCTACACGCGACACAAGGTGCGCCGTAAAAGTTTTCAATAAAAGCCAACAGAGTACAAACCGAAATTGTACCGTGCGTTGGGGTGACTACGAAAAGTATTCACAAAGAATGTTTGAGAAAGTTCGAAGAAAGAAAAAAGTGCTTACACAAAGAAATAAAGTTTGCTCCAACAACCAAAAAGAAAAAACAGGAAACGGAAGTAGAAACTTAATACTTCATCATCGCAGATGAAAAACAAAAAAAATTTGATATTAAAAAAAACTTCGAAGATGAATTACGCCGGCGCTGATTAATGTTCGTCGCTAAATGAATGCATGGAAAAAATGTGCGCAGAAATGTCTGACCCCGCCCCCGCGCGACCCACTCTGTCAATTTACCTATGCCGCATTTCGCCATAAGGTGGGGGAGGTTTATGCATGCCGGCAGCCCACCAACGCAACGCCTCAAAATAATTACTTTCCTGATTGTTGTCTTTATCGTTGCCGTCGTTTCCAGTTCATTTGCACGCGGTCGCTCTATCATTCAATTTTCTATAAAACGAACGAACCTTTTCTCTTTTAGTACTCAGGGTAAAATATTTTGTTAAGATCTATAATAAAAAACAACAACAATAAATGTATATGTATATATTATTTATCTTTTTTTTTGTGGTAAATGATAAATGATTAAAGTATTAAGATAGGATTAAGTTTTATATCGAAGCTAAAAAAATCTCCGAAAATATAAATTTAAATACTCAAGAAAAAATATTTAATAATAATATAAATTAAATTTCAATGGTTTTTGGAAATATTTTCACATTGTTTATATTAATTTTTGTCAAAAGAATCAAAGCATTTATCAAATGCAATCTTTGCAGCAAGCTTCATCAATCTTAGTGGTAAATTTTTGGCCATAACTTCAACGAAGCGATGTACACGCAATCTTTTTGAAATGAAAACTGGTAAAAGAATTATCTTTGGCAATGCCAAAGCTCAAATACCCTCCGCCATTTCAGTGACACCAAAAAATGTGCTACTTTTAGCACATAAGTGCTACATGACTCCATTATAAGTGGGCGTTGTTCTTATTCGATCACACCCATTTTATGTGAGCGGTTTTGTTTTACTACTAATGTGATAAATATTGAATTTGAACTGGATATCTGGAACTATTTTAATTAATATGTTTTGTTACTCTTGCAAAGGGGTGGTTTGTATGGGAGGGGTATTAGTTTTAGTCTGATCTGGCCCATCTAAGAACTTAACTTCCGCTTGGATGATAGGACTTATTTTATTATCATAAACTACGTCTGTAATCGCTGGGACAGACAGACAGACGGACGGACATCGTGTGATCAACAAGAATTCGACGCTGATCATTTATATACAATATACAAGTATACTTATTCATATCTACCACACCCCCTTCTGAGTATAAAAATAAATAAAATAATGAAATGATGAGGTAATAAGTAGACCAATTAATAATTGTTGGTGAAATAGTTAGAAGTTAATAAGAACTGTTATTTTTTACTATGGGGCCCCCGTATGACCCCTATTACGACGTCCATAATTGGTTCTGATCAATCCGGGTTAAATAAGTTGGAGCATTGCATCGTCAAGTGTATCGAGTGTTCTTTTGTCGACTAAGTAATTATCGGATCACCCTCATTTGTCTATATCTATCTTAGATATTTCTCTACGTTACAAACATTAGACCCAAACCAATTTTCACCACTGAGTGGTGCATAAAAATTATTCTCTATAAAAAACGTTTGAATTTTATAGTAAGTTACCTACTATGGACACTCACTAAATCTGTACATATGTATGTCAGCTACATCTTTCGACTAAATCAAAAGTAATGGAGAATGTTTGGCACGTTATGTTAAAAATTTAATTTTTGAACCTCGATTGTTTTAAATTCAACTATACCGAGTTTATGAAATTTCTGAGTCAATAATTTCGAAATTCCCTTAAAAAAAAATCATATTCTGAATGACTTTTGTTAACAATTTTTATTTTTTTAAGATCATTGAAAACCAATACTTAAATAAGAAAGTCCTGGTTTTCAAGGACTTTAAGGCAGAATTTCTAGTATGCCATGGTTCTGCCGCCCACTGGCTTAATTCGAGATATCCGCTGACTGTTCATATTTAATCATAATCAATTACGTATGAATTACTAAATAAAAGAGTATTACTTGAAAATTTAAAATTTAAGCTTATGATTTTGTGCTTTTATTGTGTGTGTGTGTGTGTGTGTGTGTGTGTGTGTGTGTGTGTGTGTGTGTGTGTGTGTGTGTGTGTGTGTGTGTGTGTGTGTGTGTGTGTGTGTGTGTGTGTGTGTGTGTGTGTGTGTGTGTGTGTGTGTGTGTGTGTGTGTGTGTGTGTGTGTGTGTGTGTGTGTGTGTGTGTGTATAATTTGATCGCTTATGCCAGATAAGACAAGGACACACGTACACAGCCGCAAGTAAATATGTACGAGTATAAAATAAAGAACGAATCATGAATGATATTGGCTGTCAATATTTCATAAAAACTTGATTTTTCCATTTTATTGTTTACATGACATGTCCGTTTGTTGTTGTAGCTGTTGTTGTTGTTGGTTCGCCCGTCTATCGGTCAGACAGTTTTTTTTTACCTTTTTTTCGATTTGTTTTGTTGGTTGTTAATATCGAAAGTAGTCGTTGTTGTTGTTGTTGTTTATTGTTGTTGGTAGTGGTGTTGTTGTTTTGTTACTGTCAATAACAAACGAACGCAGCTTATTGGGAATATTTTGTTATTTCTAAAATGGCATTCATCAATTTAACAGCAGGAAACCGATAACTATCTTGCCTACCTACCTACCTACCTACCACCCTCCCTCCCTCTCTCACTTTTTGTTGGTTTGTTTGTTGATTTATTTTTATTTATTTGTCTACTTTATGTGTTACTTGTTGTTGTTGTTGATTTAAGGGATTTTTCAGATGGCAAACATTTTCGATTACATTTTATTAAAATAAATCATTTTTTCAATGAGATTTTCTAAATTTCACCTTTGCCTCAACTGATTTTCGAGTTTTTCAACTTTTAATTTATAATACTAAAATTAGTTTAAGTATTTTTTACAAATATATGTAAATGTTGTTATAAATAAACAAGCAAAATGCTTATTAAACTATGCTACAAATAGCTCAGAGTAATTCTATTAATTTGTAAAATTGTTTATATTTTTAATTATATTTTTCATTTTTAATTGGTATATTGTATATAATACACAAACATATACTATAATTATATATATACAAGTACATAAAACATAAACATATACTATAATTATATATTTATGTATATGCAAGTATATAAATCTTGAAAACTAATTTAAAAACTTTGTTAAACATTTTTTTTTTATATGCTCTCGTCTTGGGCGAAGAAGAAACTCTAGAACACGTACTTTGCCATTGCACAGCGCTGGCCAAATGCAGAATGAGGATTCTTGGATAAGCATTTTTCAAATCTCTAATCAAATTATCTGGAATAAATTGCTCCAAACTCAAACACTTCGCATAAAGTACCGAAACTTTCGTCATGGACCAATATCATGAAGTAAGGTCAACTCTTTTCTCCATTTAAAGGGAGCATGTGGTATCGCTATGGACCTAATCTGGTCTATGTGAAGCATTTGCCGCCACTCTAACCTAACCTAACCCAACCTAACCCAACCTAACCTTGTCGATTAATTATGAATTTCATATTTTACATATAAAATTCAAGTATACAAATGACAAAAATAGTTACAACAATGCGATATATATATATATATATATATATATATATATATATATATATATATATATATATATATATATATATATATATATATATATATATATATATATATATATATATATATACCATAATTGCACATTTGAATACCACACAGTCAAAGTTGTTTATATGTTAAGACTTTAACTGGACATATTTAATAAAGAATAATTAATCTACTTTAAGCATCTTGTCAATCAAAAAAAATAGTAAACATATTCCATACATTTGTACATATTGTGCACATGGATTTGAATTTGAAAATTGTATCTTTTACACGATACCAACATTTGAGACAAGCTATGATTGATATTAGACAAATTAGTGTCAATTTAAATGTGATTCCTCTAACCAATAGTTTATTAAAATTGGAGCGATACTCTTGGTTATTTTTCACATTAATAATTCAATAAATCAGATACAAAAAAGTATGATTTAGATCTTCATCATGATTATTGTATCATAAGTTTCCATATATATAAGAAAAAAATAAAGCTATTTGATATGATATCTCATAGATGAACAATAAAAAAATCGTATCAAATCTGAGTATATGTATATGATTCCAGACAGTGGCGTGAATAGGACTTACTTGCCAACGGAGGAAGTTAAACATACATATAACATATTAAAACTGGAACCATGCTTCTTTGAACTATTTTTATCAACTTAATATATTTTAAAACTGTAGTTATTTAATTATTTTATCTCTTCATTAAACCTTCAGAACAAACTATTCTTTTGGAAAATTGGGGACTTGTTTTTTTAATTTTGTTCTTCACTTCTAAACTAAAACCATTTTGTTGTAAAACTTCTACAAAGACTTTTTCGAGTCTACACTTAATGCACACTTTGTCAAAGTATTTGCTTTGCAAAGTGTGATATATTGTATATGTATGCCCATTAGCTGGTCCCATACATATGCATCTAAAATAATATAAGGTATTGTATCTCCTCATATATCCTTAAGATACATTTCAGGCATAGGTTTTAAATCTAAAACAATTCATATCAATTGAAAAGCAAATAAAACTAAACTTTAGTATAAAAAGTGGTATATTACATTTTTCAATTTCAATACATATGTATCAATAAAGCAATAAATTCCGTCAAACTTTCACATAGATACTCGTTTAACTAATATAATCAAAACATATCTAAAAATATTTAAATAGTGAATTTTCGTCAATTCAGCTGAAAACAGTTAAAGGCGACTTTTTTTTTGTACTGCACTAAACTAAAGCCCACCAAAATTGACTGCACAACTAAAGCCGTGTAAAATAACTGCGACGGATTACAGGCGTAAGCGTAAGCGGCTTCCAGGGCAAAGTACGGCGGCACGGTGCAGCCGAAAATCGAAGGCTTACGGTAGCAGTGACTGGCTAAGCGCTTCGGTTTAATACTTGATGGAAAATATTTGGCAAGTATTTTAAAAAAAAAACCTTCAATAACAAAGTCAAAAAAAGAGATTGACAAAATGTAGACAGACAGTTGGAAAGATAGAAACTATCAGATAGAGATATACACAAACTATCAGAATCAACTAGAAAAATACAAAATAAGCAAAGTATATTCATTTATAAAGTTGAAAATATTTTAAATTCTTCAAATAACCAATTTAAAAGAAAATTTCAAATTAATTTGAACTATACATAACCATTTCAATTACATTTATTAAAAAATATCTGAAGTACATTTTAATGTATTGAATGACTTAACAAAAACTATGTTGGCCTGTTCCAAATGCTTGCCATGCACTAAAGTCATGACCATGGCAAAACAATTGAAGGTGCATGCATTAATTGACAGCTTGGCTTCATTGTCACAAAGGATGACAATGAAAAGTGAGAGCAACTTTCTCTCAATTATTCAAACTTATCAAAATAAAACTCTAAAATTATATTCTCCGTTTGCTTTCATTTTTATGTATCATTTGTTGTTTTTATTGCTTTTCTTGCACTACTTGACAAGAGAGTGCAGGTACTGCAGGTACCTGAAATAGTAGTGTCATGTTCATGACACAGAAAATGCATTTAAACGATTTTAAATAAAAATTATTGTTAATAAAATAATCGAGACCATCATTTAATGTCGTCACCCGTTTGAACGATTATTTAAACTCGTTTGTAAATAGTACTGAGCAAATATCTTATGTACTTATACTAACTTAAAAAAAGTCTTAGCCGAAAAAAAATATTGTATTTCGCCATAAATTTTTTAATACATATTGAAACAAAGCCAGTCGAAGGACTAACCCGAGAGAAGGACGACGTTTGCAAGGATAACGCGAGGCTGGCGCAACAAATGCGCTGTCAGTGTCAACAACGTGACGACATGCCACAGTGGAATATTTATTAGAAAACGAATAGATTTTTTTATATTTTCAAAATACATGACTACTTACTCCTTCAAATCTGGATATGATTGGTCCTTTTAATATATATATGTATGTCAATTTAAGCCAATATTTGAGGTCAGTTATTTTTTAACTCTACTCGTAGATATATTCACTTGGACGATTTGCAAGGAACTACTTTGCAAGGAACTACTTTAGTGGGGTTAGTTTGGCTTGGGACTCGTCTGTGCCGCTGTTGTTATAGAAAAGTTGCGGTCAGTTTGTAAATGACGTCCTGTATTGGAGTTTTTGGTTATTTGTTTGTGTGTGTGTGTGTGTCAGGCTGTTTTATGGCGTTGACTTTGATGGTAGGCGAGGATAGCAGATATTTATGCTTTCGGCCTGGATTACATGTAACATGCACAGTGAGGGCCACTAATGCTTTAAACAATGTGGTACACAACGTTGTCGTGGGATTTACTCATGTTACAAGTGGATTTAATAGTAATCATAATTTTTTCCGTTCGAACGATACCACATTTGGATGCGGTTGACTACAGTATTCAATAGTGTATGTATATATTTGACAATTTTTAAATTTTAATAGCTATGTAATAAAAAGAATACTTAACAGAAAAATTAGCTAGATAAAAGATAAAGTCGCTCCTCACCCAATGTGAAATCGTTTAGCGCCACCTACCGATCATTGTGTTCATATATGTACATATATAGACCGTACTTATTTCATAAAGTTCTTTGACAGTGACATTATCAGATTGAAATAGATTTGCGGTTCAAGATCTAGCTGGTAGATGTATTGGGTTGTCGAAAAAGTCTTTTCGTATTTTGTCAATAGATGTCAATGGAGGAGTCTATCTCCAGTGCTATCAATCACATTGTGTCATACCATTTGGTGTTAGAAAGGTGACATTTTAAGCTTCATTTAAGCAAAAAAAAAATTAAATTCGGAGAAGTTGAAAAAAAGTTACAGCTGTTCAAAAATGAGTGAAAATAATGAAAAAATTCGCTATATTTTGAAATTTTTGTATAAAAAAGGAAAGAATGCCACGCAAGCCACCAATGAAATTTGTGAAGTTTACGGGGACGATGCTGTATCAGTTCGTGTAGCACAACAATGGTTCGCTCGCTTCCGTTCTGGAAATTTCGATGTGAAAGATGCACCTCGCTCTGGTCGACCTATAGTTGAAAAAGTCGATGAAATTATGGAAAAGATTGACCAGGACCATCACATAAGCAACCATGACATCGCTAAGGAACTAAACATTCATCATCAAACGGTTTTGAACAATTTAAAAAAGGCTGGCTACAAAAAGAAGCTCGATGTTTGGGTACCACATGAATTGTCTGTGAAAAATTTGATGGACCGAATTAACATCTGCGATTCTTTGCTGAAACGAAATGAAATCGAACCATTTCTGAAGCGAATGGTAACAGGAGACGAAAAGTGGATCAAATACGTCAATAATGTGCGAAAAAGATCATGGTGCAAGCGTGGTGAAGCTTAATAAATGGTCGCAAAGCCAGGATTGACGCCTCGAAAGGTTATGCTGAGTGTTTGGTGGAATTAGAAAGGAATCATCCACTATGAGCTGCTCCAGCCTTGTCGAACGATTGATTCTACATTTTACTGTCAACAACTGATGAGATTGAAGCAAGCGATCGAATAAAAATGGCCAGAACTGATCAACAGAAAGGGCGTCGTCTTCCATCATGACAACGCTAGACCACACACATCTTTGATGATTCGGTACAAACTGGGAGAGCTTGGCTGGGAAGTTTTGATGCATCCACCATATAGCCCTGACCTTGCACCATCGGACTACCATTTGTTTCGGTCAATGCAGAACTCCCTTAATGGAGTAAAGTTGGCTTTAAGAGAAGCCTGTGAAAATTACTTGTTGCAGTTTTTCGCCGAGAAACCACAAAAGTTTTTCATTGATGGAATAATGTCTCTAGCGGAAAAATGGCAAAAGGTGGTCGACCAAAATGGTACATATTTGGTTAAATAAAGTTCATTATTAATATAAAAAAAATGTGTTGAACTTTGGTTAGAAATACGAAAAGACTTTTTCGACAACCCTATATATAGAAAACATTTTTTATACATATTGCACAAGTGCCACTTCCACTTTAGTTTAAATTAAAGCAATACAATTAGCATAGGTATGGTGGATTCATCATAACCTTTTCATTATTTTACAAAATTAAGCAGAATTATACATACAACCACGCCCACTTTATTTTAAACTGCTTCTTACGACGGCGCTTTGTTCTCGGCCATCGAACCTTTAAGTATTTCTTTAGCAAGGACTATGGAGTCCCAGATAGTAGTAGTGCAAATGTCGCAAAAAAGGTTCGATATTGTTAGTATCGACTTTGTCGCAATAAATTGTCAGTCGTTTGAAATATCGACCAAAAAACTATCGATATTTGATTTAATATGTTCTTTGTTGAGAATCTTCCATCTTCGAGACATTCTCGATTTTTAAACGAAGCAATTAAAAAATAAGAACATGTACGAGTACATCGACTTGTACATACATAAATATTTTGTATGACTTTATAAGATATTTTTTTTATAAAAAAAAAGGGGACGTTGTCTGCTCACAATTTCGCTGTCTTTCTAGAGTTTTTTTTATCAATAGATCAATTGCGTCATCGACCGTCTTTGCCTCTTCTTTTATCCACCAGGCCCGTATCTAGGGGGGGGGGAAGGGTTTAATTTCCCCGGGCGCCACTTTGTAAGGGCGGCATGTGGAAGAAGCTTTAGGTTGACATTTATTTTAAGTAGTGAGTACCTATTTTTTTTTTTTGTTTGCTTCTACATCTGCTTTCATGAAGAAAATGTACAAAAAAAAATAATACTTTGAAAGGGCGACAATTATCCACTCGTGCCCCGGGCGCCAGAATTCCTAGGAACGTCCTACCTGACTACCACTAAGCTGAAGCGTATACTTCAAGTAGTAGCGGAAAACTCTTATTTGCCGCCGTTAAAGCACGCGGCGTAAGTGCTCACCGTTGAGCAACGAGTTTTTGGCAGTCTTCCAAAAATCAGACCTAAAAGTCGCCTTTCGACAACTTATCGTTTGTTGCTGAGTTGTTCCTTGCCATTGTTGGTATTTGGTCTCTAGCGATCGGCTACTTGTTCTTATCAATCGTCTTGATGGGTCGTTATCAATTAACGACGAACTAAAACTGCTGATCGTCGTATCGCTTCTACAGATAGTTGCATCGAAGTAGACAAACGTCTGATTTTCACATAATTGGTGTTTGATGACCGCTGACAATGTTGATCGATGAATTGTTCTATTTAGGTTCGTCGTTGGTAAACTTTAAAGCGATATTGTTGCAACTTAGATTGAACGGATCACCGTTTCTTGTTAGGCCGCTTCGATTTGATGCGTTCATTTCATGTAACCCTTTATTATTCGGAGTTCTATGCATTTGTAAAAACTTTAGAAATGGAGACCCATGAGAGCGGCCTTACATCTTTAAGGGCGCTACTTGTAATTTGCCGTTATCCATCTTCAAAAGCTACTCCAATTAGTTTTTTGTTTTGTTGTCAAATGTTGTACGTGGGGGAAGTCACGAGAGCTGTCAAAGGTCATCAAGGGCTACGCCGAACTCAATTTACATTTTAATAGAATTTGAACTGGATTTACAAATTTCCTCCAAGAACTTGTATCCTGTCCTGGACAAACGTTCTTTTCCTTTTGTAGTTGAATCTCAAATGAATTTTATTTTCTTAGAAAAAATCAAATTCAAAAACATAAATAATTTAAAAATAATAGAAACAAGTGGACCCAACCAAAAAGTCGACGTTGGAGCAGCTCGATAAAACACCGCTTCATCCCCATAATCTTTAATAAAAATGTAACTAATATTGTTAGGTCTCTTTCTTTAAAGAAAAGATATCTTTATCACAATTTTTTATATCATATGGTATAGAAAACATAAATAAAACGAGATCTATTTTTATAGATAGTCTAAAATATAGACTGAAACTAACACTAATTCTCGTTTTTCCCTCTCTAACTCTTATTATTATCTCTTATTCCTAGTTTAGTGTTGATATTTTCCGTATCTTAAGAACCAATCTTAATGCAACACACATTCAGCTTGGTCGACCAAACTCCGCCATACCAAAATGCAAATATTTCTTTTTCCAATAAACTAATTTAAAAGTTCCTCAACTTAACGTGCACATTTACAAATTTTCTTCGCCACAATTCTAATCAACCTTATCGATAATTTCAAATAGGTGCGGGTTGTTCTTTTTTTCTTCTTCAATTTTTTATCTCTTTAGTAGTGCGTAACTGTTACAACAATTTCACTCTAAACCGACATGCAATATAGTGTACAAATTTTATGGTATTGCATAAAAAATTTAGCGAAAATTTGCATTTTCAATTGAAGGAGTCGAAACAGAAACAGAAACACATGCGGGCGTATTACATGCCGAAACAGTGTTGCCATAGGCACAGGCAGCCCAGTCGCAGTCGCAGACAGCCTTGTTGCTGCCGGGGATCATTTTCTAAGCAGAGAGAAAGAGAGTGAGCTCAGAGTTGTTGTACAACATTTTTTGCTTTTTTTTCTGTATGTGTGTGTGTGTGTGTGTGTAGTGTTGCCAGTGATGCCAACGCACACGCTCGTTGGCAAGCTATGTTGGCTGATGCTGCTGCCAAACTATTCCCGATATTGCTAATAAAAATTGGAATTGGAAACGAAATTGAAATGTTGGTATGCTGATATAAAATCTTTGTTCGAGCTACAGCAAAACAAAAGCAACAACAAAAAACAACAACAACAAAAATAAAAACAAATAAAAGAGTGGTATTAAAGTGGTATTGAGTAGATATGCGGTATGTAGTGCGTTTGTGATTGTTTTCTGTGCTGTGCTTTTTCCTTTTTCCTTTTTCTCTTTCCTTTTTTTTTTAAATATTTTCACACTCTTTGTTGTTGTGTTGTTGTTCATCTGTGTGGCGTGTGTGTGCGTGTGTGTGTGTGTGGGCTGAAGTATTGCATTTTGTGATTTTACTACAACCGATATGAAGTGATTTGACCGTAAGGATTCGTAAGGATACTTTTGAGGTGCAACATTTTTATTAAATTTTTGCCTTTGCACTGACGTGACTTGTAGCTACAAAATGCACAACTCTTTTGGAATTTAGTGTTTGATATGAAATTCTTAAAATATCGAGAGAAAAAAAAAGCGGAGAATTTTCGAAAGAATGTTCAATGATCGGATTTTGGAGACTTTTTTCACACATAGAGAATATTCGAAAAAAATTCTTTGTATTGTTCATTATGTTGATACAGGAATGTTTTCAATTGTATTGAACAAATTTTTAACTAGGAACCTTCAAACTACGAACAAAGGTTTTATTTAATACAATTAAATTTGTATTTTAAAAACAATTATTTTGAGAGACTTTTCATACAATTTTAATATTTAAACAAATTTTCAATTACATTGATTAATATATCAGAGAAATCAATTGAAAATGTTAACTCAAAAATATATAAATATACAGTTGTATCCAAATATAGTGAACACCTCGATATAGTAAAAACCTCGATACAGTAAACACCCAAATTTCTACATGGAGTACTCTAAATAGTGAACAATCGAAATGCTTTTCAAACTTTGTTTCACTATTTGTAGAGGTTAGTGAATAAAGTTTGTAAAGCAACTTCCAGCAGATAGTAAGAAAAAACACAAACGTAACTCGACTGATGATGCTGGTATACAAGCACTGCGAAGTCAGCAAATGTCCACCTTCAAAGAGTGAACAAGCCGGATTTAGTGAACAGTCCGTGCAAAAATGTGTTCCCTATATCCAGACGCGACTATATACTCATATACCCTCTGCCATTTTGGAGACACCACAAAATGTACCTTATTATAGCATTATAAGTGGGCTTTGTTCTTATCCAATCACGCCCATTTTTTGTAAGTAGTCTTATGTTATTACCAACCCTGAAATTCTGAATTTGAACTGGTTATCTATACAGAAACTATTTTAATTAATTTGGGAGGGGGAAAGAGTTTTTGTTTCATTCAAGCTTATTTTAGACTGATAAACAAATAGACGGATAGACGGATAGACAGACGGATATTTTTAATAGACTCAAAATTCGACGCTGATCATTAATATATGTATATATACTGTCATACCAACCACGTCTCCTTATGGTCGTTACAAATTAATGAACAAACCCTTCGGAACGAATTTTAATTGTATTGATAACTCTTTACCAGAATATGAACTCGTACGTATTCTGGTAAAGTAAATCAAAAGAATATTCCAACAATTACAAAAAATAATTGCATTTGTATTGTGTCCTTGTTTCAACAATTTATAAAATTTGTCCGTTGATTCTTACACCCACTATTCATGAAAATTAGTTTAAAAAAATATTTATAAAAAAAAAAAATGCACTTACAAGCGCCAGCACAAAAGATGGCAACACTTGTTTTATTTCGCTACTCCTCTTCTTTTGCTGTCTTCCTTCACTCTCTCTCTCTCTCGCTCTGCACTTTCTCCGTCTCTTGTGTTCGCGGTCGTGTTCACTTAATCGTGATCTTATTACAAGCGTTAATTACGAACCCAAAGCTTTGTCAAGCGAGCTCCTTTTTGTTGTTGTAATTTTTAAGAGGCCACCAGTGAAAATAAAAAACGAAAGAAAATGTGTAAAAAAAAAAGCTCCAGCTGCAATGCGTTCTGTTCTGGTTGTGATGCAACACTGTTTTAAGGTGCGCCGCCATTTTGTTGCTGTGCGCTGGGGGCGTCGTTTGCGCGCCAAAGACAAAAAGCGCCATAAATAACGCTCGCTCACTCTCGTTTTTTTTTTGTTTGTTTATTTGTTTTGTTTTTTAAAGCGTTCTGCGCTCCAACGCGCGTTGACTGCGTTCGTTTTATGTCTCTGCCGCGCCTCCTCCTTCTTCTTCTTCTCTTCTGGCTGGACAATGTTTACGATGCGAGCAAGGGCTTAAGCTGGAAAGTAACTTTCATGTTGCGTTTTCTTTTTTTTTTTTTTTGCTTTTTGCTCGGACACTTTTCATTAAAAAAAAAAAGAAGGAAAAAAGTTAAATGAATTATTTTTGGCTCGGCCGAAGGCGAAATACTCCTCACTGAATTCAATTATATTACATCATGTTGTTTTAACATGCTTTTTTTCATGTTGAACAATTTCGTTTAACTTCTTAGCTTAGGTTATTTTAAGCTTTTAAACGTTTTCATGTTCTTTCTTTAAATGCTACGAATGAACGTTACAAATCTAGCTCAAAAATTAATATACCCTTCGGAGCACTCTTTTTATTGCAGGGTGTATTATATAATAAAAATAACCTAGTCAAGTCAGTCGCCATAAATCTCGTTTTTAATTTTAAGTTGCTGCCTTTATGAAAATTTGATTTTATGCGTTTCTTTCGCTCCTTACTTCCTTTTTCGTCGTCGTCTACGCAGTCGCCTCGTAAAGATGGAAAATTTATCCGAGCTGAAATAAAATTAAAAAGTTTCGCAACATAACCTCAAAATGATTTTGCTAATCTGGCAGCATTTATTTAGGCCGAAATCCGAACGAATTGACAGTGCGACGCTTAATGACAAAAGTTGTGCAAAGCATCGTAACGTACAAAAACAACACAACCGCCTGCTGCCTGCTGCCTGCGCCTCACTGAAAATAATCGTACTCCCCCCCCCCCATTTTTGTTTAGGTAGATCGAACGGAGTCTCTAGCTCAAACTTTGGCTAGAACTTTGACAGAAATACCAAAGCAAAAACAACAAGAAAGCCACATTCGAATGTTGCCGCAGAACGACTTTTTCTTGTCTTCAACTGGCGGCATAATTTTCAATTATCTTCATTTGATTTAAAGCGGGTGAACTCTGCCGCACACCGTCGTCAGCCACAACCGCAAAAGTACATGTCAGTAAGCGATGCCGTAGACGCAATTGTCTGCGCCATGACAGTGTTGCCAACGCGTGTGTGTCGGACGATGTCGCCCCTCTCCGGCGATTTGCAGTGGCACAGTGCGGCATACTCGTATATATTCAAATTAGGTGATTACGTCCATTTAAGTTTGAAATTAATGGATTGTTTTTTTTTTCGTACACAACTCTTTTGCCTTTAAAATAGGATTTAGGCCTTTGTGCTCATTGTGAATGAACCACACTTGTGTGCGTGCATATTTGATTTAGGTCAATCTTTGTAAAAGTGTCAGATGATAATAAAAAATTGTAATTTGCGCTACTCGTTGATTATTGGGACTGTTTAAAATTCAACTGAAACTTTTCTATTTTCTCTATGTTGGCAATTGAACAATTAGAGGAGATTAAAAAAAAGAGATTTAGCTTTGCGGAGGTTCAATGACATAATACATGTCTCAGTTTCTCTTCTCTAAATTGTCGCTTCTCTCGAAACTATGTCAAGAGTTCCACTTCCATTCCTACTCTTTTTTCGTGTAAGTCTGTTTATATGAGTTATTTCCTAATCTGATTAAGAAAAAAGGCCGTGAGCGATTTTTTAAAAAGCTTGCTAAGGTTCATGTCTCAGTTCCATTTCTTTGAATATTCAACAACAAACAAATATGCCGAAGCTCAAGTACCCGCCGCCATTTCCATTCCGCCAGTGATACCAAAAAATGTGCTTCTTTTAGCACATAAGTGTTACATGTCTCTATTTCAAGTGGGCGTTATTCTTACCGGATTACAGACCCTTTTTGGATAGTAGATTTGTGTTACTATCAAAGTGGTAAATACCGAATTTAAACTGGTTTTTTACACAGTAACTATTTTAATTTCCATTTTTTCCGTATGAAAAGTGGTGGTGTGTATGGGAGGAGTCAATAGTTTTGGTGCAATCTTACCCATCTCCGCTTGGAGAATAAGACATATTTTCATATATCATAAACTAGGCTTGTAATCGTTGGGACAGTCAGACGGATAGACGGACGGAGTGCCAAATCGACTCATTATCCGAGGCTGATCATTTTACTTGTCATTTGTATAACGCCCCCTTCTAGGTGTTACAAATTGAAGAACACACTCAATATACCCTTCGATAAGTTCACTTGCACTTAACGAAGGGTAAAATAAAAATAAAAAATTAATTAATTTGAATTGTTTTTATCATATATGTTGTAATTATTAATATAATAATTTAACTTTTATTTAAATTTAATATAATAAAATATGTTTTGTCAAGAATTTAAGAACTTAATTGTTCAAGCATATATAAAATGATCTGGACAGATTTTTAAATATTCGACGATTCTCAGTTGCTTCTTGTTAATCGGATGTGCTCATAATGTCCTCGTCATCTCCTGAACTGATCTTATCGCAGAATTCAATGTCGATGTCATTATCGAAATCATTCCCGACGAATGTGACTGTGACGATTCGGGGGACTCACCGTAGTTCTTCAAGTGTCTAGCCGCATCTGGTGTGTACTTAAGGATGACATTTGTCCTGGAGTCTTGAAAGTCTCGCAGACTTACCAAAATAAAGTCGCCCTCGTTGATCCAGACCTAATTCCGGAGTTTTCCACGGATGATGCCGATGCGCTTAACGCCATCAAAGCACATTAGCTCCAGACGACAATTGCCGAGTATCTTCGCAACTTGAGCGTACTCCTGCAGGTCCTCCTTGAAAATCAATTCACGTTTCTCGGACTCGGTTTACTTCTTTCCACGGCGAACATTTTGGTTTACTACACTTAAGCCTCAATGATTTTAATGGAGAATGAAACTAGAATCTCAGACGTTGGGGCTGAGATTCTAGAGGGGAAAATTTTTCTCTTTCAATTTCTGTTCTGCATAAAAATCAATTTACTAACTGCTAAACTGGCGGTCTAATATTTGTGTCTTAGTTGCCTTTATTCCAATTTCATAGTATTAATAATTTAAACGATAAATAAATATTATAAAAAATAAAAAATTTATTTTTTTGTAATTTTTTTGAAATTAAATTTAAAATTTGTTCCAATCAGAGTCCGTCGCTAATCCTTTCTATATATATTTCGGGGCATTACAAATGGCAGAACAAGACTAATATGCCCTTTGGCAAGTGCACTTCACTTTTCGAAGGGTATAAAAATAATACTGTCAAAGGAATTTGGTCTGAAAACGAAAAAGGTCCCTCAGATTTTTGGTGTCAAATTTTTACATTCCTCCCCTCTTAAGTGCACATCTCGTATAGGTACCCAGTTTTTGGGGATTTTTTATCTATCTATATTCTACATATAAATTTCCCATCCTAAGAGCTCTCCGGCTTAAGTGCCTGACCCGTTTACATACCCATTATAAGACATGTATAATTACTAATATCAATCGCAATCGCTAATTTTACTAAATTAGGTAAAAAATGTCACTTACCAGCACCAAGAACAATAACAACAACAACAAAACTATGTACATGAAGATATCAATAAAATAAAAAATAAGGAAATGAATGAGGAATCAGGAAGCAGGAATTCAAAGCAGCACAGAGCACACACGCCGGTAAAATAAAGTGAAAATATCGAAGCATTCTGCTCACTCTCGCAAGTTATTTTCTTTAAACAAAAAGCTGCATTTTGAATTATTAAGATTTTTCCTTTTCTTTCGAGTGTAAGAAATTTGCGGAATGGAGATGTTGGATAAATGGATTTCATTGAGGTCGCTTTACAATTTGTCGAAGCATTTAAATATTGTATCTTTGAGATCTAATAAGGAATTCTTAAAAAACGAGATGCGTTTGTATTCGAAAGATAATAATCAGCTCTGTATATAAAGATTTTCCAATAAGAGGGCTACAATGACGCCGCCGGCCCATAAACCTCACCAAACCTTAATTTTTTCGGGATGCAATGATGACTCATGGAGTACGTGTGGATTGCTGCTTGACCAATAACGCATATTTTGCTTATTGACGAAGCCATTCTGCCAGAAATGAGCCTCATCGCTGAAGATGATTTTTCGATGAAAATCCGAATCATTTTCAAGTTGTTGCTCAGCCCAATTCACAAACATACGACGTTTCTGGTAGTCAAGCGGCTTTAGTTCTTGCGTCAATTTGATCTTGTAAGGATGTAGGCCAAGATCTTTTATGACGACCATAAATAGCGTTCTTAAAGTTGAGGCCACTGACTCCGAATTTCGGTAGTAAATTTTAATAATTTCGACTCGTTGTTGGCTCGTATATCTTTCCATGATGAAATGGCAAACCTTACTGAAGAGAAATGTCGGGAAAGCGGGCGTCGTTTGCTGTCCCTATCTACTTTTGTAGCGTCCCTGTTGAAAAACCCTTTAGTAGTACAACCGACTAACAAGTATAAATTAAAAAATAAAGTTTAAGATAAGTTATTTTAATTAAGTGTTGTGTGAGATTTTTCCTTTTAAATAAGAAATTGAATGGGCTGTAAATACAAACCAACTGAACAATTTAATATTTGTTCTATTTTACACATCACTAACTGATAGTACCCGGCATTGCTCGATTTTATTAATTTATTATTATTGATAAGTGCTACAGAAGCACTGCGACCTGAAATATCTATTGTGCAGCCTCGTTGCTCTACAAATACAATTCTAGACTATTTATAAATCTTATAGAATTCCATTGCCTAAATAATTTAAATTGCCACCGCTGGACAAGTGCAACGAACATGTTCAGCCGTTTCCTGCTCCTCTTGGCAGAGTCGGCATGAATCATTTTTCCACATTCCTATTTTCTTCAGATGGTAATTAAGTTTACAGTGTCCTGTTAAGAATTCACTATAGCGTTTTTTATCTTTTCTGCTAAGGTTGAGAATAGCTTCTTCCTTTATATGTGCTGGGTCAATGATTCTTCTTGACTGTAAAATGCCTTTTTGTGGCTGTTTGTTTTCTTGAGCATTCTCAAGACTTTTTTCCCATAAGCGTATCAAATTTATAAAGTAACTATTTACCCCACAGAAGGGTTCCGGACCAATGAACTGAGTTTTATTAATTAGTTAGCGGAACTTACCATCCCAGAAACAAGACAGCGGGAAGTGTCTCGTTTTTGAGTCTCGTCGGTTGGAGTTAAATTGATCCAACCACTCCCATTTTTGGTAAAGTTGACGATAGTTACGCTATAAACTCAGATAACTATGATATGATAAATATTAGCAAATTAATCGAATACTTTCACAAATTATGGCTGTAATATGTGGGCGTGGTTTTTTTTTTTAAGCTTAAAACCTTCCTCGGTGTGAGTACAGCAACTTTCAGAAATTTCATTACAATCGGACGCGATTCGAGTACAAGGAAAGAAATAAGATTAATTTATATATACGAGTATATAGACAACAAATAATTAACCTTATCTGGGTTCCAAGACATAGGAGCATAGTAGGTAATGAAGTGGCCGATGACCTGGCCAGGATCCATCGGCGCTGGATCTGGCTATTCCGGTTCCGGTACCTATAGGCAAAGTCAAATCTGACATCTGAAATTTCTTCTTTAATAAAGCCAAGTCTAGATGGAAAAATACCGCAGAATGCGCTGTATCCAAAAAGACCTGGCCGAACTATAACCTATCAAGATCCCTTGATCTCATTGGCATGTGGCGTCAAGACATCGCGCGGATTATTTACATCTGCACTGAACACTGGCCTATTGGTGAACATGACCGCAGATTGGGAATTCCCTATAATGTCCACTGTCGAGCCTGTAACAACACCAGTGAACCAGAGACACTGATTCACTTCATCTGCGACTGTCCGGCTTTAGCAAGAGTCAAGCTTCGTACCCTCCACTCCGCCTTTCCAACCTCATTAGAAGTCTTATCTGACAACCCACTAATGAACATTTTAAAATTCCTAAACAATTCAGGATGGCTCCAGCATTGATCCCTCCCCCCCCCCCCCCCCCCCCTTCAGGATATTGCGGTTGCCAAACGGCATTAATTATGCTACTTGTGCTGGTGGAGCTCCACCAGTTTTTCCACTTATACTACTACAAATAGACAACAAACAAGAAAACTTGTTGTTTTATGATAATTATTTTTTTACAGGATATAATTTCTAATCCAATCCGTAGCCAAATTTCTAAAGATCCTAAAGAGCATGCTCCCGCCACTCATTATCAAGGCCTTGGAAAACTATATACACAACAAATTTTAATCTGTTTTAACTTAACGAAAGAGATTAAGTCTCAATATATGGAGTTAAAAATAGCTGAAAAAATTAGGGCTACCGTATATCATATCAGCAAAGTGAAAAGAGGCTGAATTACTTATTGTATATTTAAAAAAAGCTACCAAAATCGCTACTACCCAAAAGTAATTCCATTCATTAACTACTTCTGGAAAAATTATCAATATCCTAAACATCGTGGAACTCCACGCGGTGTTTTATTTCCATAATAATAAAATCACAGACAATCCTTGATTGTCGCAAACAATTTGAATTCAATACAAAGCTCGGCGTATCAACTTGTAAAAGAAAAAAAACTTAACTTACTACGGCTCGATGAAGGCCAAGATCAGGCACGGGCACGGCACTTCCAATACGGAACATTGCATTGTCTGGCCGCGCGAAACGTGTGACAGCCGGAACCGACATCTTTTATTCTGAAGTTTTTTTTGTATACATATACATATATATATGTATATATATTGTGGTATTCGCAAAAATGTGTTAACTTTATCTAAATTGTTAAACCATTTGCCAAATGACCTCACGTAGTGCATAACCTTTTTTTTTTTTTTGACTTTTTCTTTGTCGACGCCATTTTTTACTCTTATTTATTTTTTTGCCACTCCTTCTCCTTTACTTTACTTTTTTGTTTTTGTACTTTGCATTTCACATGTGCCATGTTGGCCTCAAACTGTCGCCCGGTAGAAACCCGCGCGCGCGTCCGCTTATCGTTTAGACTCGATCTCGCTGTCAGCGAACGTGACTTTTGTTGCCGACGATTTCTATTCGGAATTTAACATATTCCTGCCTGTATTTAGTTTTACTAACGCTTCAGTTGAGGCGAGTTGGAGCACAGTCGAGTTGAGTCGAGTTGAGTTGAGTCGACTCGAATATCGAGTCCAGTCCAGTTCAGTTCAGTTCATCTGCAGCCGACTTCGTTGTGCATGTTGTGTGCGCTGGCCAAAGGGCAAATTGTTTTTCAAGTTCTTTAACGTATTTTGTTTTCGATATTTTTTCGGTTTTCGTTTTTTCTTTTTTCGTTTTTTTCTCTTCCGGTTTGCATACGAGTATGTCCCATTTTACCGTTTCTTCTTGTAGTCATGTGGTTGTAATTTTGGTAATTCCGTACGTTGCTTCTCTTTTTTCTTTTTTTTTTCTTGGTGTCTGACATGTTTCGACGTATGCCGGAACCATTATAAATGCGATTTTTTTTGTTAAGAGAGGAAACAGCTTTTGGCCGTCACGTACGCACCTCGAACGCGCCGCCATTTTGCATCCATTTTAAGCCCACGCAACTTCCGCTGGGGCTATCATTTGCGGCACATGTTCTTCTCAAACTGTGCCGCTTTTATTTATAAATTTATGCTAACATACGGCAACACTATTTTTAGTTTTTTTTTTTTTGCTTCTCACCATTGCGACTTTTTGATTCGTTATTTTTTAATTTTTATGTTAGCCAACTTTTCCAAGCGAGTCAACACTCTTTCCAAACTTTGTACGAGATTATTTTTGTACTCTTGCGTTCGTTCGTCAGTCCGTCCATCCATCCGTCTGTGTGTCCGCCTGTCCGTCTGTCTGTGTGTCCGTCTATCTGCCAACACAATGGCCAGGCACTTTCGCAAACAGTTTGTGCACACTTTGACCGCCACTTTTGACGTCTTTAGTGAAATTTTTAAGCCACGTTTGCTGCATTTGCATTCAAAATTGCACAGAATCCGTCGAAATCTTCATTTCACTTTTTTTTCCGCCTTTCGTTTTTCTCTTCTGTTCGCTCGGATCGCTTTTATGTGGTAATCCGAAATTTCATTTCGCCCTGCCAAAGTTTTTTCTCAACACAAAAGAAAATATTCAATTAGCGCATTTTTTACTTTTGCTATTTTGGATTTTTTTAAGGGATTCATTAGTTCTTTGGTGGAACGCCTCAATTATGAAATCAAATGAAATTGTGTGCATCAGAAAAAATCCGAGTTTTTATTTTTCAATACCTAAGACATACATACATAACTAACATCAATAAAGTCAATAGTAATCGCTGATTTAACTAAATTTAATTTACAAAAATTGTTTACTTATGTACGTATGATCACTTAAGCGGGTTGATATAATTACACTGAGGAAGTTAGTTACCAACTTAGGCAAGGAGCCCTTTGTATGCCATGCGGTATACGAGTTATACCGCTAACTGAACCATCCTGTACTGTTTATAAACTGAAGAATATTGATTATATTCGATTTGGATATATCTACGAAGAAGTGCTTTCCCAGATTTATATATCGTTTATTAGTCAAAACGTGGCATATACAAAGAAGATGTATTATAGTTTCTTCCTCCTCCTCATCTCAACAGCTTCTAAAGGAGTCATTTTGAGAAGATACCTAGTCTTCTTGCATGAGTTCCTATGATACAGTGTCCTAACTTTAGGTACCTCAAGAAGAAGAGAAATTTTTTTAAGTTCCTAGCCTGTGCCTTTATGGTAGAGGCACGTAAGCTGTACAACCAAAAGTATTTTTAAAGGATTCACTATTACTCGATTGGCCTTTAATCTATATATATACATATATAATATATATATAAAAATGAATTCTTCTTTCTTTCTTTCTTTCTTTCTTTCTTTCTATCTTTCTTTGTATCAAATGAGCGTCTAAACCATTCATCCGATTTTGATGAAATTTTAGTGAGTTGCTGTACTCTCGCCAACTTAGGTTTAGGGCAAAGGAAATTTTGCCACGCCCACCTATTACGCCCACAATTTGTAAAACTATATTAAAATATTCGATTATGTCGCTAATATTGCTCCAAAAAATCTGAAATTTGGTATCTGAGTTTGTAATGGCACTGTCGATAACTTCCCCAAAAATGGGCGAGGTTGGATCAATTTAACGCCCACTTTGAAAAAAAAAAGAAAATATGCGATAACGTGGCTAATATTGCTCCTAAAAACCTGAAATTTGTATTGGCACTGTCGATAACTTCGCCAAAAATGAGCGTGGTTGGATCAATTTAACGCCCACTTTTAAAAACAGGGTGGATCAATTTCACGCCTACCATCATTGCTCAGGAACTTGATGTGCTATGTAGAAAACATGTTACGGGATACACTGGGAAGAATAACAGGGTATACAAAATCTGTTACGCCCACTTAGTACTTCCAAAGTGTCTTTAATTACATGCAAATATACGATGACATTGCTAATATTGCTTCTAAAAATATGAGATTTCGTTTCTGAGTTTGTATGATAACTGTCGATAATTTCACGGCCGTAACTCAGAATCGCTACAACGGGAGTTACATATTACTATTTATGACATATTAAAAGTTTTAGAAATAGTAAAGAAAGCACGCTGGATACCGGATACCTGGATTATTGTGCCTCTCAAAGACACAAATTTCCCATTATCCTCAGAGAGCTGAACTTGAGTCCCACAGCAATAGGCTTTCATTTATACTTTATACTTAGCTCTATTTATGAGTTGAAGTTTGATTAGAAATACGAAAAGACTTTTTCGATAACCAATATATCGCAATCAACAATTGCTTTTTATGTAAATCAGCCTCAAATTCTACAAAACCTTTGCTTACTTTTCAATGACCAGTCAAAGTCTCTAGAAGTGAATCTGGTCTCAAGCACGCGCCTGGAAAATCAAGAACAATTTCATAGAGTAAAAACATCAGATAACTGATACTTAGGAAATTCTTTTAGATATTTGAACATTAAAGGCAGATCTAACTGTGATAGTAGAAATATTAAGAAAAATGCGGTTATATACCTAAGAATGGTTTTAAAGGACTTTGATGAAAACTTTTTAAATTATTTATTAATATCATAACCACGGCCATTTTTAGTGAAGGAGCAATATTAAATAGATGGGCGTCGCAGATTTCTTGTCATCAAAAACCTTTATGGGCATGAGCACAACAACACTCCGAACGAGTAGTTTAGAAGCGAAAAGGGTACGAAAAAAGAAAGAAAATTTTTTTATATATGTATAAGTAGTTAGCTAGATTCAACATTATATATATACTCGTATTTATTTTTTCTAAAATTTTAAAGATAGAAGTTGAAAAATTCAAACAATTTCATTCAAACTTTTTTGAATATTTGAAACTTTCCGTAAAAATTGCATATGTCATAAATGTCTGAATAATTAATTCGACTTAAGAGGAAAATGAAAATTCTGAAATCGAATAGTAGAAACCAATTGGGAACCTGTTGGTAGCCTGAAACATATTACGGAAAATTTCATATATTCAAAAAAGTTTGAAATTGTTTGAATTTTTCAATTTATATCTTTAAACTTTTAGAAAAAATAAATACGAGTATATATAATGTTGAATCTAGCTAACTACTTATACATATAATATATAAAAAAAATTTTCTTTCTTTTTTCGTACCCTTTTCGCTTCTAAACTACTCGTTCGGAGTGTTGTTGCGTTCATGCCCAGAAAGGTTTTTGACGACAAGAAATCTGCCACGCCCATCTCTTTAATATTGCTCCTTCACTAAAAATAGCCGTGGTTAGATCAATTTGACGCCCACCTTTAGAAATTGGTCTACGCCCACTACCATAACTCAGTAACTAAATGCGCTACATAATAAACATATCTAGGTATTGTTTAAAAAGTAATACTAGGCCATATGAAAAAAGTTAGTTTGATCATATCCTCTGAATATATCGTACGGGCCGTTCATGAGCGTGTCTAGACTACAATAAATTGAAGGTAAAAGAAGGGAATACAATAGTTATATCCTTAAGAAGTTCCATTCAGCCACTGTGGGTTTTCTTTTTTTTACATAAAAAATATGGTATTAGGACTTTCCCGCCGTCAGCACAGCAGCTCCCCCAAAAATTCATCGAAATGGGATTAATCGTTATATATTTATTATATATATTTGTTTTTGGGATATATGTACAATGAAGAGAGTAAATTTATAATTTACGCTTTTTCTTTATTATTACTAAGGAGTAGAGTAAAAAAAATTATCTAGTTTGTTATTAAGTAAAGCTTAAGATTTCAACTAAACTAAAGTAGAAGAAGTCGATCAAGTTTACTTAAAATAAGGTTAGGTAAAAAAGTAGGTACACAAAATATTGAGGTACATAAAACCTTTTACTTTTTTAACAATCCATTCAAATTTCAAGTTACTTTACCTAACAAAAATCGAAAGAAAAAAAATAAAATTTAGTGCCTGCTGAGGCTATCAACTTCGGTGTATAAATAGCGCACAAAGTCCTGAACAGAATCAGTTCTCTACCGATTCGTAATCGAATACCATATCGCATTTGTTGAAGTTGTTGTTATTTTGTCGAAAACTACAAAAAAATATTTGATCCGAAAAAAAATGGAGATTTTCAACAGTTTGATGTACTCGCCGCCTCTATCGTTCCAGCCGATCAATAAAAACATTATTGGCTTCCCGAATTTAAACCAAACTCTGATCAATGCGGTTCAGTGCAGCGGCTGCAAGGATACAATGTGCAAGAAAATGCTTAAGTCCCTCAAACACTATAAGAAGTGTAGGAACAAGGCTCGCAAGGGATGTCCCAAGTGCATCGAACTGCAGTTTGTATTCCAATATCACTTGGACAACTGCGACGCTGAAGTGTGCCAAGTGCCCTACTGCAAGGACTTTAATACGATTGAACTAATGCAACCGTTTGTGGAGGAGATGGAACCCGCTGCCAAACGATTGAGACTGCATTTTTTTGAATTGTAATATTGCTAATCACAAGTTTCCGTTAACCTATTTAACAATTAAATTATTTAAAACATTATATTTATATATCTTACAAATAAAAATTCATATATACTTAAAATTCAAATCGTGAAAATATTTAATTTAGTTTAAACTTACTTTAAAATATTTATAAATAATACAATAATTTGTTTTTTAATAATAAAGTAGTATGATTTTTTTAAATAAATAAATTTATAAACAGGTAACTTATTTTTTTTTAGAATCAATACATGCATACATACATATATACAATGGTTAAGAAGTGCATAGGGTACTAAGAAAGGTCTGGAGATACATACATTTTATATATGTACTAGCGAATGCCTTGCATGCGTTGCAATGCCACTTAAAAAAATGGTAGCAGAACTTCCCGGTACTTCCCGTTACTTCCCGGTACTTCTCGGTACTTCCGTTAGTAACGTAACTTCCCGGTACTCCCGTTAGTTATCGGATCTTCCCAGTACTCACCGTTGTAGCGATTCTGAGTTACGGCTGTGAAATTATCGGCATACAAACTCAGAAACAAAATCCCAAATTTTTAGGAGCAATATTAGCAATGTCATCGTATATTTACGTGATAATATATTAATCAAATTGTGGGCGTAATAAGTGGGCGTGGAAAATTTTGTATATCCTGTTATTCTTCCCGGTGCATCCCGTTACATGTTTTCTATTTAACACATCAAGTTTCTGAGCAAATGGTGGTAGGCGTAAAAATGATCCACCCTTTTTTTGAAAGTGGGCGTTAAATTGATCCAACCACGCCCATTTTTGGGGAAGTTATCGACAGTGCCAATACAAATTCAGATACCAAATTTCAGATTTTTTGGAGCAATATAAGCGAAATATGGGCGTAATATGTGGGCGTGGAAAAATTTTTTTGCCCTAAACCTAAGTTGGCGTGAGCACAACAACTTCCCAAAATTGTATTACAATCGGATGAATGGTTTAGACGCGCAAAGGGTACAAAGATAGAAAGAAAGAAAGAAAGAAAGAAAGAAAGAAAGAAAGAAAGAAAGAAAGAAAGAAAGAAAGAAAGAAAGAAAGAAAGAAGAATTCATTTTTATATATATAGATGCAGATTTAATATTTTGAGGTACCTTTACTTAAAGCGAAATTAGTTAAAATCTATGAAAATAAATATATATTTGGCTACGCCGAAACTAAAATGCCCTCCGCCATTTTAGAGCCATGCCAAAATTGTTTACTATAAGTAGGCGTTATTTTTAGCCGATCACGCCTATTTTTTGACACTAGTTTTGTGTCGATATCTGCACTAAACTATGCTCCAAGTCAAGCTTAAATTCTAAGATAAGCAGGAGCGGACTAAACCAATCCTCCCCATGAGGAATATATAAATTAAAGTAGTTCCAGTCTAGATATCAATATTTAACGCTTGAGTAGTAACACAAAACTGAAAAATAGGCGTGATTGATAAGATCTACGCCCGCTTATAATAGAGAAAAGAAGCACATTTATTTGGTGTAGGATATTTGAGCTTCGGCATAGCCGTAAAAATTATCTTATTAGTTTTTGTTAAAATAGTTGATATTTAAGCCGACAAGTCCTTGAAATAAATTCAGTCATCTACAGTTAAACGAACAGACAAGAAGCTATTTTTACTAACATTTTGCGATGGAGCAAAAATTGCACTTTCTACGAACTTGTTACCAGAATTTAGACCAAACGCTGATGCACTCACACTATTGCACCGGTTGTGGCCAACCGAAGTGTCACAGCATTAGGATCGCTTTGAAGCACTGGGCACTTTGCAAAAGCACAAGAAGCTGCCAGACTTGTCAAAAGGTGAATGGCTTGTTGAAGATTCACACTAGAATTTGCAATCTAGACATGTGTACCGTAGCCAATTGTAGAACGTCCAAGGAGCGTTCAAGAATCTAACGTAAGGCCGGCGTTTTGCAGCGACCGAAGCTAGAATTTGGAAACGCAATCGAAGATGTGAACGAGAAGCTCGAGAAGAAACTAAAAATTGAAGACGAGGTTGAAATGGAACTACTGTGCACTAAGCGGCGCACGGTACGCAAAAGTTGAAATATTTAAATAAAATCGAAGTTATTAGAAAAAAAGATTCTTTAATTAAAAACTAGCGAATGCCCGGCATGTGTTGCAATGCCACTTAAAAATAGAAAATATTTGTTTTTGAAATTTTTTTATTCAAGTGCATTAATTTTTATATACACAAGGTGGCGCAAAAGAAGTCATCCGGCCTTCAGAATGTCGGTTGTGGCTCGTGCAGTGTGTGCTGTTGCTCCGTCCTGTTGGAACCACATGTCCACCAGTCCTAATTCGTCCAGTTCGGGCAGGAGTGTATCGCTCCATGGCTTATACACTTGTATTCTGTATCTGTCTAGTCCACAAATGTCAAAACAGATTTGACATTGGCGGCCATTTGCAAAAATGAGAGCATCTTCCAATAGGGTGATGAAATTGTCGACAGTAACATACAAACTCAGAAACAAAAATTAAAAATTTAGGAGCAATATTAGCAATGTCATCGTATATCTTTACTTAATTAAACAAATTGTGGGCGTAATAAGTGGGTGTGGTAGATTTTCTACACTTTGTTATTCTTCCCGGTACATCCCTATATATGTTCTCTATATAGCCCATCAAGTTCCTGAGCTATGATGGTAGTCGTAAAAAAAATCTTTTTAGAAGTGGACGTTAAATTGATCCAACCAAACTTAGTTTAGGTGGGCGTGGCAAATTTGTTTTTTCCTGAAACCATTCTTGGCGTTAGCAAAGCAACTCGCCAACATTTCATGGCAAAGAAATAATGAAAGAAAGAAAGAAAGAAAGAAAGAAAGAAAGAAAGAAAGAAAGAAAGAAAGAAAGAAAGAAAGAAAGAAAGAAAGAAAGAAAGAAAGAAAGAAAGAAAGAAAGAAAGAAAGAAAGAAAGAAAGAAAGAAAGAAAGAAAGAAAGAAAGAAAGAAAGAAAGAAAGAAAGAAAGAAAGAAAGAAAGAAAGAAAGAAAGAAAGAAAGAAAGAAAGAAAGAAAGAAAGAAAGAAAGAAAGAAAGAAAGAAAGAAAGAAAGAAAGAAAGAAAGAAAGAAAGAAAGAAAGAAAGAAAGAAAGAAAGAAAGAAAGAAAGAAAGAAAGAAAGAAAGAAATCTTTATATCTCTTTAAAGCTATCAGCCTAAATTCCTCTAAACTTTTGTTGTTTTTGATGTTACCCGCAAAAAAAGTGGAATTTTTTTTATTAGAACTTAAAAAATACTCAAAATGTTTATTTCATAAATGCCACGCCCATTTTAGGTATAGAGAAATTAACGCCCCATCTAAAAATTTTATGAGCAGAAAAGGCAATAAATGCATATTTACCTGTTTTTCCTTGATCGTGCATATAAATGCATATTTAGACATTTTTCTACACATTTCTTTTATTTTTTTTTTTTTGTAGAATTTAATATTTAGGAAAGTGTAGAATTTAATATTTAGGAAAGCCGCAGGTAGCTTCCATAAACTTAAAATATCTTCTTTAATCATAAGTACCTGGTAGACTGAGCTCTCCCGACGGATTATTTAATCGTTGTATGTGCAATTAAATTATAAAAAAAATGAAGGATTCACATTATTTCTAGAGAAATTTAAATAATTGATGAGTACGTGAGTGGTCTGGTACCTCTGTGTCTACAGAACCGATTTATATAAAAAATAAAAATAAAAAAAATTATAAATAACGCTCACAGCTTCGTCATAAATTCTAGTAAAATTTATTTTTTATGAGCACATTGTTTTTGTTGTTATTTAGTGCCAAAAGAACCGATTTGCATGAAAAAGTTTTAGAGACGCGCTTAGGTTCTGAAAAAGTCCCAGTGGAAGAGATTACCCCAAGAACTTATAGATTTGGTGAAACTTCAGTCACAGTTTGATCAATCAACCAAATGCAAGAAAATCGGATCAAAATCTGACTTACCGTTTTTATTTTATGAGCAGAAATAGTTTTCGACCATGCCCACTTTTTGTCTACACTTTGACAGTTTTGCCGGAATATTTCATCAGAATAGTAAGATTCATTTTCAAAATAAAGAACATAATCGATCAAACCTTCGTCGTTTACAAAATTTTTGACCATGCCCGTTCACAAAAATATGTTCACTTACATTTTTTATATAAAGTATACGTATATATATATGACTACTTATATACAAACTTAGCTTGAAAAAAATCGATTTTTTAAGATGACTGAGTAGAAAATTCAAAACAGTAGATTTTGGAACTTATTTCTGGATTCTATTTTTCAATTCCGAAAATTTCGATATCGTAGAGGTCTGAAGGATTGCGAGTCCTAAAGTAAAGTTTAACATTATGATATTAATTTAGAAATTTTAATTTGTTTTTCCCGAACTCTTGATCTGCCAGGGCAAATACGTAATAATCTTCTGGATGCAATGAATTCGAAATGTTAGAAAGATTCCGAGTCAATACCGGAAATTCTGAAAGTATAACACAATTCTGTATATAAATCTAGCAAGTTTAGACATACTGATTTTGGATATAACCGGCTATAAAAAGTCTTCCAATAATATAAAAATTCTCGTTATTAAAATGTAAATAGGATTCCATTTCACAGGCCAAACTACGACATTTATATATTTGCTATCTTCTATTCAATAACTGTTCGAGCAACACCGCTTACTATAAACGACTTTTCCAAAAGGCGCACAACAAAAGCAATTCCATTTGAATAATAAAATGCATTTAGACGTTTTTGTCGGTGCAAGTTTGAGGCAAATTACAAAAATTCTGTAAAATTCGTTTACAATTATAATGAAAACGTTAACAGAAACCGACGGGAGTACTTCAGCTTAAATGTGCACAGCAAAAACAATTGAAACGCTAACACAATAGCCGCAAAATAAAAGAAGATCAAAACAAATGCAGATAGATGTTGTCTGGGATTAAGGGTTAGTTGGGTAGGTGGGTAGGTAGGGGCGTATAAAAATAAAGGTAGCACACTCAAAAAGAAAATTTAGACACTTTTTAACTTGGCGAAAACCAAATCAACATTTAGTTGTGAAAAAAAAATTCCAAACATAATTATAACTCCTTTAAAAGTTCGGAAGAATTTATCCAGGTCATCTTGACCTAATAGAAGAAGATAATCTGTCGTAGAAATAGTTAAAGACGAATAAGCTGATTATTGGAGTTAGTCTCAAAACAGGACTACAACATCTTAAGACCAAGTGATGGACAACCTGGCAAAGCAGAGGCAACTGTCGCCGATTTTTGGACACTGCTAAGATCGACTAGTAAGTAAAATTTATCCTTGTTTTTGAAGATTTGGTCTAGGCAACCCTTCTCTCAGTGTATGTATAAGTAAAGTAATTTCTCTGTCTGTTTGGTGGGGGGGGAAGTTCAAATGAACAGCATCGAGTCTGACATGAACACGAAAAGACTATTTCCGGCGTCGGAGTCTTAAAGTCTAGTTAAATGTGGCAGTCGAGCAACACGGCGGCGGCAGCGGCGGCCCAAGATTGGTGAATAATAAATGCAACCGTTGTTGGTGGATGCAACAAAAACGCAATTTGCGGTTGTAAATCTTGAGGTGTGCAACGGCCTATGCGAGTGTTTCCGTGGGGCAATTCTACAATTTCGATTTACTTTCAGTAGGCAGCGAAGCGCGCACAGGTCGAAATGGAATTTGGACAACTCTTAAGGAAATCTAAATTGAGTTTTCATTTTGCTAAGATAACAAAACGAATAGAAAAAAAAGATTTTTAATTATATTAACGACTTTAGCGAGTGGGCAAAGAATATCATATAGAATGCAAGTGGAGAGCCTGGAGCAAAGCGATAAGCATAAACACAAGCATTAAGTAGCAATTTGGTCAGCTAGAGATGTCAATACACCCGCTACATAGCTGAGCATACTTAGAGCACCGCTTCCAAATCAACCGCACGCTTCCAAAAACTCTTAACCAAATTGAAAACAATTTTTATTCTCCGCTCTTGCGGATTTATGCAAAATTTGTGCAACTTATAGATGCGCTGCAATAACAACTACAACAACTTAGTACAACTACAACAACAGCTGCTGCTCTTGCCGACCGTATTCGAATGAATTTCATGTTTATCGCCTTTAATAATGCTGCTCGCGCGCGAAATTTACGCGCGAATTATGCGGTTTTTCTCGCGCAATCTAAATTTTATGCGCGCCAAGAGTTGTTAGTTTTTGTTTTTGTTGTTTTTATTTTTATTCTATGAGAAAACGCTTAGTTAAGGATTTGAAATTTTAATAACTTTTTCAAGCGAAAATAATTAATATGTACATTGGTTTATGACAAGCTTGGCCCGGAGTTTTATTAGCAAACTGACATACATACACACATACATTTTAAATGAACCGCTATTTGATTGACGTTAATTCAGTATGACAATGGACAAACTTAACCGAATTTCCATACAACGTCAAATTGACAAATGCGCGAAATGCCAAAATGGAATTCCAAAACCTAACTGACGTCTATTCAGGGCTAGCGCACTTCTAACCAAAGTTCTTCTGAAGGAAGCTGATTGAGCAATTGAGAGAACAGAATTTTTAAAAAAAATTCTGAGAAAAGAAATCGAAGCAACCTCATGTGGCTACACTCAAATTAGAAAAGCACACGGCAAAATAAGAAGCTAGAACAATTTTTGGTTAGAAAAGAAGTCACCTTTAAGAACGATCTCAGCGTTCTAAAGTCCCTTCCACACGCTTTCTCAATAAGTAAATTAAACGCTTCGGTATGCTACGCTATGCCAGTCCAGGTACGAGATAATTACCGCTGTGGCTGCTGTGGCTGTTCCAAATTTCAGTCCGCTCTGCTGAGACCACCGTCAGCCGTGTCTAGTTTCTTAACTTTGTCGCGTTAGCAACATAAGTACAACAAGTACAACATCAGCTGATACTACTCGAAAGCCAACAACAACTTTGTCTCGGCTTACTGAAGCGTTAACTAGTTTTAAACACTGACAAAAATTAATAGTATGAGCAATTTTATTTCCATAATGTAAACATATTGTATCCAGATCCATGGGCGTAACCCAAGTGAAACTTAGGGGTACAGAATATAATGAAAATTTTGTCCTGTTGGACATTATAATCCATGACTCGAAGATTTTTAACTTATTAATCAAATGGTTCCTAAAAAACGCTTTATAAAATTATCGGTTAGAAGATTTTTGAAAACGTTTTCGTTGAGTGCCAACGTACACCCACAAAATAGGACAGGATTTCAGGATATGCACATTCTCCTTTACAGCGCCGAAGGACCGAAATGCGAGAGCAGTTGCAAGCGACGCCAGCAGCACCGAGATGTCATTCATCAGTTTTTGATATTAATTAAAAGGACATAGCGTACATCGGCAAGAAACCAAAAGCGAAATAGCCAAACAAAAAAATAACAGAAAAAAGTGAACGACTGAACGGGCGGACGGACGGACAAGTGTGAGTCCGAAATCAAGGCGAGTGCAACGTAGAGCCAACACAGACGACGTTGACGACGACGACGACGACGCTGGTGAAATTTTAAGCCAACATGCATCATGCTTCTGCTGCCCGAAAGGATATTAATATCCTTTAGATGTTGCGACGTGCAGGCCGCAGCTACTTGCGCGCAGCAACACGCGAGACACACGCACACACACACACGTTTAAACACATACAATACACATACAGCTGAAGCGCACAATTGTGAATCCACAAGCACACGCCAGTGTAGTGGCAACTCTACGCCATAATCCATGGCTCGAAGGTTTTGTCTGGACTCGCGCGATTTCGTCTATGACTTTCGATTATTCGATTATTTTTTTTAATATTCGATTGTCGTCGAGTTTCAATAGTATTAAAATTTAGTATTTAAAATTAAATGGTCACAATTGATCTGAATCCCAATCATGGAATTGCCAACAAAAACCGATTTCCTGTATATCCTAAATAACACAAAAAAAAAAACTCGTTTATTACCAATTTCGAATAACCGGTACAGCGAATATCTACATTGGCAATATAACGACCGACTATGGCCATCGGATGCACTATCAGCAAGTTGTTAGTGAGCTAGCGCTGTTCGGCTCGCATAAATTCGATGATCCCTGCAGGGCGGGTACAGGCAGAAATATTACCCGCAGGATTTCGTGATTAAAGCAGAGTTACGCTTATAAATCGCATCTCATCGAGCGGATTACACACATATTGCTGCAGTCGGACAAGTTTCGCCGAAGACGACGACCATAGAGCAGGCGGAGCTCCTAACTGCAGTTAGGATTTGATATTGCTGGATAGATAGATACAGATACGGATACAAGTTAAAGGCATTAAGACGGGTTTTCAGCGGCTGAAGGAGGAGAATTGGCTGCAGTAACCCAATGTTGCCATGAATGTCGTTTACGTTTCCGCTTCCGTTGTCGTCTGCTTCGTCTCGTCTCGCATTGTTGTAGTTGTTGTTGTTGTGTGGCTGCTGCTGTTGTTGATGTTGACTTTTGATCTTTGATAACGCCGGCAAATGCATTAGTGGTTGTATTCGAGTTCGTTCGTTCGTTCGTTCGTTTGTTTGTGTATGTGTCTGTCTGTCTGTGTGTCTTTGTGTATACTAATGCATTTCTCTGTTTGTATTTGTGTGGTAGCTGGTAGCTGGCTATGGCCTCAATTGTTGTGCTTGCTTAATTGCGGCAGGGATTTAGCTCAAGCAGCATTACCCGCTCCAAAATTCTGTTGGACAAATGTGTACACACACAGACACACACACACACAACACAAATTTATCTACCGCGTACCCGGCATGGGAATTTCTTATTTTTGTTTTTTTGTTTGTTTATTTTTTTCAAACACCAGTTAAGAACTTAAATTGATACCTAGCCGGATTATGGTTATGTTATCTCTCGGATGAACATAAAATCGGTATCTGATATCGTTAGGTCGGAATGACATATAGCATATACATGCAATATATTATTTTAACCACTAAGACAGAATGTTAAAACTATTTTCGAAGTGTCCATTGAGTTTTGAAATTGTGTCGCAATGTGACCCGACCTAGTGCCAGACCAATCCCAATTAAGGCCAAAGAGACACCAAATCGTTCTACCTGACTTGCTATTAAACTGTCTGTACGTTCACTGTTCACATCATTTTCGCTTTCTCATCTTTTGTAAATTTTTTTTTTCTAGTTTTTTTCATGGAAACCAAAAACAAAACTCGACGCTTTCGCAAAATCCAAAACGATTTCTCAATCAAAACGCCGCACATATAAAAAAAAGGTAAGTTGCAAAAACCCAAAAAGCCAAAAACAAGAGAAGAATCGCGACCACAAATCCGCTTTAATGAAAAATGATTTCAACATTTGCAGTAGCCGCAATGAAGAAGAGCGAACGCTGCATTTGGAGGCATGGGGCATAGGGGTAGGGGTGGGAATAGTAGCGAACGAATTGCAAAGGAAAGGATTTTTCGAATGCAAAATACGAATCGCAGAAATAAATCTGACGCACGCTGTCAGTCTCGGCTAAAGTCGTGCATACCAAATTCAAAGGCAGCGACAAAAGTTCATCCAGCGGCATGCAACGATGGTCACAGTAGGGCGAAATTATATCGAAAGTGTTTAATTTGTTTGTGTTATTAATAATAACAATTTAAATTAATTTCATGCTATACACTAACAAATCGAACAGATGCTATGCACATATAATGCTTAAAATATGCATTTAAAACACAAAAATATGCCACTGAAACTGGAAAATATGCAACACACACCTAAAATATGCACTTAAAAATATTCGAGTAGTATCTAAAAAAGCAAGTATTAAATTTTACTGTATTAAATGAATATAAATAAACTAATAAGTTCACTATTTTGTTTACAATGTAGAAAGTTTAACAAAAACGTGTCTAAAAATATGCAAAAACATTTATGCAATGTAAAATATGCAAAAACTGCAAAACTTTACATAAATATGCAAAACAGAAAAATTTATAATCGGTGCTACCGACTATTACAAATGCACCACATTGTTTAATATCACAATCACAAAAGGGTGGTTCATGATGATTTAAAAAAAAACATTTATCTTGAACCACCCTATTTTTTATAAATCTTAAATCACCCTTAATAGAATACTTTACTTACAATATTGGACCAAAACCAAAAAAGAACACTGAGTGGTGCATAAAAATTTATTGGAAAATATGCAAAAATATGCAGACATATGCACTACCGATTGAATGCCATTTTAAAGCATATTTAAAGCATTAAAATCAACTAAAGAAATAAGTAAGCAATTTTAATTGTTTTACCAGAAAAATTTCATTTTTCTAGCTTAAATTTCAGAAACATTTTTGATCACTTTTTACGCCAATAAATGAGCGAATCGTATTCTAGTTCTCATTCTACATACCACAATAATGCATCCTTTTCCCCAAACAAGTCCACTGTGCAGCGTCCTTGCTCTGCTGGCTGCGCACACAGACTTCTCATTCACACAAAGAGCAGAAAGCAGCGCTCGAGCGAGACAGCGAAATGACGATGTGGCATCGATGTAATCTCGCTTTTCGGTTTCGTATTTCAAGGCGATATTTAAGCGATTTTTGCACACTTTTCCATATCCAAAGCGAAATTTGAAATGCAATGCAAAATGCCAACAAAAAAAAAAAACAAAAAACGTTTGCATAGTATTCAGCGACGTCTCTAAAACAATGAATGTCGAGCGCATGTTTGTATGTGTGAGTAGTCAGTTGGGTGTGTGCGTGTGTGTACATGTGCGCTTTAAGCGTTGAAAGCGTCAACGCGACGCTGGCATGACAAATGACAGCGTTGCCATTTGAGCTGGCAAGCGTAACGCTCGCGCATGCGCACGTTTGATAAACTCATTTCGAAATCGTTTCGAAAGTGTTGGCACAGCACCGATCCATTTCGCTTTGCTCTGAATTTCGACTTCATTCGTAATTCCGTAATTACGCTTAACGGTCCGGTGCCGACACATCCCGGCGTTACTTTGTTCGGTGCGGCTCTTTGGGAAATGAGCAAAAATGTGCGGAATTAGCGACGATGCGGGTAGATTAAACGTTGCGGTGCAGTTATGCGATATGTCAACTGTCAGTTGACTTCGTTCAACAATTGGATTCAGTTTGCGAGTAACTTTATTAGGACATTTAAGCGGAGTTAAAGTGTTTTTGAAATAAATTCGCTGTTTCATTTCAGATTTAGATACATTGATTTGTATGCCATCCAATTATTTTACCAATAATTTAACCAGTAGCGATACTGAACTATCCGTTTAATTTTTCATCGCCTTAATTTATTAACCTTATATGTGTGAGTTTACATCTCTATTTAGACAACTTGTTCTTTTTTCTTTACATGTAGTTATCTTGCTTTGACAATTTTAACTAATTAATCATTTTATTGTACTAGTTAATTGACTGCAATTTTAGTTATTTTTAATACACAATTAATCGATTAAGATAGTAAAAATGAGTCTATCGCCTCAAAAGACAGAGACAACATAATTTAGTTATTTATTTTGCTTTAATTTTTAATTAGATTATAATATAAATAGAGCAGTAATTGGTCAGCTCGTCACTGCGCCCTCAGATGGACCTATTGTAACAATCTCGATAAGTAAAAACTAAAGCTTCGTGATTCCGGTGTTCATAAAGAATACCTAACTTTCTTTGAAGATTTCTCAGCAATCTCTAACAGTTCCTCGAGTGGTGTAATTTGGTATTACTCCCTTCATTAGTGTTGTTCTTGCGACCGTGGCCACTTAGATTCTTCAGTGACAAGAAGAATAAATTCTCTGAGTCGCTTGATAGGTAGGCTGATCTCTACACCGCCCTTCGTTGTAGGTTTGTATATTCTGTTATGCCCATAACCTTATTATCAAACACGACCGATTCAGGACAATGTCGTGGTCATTTCGTATAAAAGTCTGTTCCAAGACAGCTGAAGTTGCCTTGACATGTTGCAGATTAACTTGGGTGTTCCATTTACTTCCGTTTATGATTTGGGCATATATTCTGGATCCTGCCGCAGCCATTTCGGTTCCTTGGATCTTGGTTCGGTGAAGCTGGTATCTATCTGACGGGGTGGTCGCTATTTCAGTGGTGGCTTAACAGTGCTGGGATGCATTATGCAGGAAAAACTCATATCAACAGTCTAATTGCTCTTCGTAATTTTTATATTTGGAGTGTCATTCTTCCTCTCTAATGAAATTTTTGCCGCTTTTGTTATAGCGGTCACCGGCCTGGGCGTCGAGCTGGATGCTCTTGTCGCCACTTTATTATTTACTTAATTTAGTAACAACCTCATCATTTATTTATTTTCTATATTACGTATTTACTTTATACTTTCCTAATTAAATAAAAATGACGCCTCAATCGATGGTCGATCCGAAAGTCTATGCACTCCAGGACCAATTAGAAACACCAAGAGCTGTCAGGTTCCCCCCCAACCCCCACTCATTGCATCATCGTAGATAAAACGTGCTCGTCCTTCGACCGATATTTTAAAATTCAAAGCGCACAACTGTTAAAAATCTTTAAAATTCCAAGAGTAGGTATACAACAACAACAAAAAATATTTCTCACATGATTAAACTTAAAAGAAAAACAGAAAAAGCACAAACAAAAGCAAAAACAAAAATAAATCAAAATGCGCTTATCGAGCGCTATCTGCTGGCCGAAACCGCAGACGCCAAGCTGTAACGCGCTGGCATCGTACAATAAAACAAAGCGCCCAACATCACGATTGCAACAAAAAAACTTTGGACAACAAAAAAAACAATAAAAACAACAACAAAAATAAACCAAAAGTGCGCTAAAACTTTTGTCCAACTCGCGCTGTAATTAATGTGAACTCATTTATCACAACAACAACAACAACAACAACAGAAGAAGAAGAAGAAGAAGAAGAAGAAGAAGAAAAAAAGAAGTGGAAGAGTTTTACCCGCTTTTGCAGTTTCTTGTGCGAGCGTGTTCGTGCTTGACGAAAATACAAGCGCTCCATTTTGATTGCAACATTGCGGCCATGGTCGCAATCAATGTTACCAACTTGACCCCACGACCAACCAACCCAACAAGCCCACCAACAGGCGAAGTGACCAGTGTTGTTGCCTCTTCCGTCATTTGTTCTTTCTTTCATTTTTTGTCTATTCCGACGCTTTGCTTCTTCGTCCTTTGTCGCACCGCTACCACCACGTGCATCTCTCGGGCATCTCTCGGGCATCATTGCTCATTTTAATGACGCAGCTTCATTGCGCGGATTAGCGCCACACAAAACTGCTCTCCATGCTTCCGAGTGGGAGTTTGCGGTGCCAGAGTTGCCAATTGCAACCGCTATGCGCACCCCTTTGGCTGCTTTATGGTCCGAGCTGACAAAGAGTTCATTAACGTTTACAAACAAACAAACAAACGGAGAGAAAAAAATAAAAATAAATTACAACAAAATTCCCCTACCGAAAAATACAAAAAGTCATAAAATTGTTTTTATGATTTTCGTGGCGGGATTTTCACGAGTCTCGGAAAAATATTAGCGCCACTGAAATGACCACCAACGCGCGTTAATGGCCGCGCTGCTGGACGACGCGTGCCCAATGATCAAACGACCGACCGACCAACGCACCGGACCGGACCAACGGACGGAAGGAAACCATTAAAATCTCTGTTGACCAGAGTTGCCGCAGTTCCAGTCAATGTGTGGCGTCGCTGCGTGGCTGTTAATGTCAGCTTTTCGTTTTGTTTTGTTTATTTCACGATTGGCTACTTTATGGCCAACAACGATGCGGCGACTTATGCACGTCATATTTGAATATCAACATTCATATCGGATGGTAGTAGCTTCAAGCACATAACATTATAAGTCTACTTTGGGATTTTCTTGAGAGAAATTCTCCAAATAAACTCTTACTGAGCAGATCTTTCAAATAAGTAAATCAGATCCGATCTGTTTCTATCTTAGCTCAGATAGACTCAGAAACAAACTTGGAAGCAAAATCTTCGTGGAAATCTATTTCTTCCTGCAGGACGGCTGAAATCATGCTCCGGCACGATTCTAGCTATCTCCCATCGCTCTCAAGAGAAGATTGTAGGTTAATTGTTGGCTTATTAATGGGACATTGTCTCACGCCGGGACATGCTGCCAAATTAGGTCTTGTGCAAGACGATTGGTCCGTAGCCTAGGGAGATCCAAGTACACATACATTGTCATTGTCCAGCTCTCAAGTAACTATTTCGGGCTTAGTTACTTTCATGCTTTGAAGGATATTTTCAATCAAAAGGCAGCTAATTTACTCAAGCTCGCTTAATTGTGTATCACTAATCATTTTTAAACTTTGAATACTTCTATACCTTGGTGACGATAAGGACCTCTAAAGATCTATGTGTGATCTCACTTCTTGTGGATCTAACCCAACCTGTCCAGGATATAGTACAACTGTACCAACCAACCCACTCTCAAGCCCTAACTCTAAACTAATTAAAATAAATCAAAACAGTTTGGATCCCAAAGATATTAAATTTCCTTATCTGTGACCTCGATTACGTGTATCTGGTTCCGGGCTTATATAACCATATGGCAACTGTGCAGAGTATTTATTTAAAACAAAGGGAATATTTTTCATCCAATACATGCTTTTAAATTTACATAATTTTGAAACTCAATATCCTTATGAAAGTATCTATTGGATTTTAATTCAAAATATCCGCACAAACTGCAAAAGTTTACTAATAATCTTTATGCCAAGCAAGGCTTTTTGCAGTTATTTAATTTTAATTTTATTAAACCGTTCCTTAACTGTTTCCGCTTTCATTCAATTTGCCGTAATTCCAATATTTCCTTTAATTAAGCGTATTTACTTGTCAGTCTTACTCTTTGTTTCTACGCAACATTGTGTCGTGTCCTTGCTGCCGCTGCCTCAGTCTCAATCTCGTTCTCGGTCTTGTCCGTCCTTCCGACTATCTGTCCGGCCGGAGTTGTCCTTCACATTGTGGTTGCGTTCCTAATTTATGAAAGGTATCATGTTTCATTAGCCAATTTTCTCGATTTAAATAATAAATTTTATCTATCTCATTGGGTTTTGAAAATTTGTCAAATTCCGACAACTGTTAAAATAAATTAGATTGGCCCAAAGTTGTTTTTGTTGTTGTTATTATTTTTGTTGTTGTTGTATTGTTACGAATACAAAATTAGACAAGAAATGTTTGATATACATACATATTGCATAACACTTGGCATATTAAATGTATTTAACTGCAAATGTATTAAATTCCATAAGTCGTATATGCATGCGTTCTGTATTTACTTATGTAAGTAGTTATGATATGTATATACATAGTAAATTAGAATTGGATTTGTACATATAGTTTTTTAAGTTTGTTTTTTTATAACTAAGATTAATAAAATATTAAATATTCTTCGTTTATTTGTTTGTTAATAAGTTTGTGACCGCATTACGCCGAAACCACTGAACGGATTTACATGAGCCTCAGTTAAAATTATTCGAAGAAATTAATGGTAACTGAAGCATTTCCAATAGTTAAGTTAACAAAGCCCTCGCATTAGAAGACGTGATACATCAACTTAAAAGGAAGTGCTATGCAAGTGAAAACATCTTTTCACAAGCGAGTGTTCCTTACAGTTCTCTCAAGAGTATAGAGATTATTGGGTAAAGTAATTTGCAGAGGTGGGCATCGTTAATAAAGAATTTAACCTAATCCGAAAAAAGTTCGTTAAGTCAACTTCGTTAATTTGTTGAAAAGTTAACGTTCCAGCTAAAACTTCTATAGAAAAAAAAGAATTATAAAATTGTAATCAAAAAACTCATGAAAAAATAAAATAACTATGCATATACATCGATATTATGCAGTAGATGCAGAGGTTGCCTTTCACAAATCGGAACATTTCCTTGCTCTTAAGATGTCCTTACATGCAGAAAGCAATCGTTCCAGTGCAGCACTGGATGTATGTATGTCAGTATATCATTTGATTTGCTTGAAATCAATTCTTAATTGCTCCGTTTTTGTTATTAATTTTACTTCTTAACTAACTGGAATTAACGGAAGAAATTTAACGCGAGTTAATTAACTTTTTAATGGTTTTCGAAATTAACGGAAAGGTTAAAAATAAACAGAAAAAAAATTAACTTCGTTAATTAACTTTAAACTAATTAACTAGTTTGTGCCCAGCTGTAATTGATCAGAAGAACTCTTTGAGAAACGAGTTAAGAATACCTTCAATGTGTTATTTTTTCGGATGCGACAGTGTAATGCCTTCCCAAAAGTACCAATTCATATAACAGAAAATGAAATAAATCATCGAGTTGGTTAGGAACTTTCCATCTCAAATACGCACTTCTATCGCTGCCTCTTATTCTTTTTCAATTTATTGTTGGCTTACAGCGATAGAAGAATTTCCTCGGCTACCACGCCCACAAATATATAATTTAACCCATAAAATATAGAATTCTCACTTAAAATCGTTAAAACTACTTTCATATTGGTCTAATGAAGTTTTGCTAGATAGTTCGAATGGCCACTGTCAACAGGTAACTGTGCGAAATTGTCACGCCTATAAATTGATTTCTATTTATTACTAGAAAAATGTAGTTTATAACTTCAGGAGGTCATTCAGAATTATCTTAGAAAAAAAAGACGAATCTTCATGTCACACCCAGAAATTTTGTAAATAAATGATATTCAGGTAAGGTTTGTGCTACGTTGATAATATTAAGTGTCTTAATTTTGGTTATATAGGAACCATCTAACAAAACTATTTGAGTGTGAACTAAATTGCAACAATTTAATGGATTGTAGGAAGAATTTAATAGATTGAATTAATGGGCTAAATGAACAGGATGAACGGAACCAATTGGACTGCATGATCTTTAAGGATATGATGCATTGGTCGGACTGAACTATTCAAAGACAAAAAAACAATGAATGAACAAATCAAATTGGACATATTTATAAAGCCACAATTAAGACTAGTAAAAATTAACTTCGACTGTGCCGAAGCTCATATACCCGCCGCCATTTCAGTGACACCAAAAAATGTTCTTTTTCTTTTAGCACATACATAAGTGCTGCAGGGGTTCTTAGCAGATCACATCCCTTTTTTGTTAGTAATTTTATGTTAAGGGGTTGTTTGCATGGGAAGGGCTAAAAGTTTTGGTATTAGAACTTCGTCTTCGCTTGGAGAAAAGGAGCTCACACACCAAATTTCAGCTTAAATTTCGGCTGTAATCGCTGGGACAGACGGACATTGTTAACATCGACTCAGAAACCGGCGCTGATCATTTGTATATACATTTTGTCATGCCTACCACGCCCACTTCTGAACGTTACAAATAGAAGAAAAAACTCAATTTGCCCTTCGGTAAGTGCACTTGCACTTGGTATAAAAATAGTTAAATTATATTCTTTTAAAACTGACTTTATTAAAATATTTAATTTATTTACAAAATTAACATAACAACAAATTACTAAAATTAAACTGACAAGCTTAAATATCAACTAAAATGTCGGCATTTAAAAAATCAAAATCTTTGGCCAAAAAAAGTCTTACCAGCTCCTTTAAACTAGACTTTTGAAGGATTGCGAAAATAGCTCACAAAATGTTTTTCAAACGCTTGCTAATATAAGCACCATTCAAACTATTTTTTTTTTTTTTTTTGAGTTAAGTGCAACACTCTTCGCCAAATTGTAGCACAATACATTTTCGAATTGACACATTAAGCCCAGCCATGAAAGCAGAACGCGACAAATTTAGCAGCAACAAATTTAAAAAGCAGACGACGACGACAACAACAACGACGACAACGCATTGGTGTCATTTTGCAGCCAATTCAAGCAGCAGATGACGGACGACGACGACGATGCCAACGAAAAAGAACGTCTAATGTTGCAACAAAGCACGCCACGCCACTCGGGAGTCTGGCAACACTTACCAAAGCGACTCAAATGGTGCTCGGGACAAAATAAAAAAATATTAAATATAAAGAATAAAGAATAAATGTTGTTGCCAGACTGAGAGACATAATGCGGCAATAACAAAAACAACAACAGTAACAACAACGTTGCGATGATGATGACGATACACGAGTATGACTCGGAATCAGAGAATCTATATCTTGGAAGGTATGACAGACATTCCGCATGAAAATAAATTTATTCCTTTCGAATTGAGAAGGGCAAATAGCAGCGCCAAATGATCGATAACAGTCCAAAGCATCGATTCTTGTACCAGAAGTAGTTCTCCATGGACAAGCGTTCTGTGAGTCTGGCATATCCAATGTTGGTTGTATGAAAAAATAGAAAAATAAAAAGTAAAATTCACATCAAATAAAAAAACCGACTTTTTCTTATGCACTACACGAACCTACTCGTCTGTTAGATTTCCTCGATTTACTTACGAGTTTGTATGCTAAAACTAATACGCCCATAAGGTGTGGTACACGAAAAACCAAACCATTCACTTGGCACAAGAAACGATTTAGTCACATGATGGCATACTCATAGACTCAAAGACCCTCTAGGCGACTCATACAACGACATCTACATACATCGACGAGAGGAGAGAAGAGGATAGGAGACGTAGAGGATGTGGCGAATTCGGGCTAGTCGGAGGAAAATGCCAAGACATGCGGACATGCTTCTTGTTCGATTGCGTAACAAGACTATAATTGATTTGGCTCATGTTCACAGAATGTTTAAGTATTACATATGTAGCACATATCTAGAACATGATACCGTAACGTTGTCCGTGTGTGTCTGTGTGTGTTTGTGTGTGTTTGTGTGTGTGTGTGTTTATAGAGTCCCGAAAAACAGTTGGTATAAGCCACTTGGGGTGCTCCTGCTGCCCCACTGCCACTGCTCCTGCTGCCTGCAATTTACTAGTATACTAGAAAACTTTTTTACCCCAAAATCCAATTCAACTTGAAGTGGTCGGCCGAAAGTTTAAGTTTCGCCAAAAGCTTTAAAGACTCGAACTCGACACCCAACAAAAAAAAGTTGACCAACGAATTCTCGACAAAGTTGGCCCAAAGTTCGTTAAGTGCAAATTGATTTCGCTGCTTTCGAAAGCAAATTTTAAACTTAACCCTATCAATGCACTGTTTAGGGAATTAGGGAATATAAACCGAACACTAACACTCACAACAAAAACAACGACAACAAGAACAACAACAGCAAGAAGAGCGCGCAACGTTTTAACTTTTGAACTTTGTAGTATAGTAGAGTAGAGTATATGCTAAGCTTTGAACACAATTCACAAGCGATTCCACACTAAAAATATGACAAACGGCCACTTGACTACGCTTCTCGACATTATCATTGAAGCACTTGTGTGAACGAGTAGAAGCAAAGCGAACCGAACCGAACCTCTGAACTATGTACCACCGCCCGCCGCTCACAATCTCTGAGAGCACATTCAACCCAAATTATGAAGTGGAACCTACTTTACGCCACATGAAAGTGTGCAAACAACTTGAGCCAGTCAACCAGCTAGCCGCACTCGCTTCCACTACCCAACCCCCCATCCAAATCCCCCCCGCCCCCTCACCAATGCTTGACTGCAGGCGAGAGAGAGTAAGGCGACGGCCTACTGCAGGCGGGCGGCAGAACATCTAAGGGCATGCAAAACATGAGCATACGAAGCAGATGAAGAAGATGATGATAGCGCGATAAGATAAATTAATTCAAGGATCCAACTGAGTGAGTAAATGAGTTTAATTTGTGGAAAATATTCTCTGACAGTCGAACATTGTTTGGCTCTAGCACAAAGAATGCATAATGAGCAGCTCCGAAATGGCGAAGAGGCGAATACGATTAACATTAGACAGCCGCATGTGGAGGGAGGCGAAGTGCCGAACATGTCTACGCATCACATGTGGTATGAAATTGAGATATGGTCAACGCACCCAATGTTAAGAGATACGCGGGCGGCGAAGTCAGAAAAACGCAATTAGCCATGCAAGGACACGTGCACGCACCACTTCGGAAGGCATTTTTTTGTTAACTACTCGAGGTGGTACATTCTTAGTTGAGGTCTGCTATAAGGAAGGAGAAGAAGGAGAAGCGACAAATTTAAATTTTCAATCATGTTAGATTAATAATAGAAAAAGATATTGATATGGTGGAAATGTTAAATTGAACATATTTACTATAAAGATGTATCTGATGGTTGCAACTCTAATATGAGTTAACCTAAGAGATTGTCTCTAAACATTTTTAGTATAAAAGTTTTAATTATCTTACAGGGATTCTCTTCTTTTAACATTTGATTTGGAAATTAACATTGCGTCTAAGTGTTAAAATAACAGATTGTGTTATGTTAATGTAACATGATACAGTGTAAATTCGACATGAATTTTAATGTTAAATTCGGCCATTTATAATTTTTGCACAGGGAAAGTGTAAATTTAACAGATTATTTTTTGGTAACTGACAAAGATTTTGCAAAAATAAACACTTCAAAAAGTGTTAATTTAACATTGGGTCCTATTGGTCTTACATTTTATATTGTTGAACAATAACAGAATTGTCAATTTTTTTTAACACTGAAAAGTAACTGAAAATAACAACAACAAGGAATTTGTTCAGTTGGTGTTGCTTTTTTCATTCGCCCGCCTTCAGCGATTTTTGTGTTTTGAGATTTAAGAGTTTTCTTTGAATTCTCACTTGTTTCTTAACCAAAGAAGCTTATGAACGAATATGAAAAAACAAAGCTTCACCAAGCAAAAATTACGCGGATGAGGAATAGTAGCGGGGTCTACTAAATTGGTCAAATTTTTGGGGCTGTTCTAAAACTATAAGACATATTAAGCCCATTGTAATTCTCATTTAAATGGACAAGCATGTCAAATTAAACATTTCGAAAATGTTATTGTCACCCACATTAAACTGTGATTCGAATCTTATTTCCAATTAGTCTAGTCTAACAATTTCTTAAACACAAGATCTTTTAATTGAAATAACAATAATAAAAGTTTTTCATTAAGAATCAGACCTTTCCTTTTCCTTTCAAAGTGAAACCTCCGAGATTGCATTGCAAAAGCTTAAACCACACAAGAGAAGTGTTACCATTTTCTATGGGACAAAATATTCAAAGCATTCGACATCTTGCTACCATTCAAAGCCGAACGAGTCCAGAAAGCCAATCGACTTTAACGGCTTAGAGTATGTATAATGTCGTATCGATTACCGGTTTCTCACTCGAAAATGCCACGATGACATTCTGACAAAGTGACTTATTGCACAGCCCAGCAGCCCAGCAGCTGTGTGCTAAACTGGTAAACTGTTGTGATAAACTTTGCCACACGCTGATGATGTTGACATGCGGCAAATGCGGCAGCAGTAAAACCAGCTGCGGCAGCTATGTATGTATGTATGTATGTATGTATGTATGTATGTATGTATGTATGTATGTATGTATGTAGCTACTTCAAAGTACTACATAGAAAGGAAACATTTCGTTAGTTGCGGCTGCGAAGGCGGCGGCGTTATCAATGTCTGCGGAATAGTTGAGAGCGGTTGGATGAGAGTAGCTGAAGTCGAAATTAAGGAACAACTTTATTCGATTAATCTTCTGCCAGATATTCAAACTAAAAGTGATTTTTAAAATTAACACAAATACATGGAAACATAACACACACACACCAGAATTTGGTTGGAATCGTTGGTTTCCCATAGTTTGCGTTCTGCTTTTCGCCTTTTGCCTTTGCTGTTTCATCCATCTTAAGTTGCTGCCGCCAAAGGAGTCATTCGACAAAGTCAATATTGCACATCACACTTGAGTGCAGCCAGCAACATCTACAATAACAACAACAATAACAACAAACACTAAACGAAAACTGATAAAACTTTGCGAATGCATACAGCTCGCAAAAGTTAATTAAAGCAAAATACTGAAAGCGTTGCGGGAGCTTCAATTCAAAGTGAACGTACATACATACATACATATTGACATTTTAATATGCATCGATTAATGTATAAAGAGTATGTACAGTAAATTATTTAAAATTGATTTTTGATTTTCAGAATTAATAAAATAAACCAATTTTATAAAAGTGAGTTTAATTGTACTTTAAATAGTTAACTTATTTATTTTTGTATAATTGTTTTAAATGAAATGAATCAACTGGATAAAATCTCAAAGATTAAAAAAACAACAATATTTGGATCTAAGAACATCCATGGTGTTATATTTAAATATAAGGTGAGGGGAGTACAAAAATGTCTCTATCCACCTCGATGTTGTTTCGCTATAAAATTAAATTTATGAGCCTAGCACGAGAGAATATCCAACGGTAATTGAGAAGAGCATTTGGATTTCACTTAAATGTTACCAAAGTAAACTTTGTTGAAATTATTTAAAACGAAATTAATAAATACAAAAGAATTAAATTAAAGTTCAGCGGGAAATGATGTTTGCCGCTTTTCAGGTACTGAGCGCTGCTTTGCGTCTACTCTCTCTCTCTCTCTCTCTCTCTCTCTCTCTCTCTCTCTCTTATTTTTCTGGTAGTGCCAAGAAGAACCTTTATGTTGACAAGAGGATTTAAACCAACTAAGAGTATTTATGATCGGCCAAATTTAATGAATACAAAATTATTAAGTAAATAAAAACAACAAAATAGTTTGTTGTCAAAAATCAAAAAACCAACTACAAAATAATGCTGAAATCGAGGTGAGTTCGCTCAACTTGAGTTTTCGTTTCAACTTTCTTAACCTTTTTATTCATGAGGGCATTTAAATAAAAAAATAGAGAATAATTTGTTTAATTTAAATTTTTGTATAAATTGCTAAACTGTTTGTTTATTCATCAAAGTATTTAACTGTATTTAATAAATGTTAAACTAAAAAACTACAAATTTCAAACAAACAATTGATTTCATAGTAAAATTTTTCATATCAGATAAATATTTAACTAAATTTAAAAATGTATGTAAATTGAAAGAATAAAAATTAAAAATTAATTGAAACAAAAAATTGATGATTTGTAATTTGTATTTTCAATTAAAGCTGTTAATTGTATTGATTAAAATGGTTGTATTTCTGTTAGAATATTTATTGTATCAAAAAACAAATAATAGCATTGATAAGTTTTTTAAATTATTTCCTTCTAATCTTTACAGTATAGTATAAATTCGTAGAGCAGGTCTTTTTCTAGTTTATATGATAAAATTCAGGGTTACACTAACAAGGATATAAGTCTACTTAATACATTTCTGACGAGAATATGGAAAGAATCTTATGCTTTTGGGCTGAATCGAAAAGAGAACAACAACACTTACTTCTATATAATGTGGATAAGACCTAAAGATATATTGTATGCCCACTGCTAATCCTACCAAACTTAATCCACTTCAGTTATCCTCAGAAATTCAAGGTTGTTGGCGTAAGACCCAGCCTTATTTTTTTTTTTTTTTGAACTACTCATATTTAAGATATCAGGTATTTATGTCTTCTGTTTTCCACGATTACCTTAAATGTGCTCTGGCAATTCTTAGTTTGTTCGTCGCAGAGTCTGCGCATCAGACTTGAATCTAGGCCTAGTCTTCTTAAATGTGTTCTTTGAGTCTTAATTGGCCAGTCAGAATCCCGGTTAGTATTCTGAATATATTCCTGGACAAAGCTATGAAAAACTCATTTGTTTTTCATGTTTCCTAAGAGTCCCCAACCATACTCCCCTTTACCATTAACTTCTAATCGAGATACCTTAAACAAATGCCAACCAGTTGAAATTTCAAGACAAACAAAAACAAATCATTTATTATCATCGTTATCACTAAATGCAAAACACGCCAAGTCTATCAATTTCGAACTAAGAACTGCAAACGACAAAGCGCCAAGACACGTCACTGTGACGCAACAAGACAGTCTGTCAAAAGTTGAAGACATCTTTTTACACGCAACGCTTCGGTGTGATTGATAACGCAAGCGTGCAAGCTGTGGCTCATTCATCACCAAAACTGAGAACAGACACACACACACACACAAACACAAAAAGAAATGCAAATGTCTGTGCGGTTGTGTGAATGTATTGACAGGCGCCACACGCACACACGCACACACACACGGACACATTAATTTGGAAAACGATTTGTCTTGCACGCAGTTAACTTAACCCTTCCCTTCTTTGCTTCCTTATTTTTGTCTAAACTTTGTGCGTCGCATTTTTAACCGAGTCTCATAAATAAACAAGGACACTTTCGAGAGTCCTGCGAGCTAAACGAAATAACTTAATTTTTGTTGTTGTTTTTGTGTGTGATTATTTTGTATACATCGGAAGATATCTTTGGTTCCGAACCAAAGCAATTCAAATCGACTTGAGTTTATATATTTTGTTAGGCCAACCTGTAGACTTACCAGAGCTACTAAAACACTTACCGAGTAAAAATAGAAATTCGTATGAACAACAACTTTAAAGGAAGTTCCAAATACAATATTTATTTTGGTTTGATATTTTTGATTTGTTGTCATAAAATTCTCATTTGGCTTAATGTTAAAGTTTCGCATAATGAGACCAGAAAAATCATGAAATCCAGGTTACTGATGAGAAAGTCGTACGACCTCTGCTATGTGTACATAAATACTTTATAGAGCAGGTTTTGATATGGAATAAAATAATTTATTTGAAAAATTTATCTTTGTCGTCATTTTTAACTGTCCAATATTTAAACAATAATATCAAAATAAAATATATTAATTTATAAATAACCATTATCGATTTGAGTTACTTTGTTAAATTGCTATAAATTTCTATATACATAAATAAATGTTTTTTTTTCGTTTTGGAAATTTAGTGTTCAAATGTATGAGAATGTATATATATATGTGTGTGTGTATGCAAGGGTATTGTAGCGTAAAAAATTCAATTTACGCAATTTAAACTCAATTAAATTTAACTTAAAGCAAACAAAAAACAACAAAAAAGGCGGTTAAAAGCTATTTTGACGCAATAACGTTCTTGTTTCTGCTTGCGTGTTTGTTTGTGTCTGTGGCATGCTGTGACCCAGTAGAATTTGTAGTGAATTATTCCCCGCTTACGTACTTCCATTCTAAAGTGAACATTTTTGTTTATCCATATTACACATATAAATTACCTCTCTTAAGGGCTTACCCGCTTAAGTGCCTCAAATTCAATTGTTTTAATACCTTAATAAAAACTCAAAAATTTATACTTTTCCATACCTAAGACATCCAAAATTGACATCACTAAAGTCAATCGCAATTGCTAATTTTACTAAAGTAATTATTTTAATTGAAAGTAATTTTTTTACTTATGTACATTAAGCGGGTTGCATTGAGGTACTACAGCGGGTTTAAATAGTTTACATAACTGCCGTGTGCTATCGAAGAGGGATTTTTATAAGTGCCTAACCCGCTTAAGTACCCACAAACCCGTGGATTTTATGTAGGAATACTGTATACAGTATCTATCTATAGATAGACTTCGTCCTTGCAAGGATTAAAAAACTGTTATAGATATTGTTTATAAAAGCTGTTTACTAACTACTTCATAATGGAATTGTAGTTATTTGTCTGTTGTAAAAGCCGAATGGTATATTGAGTTTGTTCTTCCGTTTGTAACGCCCAGAAAGGGAGTGGTAGGTATGACAGAGTATGTATATAAATGATCAGCGTCGGATTCTGAGTCGATTTAACGATGTCCGTCCGTCCGTCTGTCTGTCCCAGCGATTACAGCCGTAGTATATGAGCTATCGAAATTTGGTATGTGAGCTCCTATTCTCTATGCCGAGGCTTAGTTCTAAGATAGACCAGATCGGATCAAAACTTCTACCCCCTCCCATACAAACCGGCCCTTTTCAAACGAAAAAATAATTTGAATAAAATAGTTCCAGTGCAGATATTCAGTTCAAATTCGATAGTTTTCACTTTGGTAGTAACACAAAACTGTTCACAAAAAATGGGCGTGATCGGATAAGAATCACGCCCACCTCCCATACAAACCACCCCTTTCCATTCGGAAAAAAATTATTAAAAATATAGCTACAGCGTAGATAACCAGTGCAAATTCGGTATTTAACACTTTGGTAGGAACACGAAACTACTAACCAAAAAGGAACGTAATCGGATAAAAACAACGCCCACTGACATGTTGCACTTATGTGCTAAGAAAAGCACATGGCGAATGAAATGGCGAATGGTATAGTATATGAGCTAATTTTTTATATTCATCTATTCAGATATAGAAATTAGTTGCTCCTGAAATTAAGAAAGCTTTTAATTTACATACAATTTAATGACATTTTGTATACAGATGCTTAAAGAGTCTGTCCTTGAAATAGACTAGACTTCCCAGTTTTATCAAGCTGCTCACATTTAATGAGTTTTTGCAATAAACTAAATAATTTCGCTCATAGAAATACTTTGATTGGTTATAGTACCTGATATGTGGGACAGCTGATTTGAATACCGATAAAAAATGTTACATTTTTAGTCAAAAGGTAGACACGTTCGACCACAATAATTTATTCTTTATACTACATCATAAGTAACTCCTCTCTATCGAACACATTCCATTTAGGTATACTCCTCATGGGTTATTTTTTTATAAATAATACTAAAAATGTATCTCTCAAGTGTCTAAGGCTTTAGTACCTTACCTGCTTAAGTCCACATTATTTTCATACTCCATTAGCAGACTTCCTTAAGTTTTTCCTTTGAAAATAAATCTGCTGAACTTTCCGCAAACCTTAAAATGTTTAGCCTATATCTGCCATATTGTAAAAAATGACTGTGTAATCAAATGTTCCGACTGGGTATTTTCATGTTGTTGTTATTGTCGTTGTTATTGTTGCTGTTATTGCCGCTCGATGTTCGACAACTTGCCTTTGCGGTTAATACAATATTTTATGCATTACCGTCTAATTTAGCCGGACTGCTAACTTTGTTTTGTTTTTGTATTTTATTTGCCGTTGTTGTTTTCGCTGCGAACCGCAGAACCATAACGACTTTTCTTCTTCTTTTTTACATTTTTCTTCTTCGTTTGCAAACAATAAATTGTAAGAAAAATTACAAATTTATGAGTTTAACTTCTTTATTCGCGCTTCTGCAGCGAGAATGTTGTATTTTTTTTACGAGATTATTATGCGGTTCCGGAACGCCTGATATCTTATGGATGTGGGCATGCATTAAACGGTGTACGAGTACACGCGTCGACGTGGCACGGATGTTAGCTAAGGTCGAGGCAGGCTGGCCGGGTAACGATGCCTTCACAGTTCTCGCACCTTCGAGTGATTTACGACTTTTGACATTTGCGTCGTTGCGCCTTAAAACTTTAAAATGCGAATGTGTTGCACACACGCCTACAAACAAACACACTTTCACTGCTGGGCATTGTATCTGTGTGCGTGTGTGCGTTGGAGTAGGTTAAACACACTAGACAGGCAGTCTCAACGCGCGTTCATGTTCCACCAACGATGGCTTTCCAAGTTATTTGCACAAACTTCCGGTTCGATTCGAATAACGGCACACGCATTGTCCTTAGTCGTAGGCGTGTGTGTGTGCATCGGTATGTGATAAGCATATTACGAATCGTACGGGGCAGTCGTTGTGGCGAAGTATAGAAAATGTGTTTGTATGCGCCGCTGCATGTACGTTCTGTCCTGTCCTGTCCACCCACAAATGCATTGTAGCGCGCATTTTGTGGCCTTGTTCTGAATTTGTGGCACGAACTTAATTTTTTGCGACTGCTCCTCTCTGTCCCACTTAATTTTAATTTCTTAAATTATAGTTTGCCGGGAGTTTGCTGCGTGGTGGCACAACAGTCGGGCAGTGTGTATCCCCGATATTGGAAGGCTTCTGTCGGCGGCGAGAGCAGCGCAAACGCTATTGAGCGATAATTTAATAATGAACTTCGGACATTTCGTTAGACTCGCTCGTACTTAGTTTGCAAACAATGTTTGTACATGCCCTGCCCGTGGGCTAAACTTGCGAATGGCAAAAGTTAAGCATGTTTTTTTTTTTAATTTTACAAGCGCAACGCCGGGCAGTATCTACAATGTATGTATATGGATTTTCAGCGTAACTATCTCAACTATTTTATTAAATCAAAAAAATTGTGAGAGTGCAAAAGTTTGGAATACCTACTCGCATAATTCCAACCGAAAAATTCCAAATACGACACGGACAAACGACGGAAAAATCGGAACATAACAATTTAATTTAAATTTTTTTACTTACTTTGTTAACATTTTTAAACTTATAAATTTAACTATTGAGTATTTACGACCAAGAGTATCTAGAATATTTGGAGAAGAAATTTTAAGTGTTTGAAAATTGTAGACGTTTGGGTTTTGTATGTACATATATACAAATACTTGAAATACTAAATCCAATACTCGCGATCGTCATGGTTAAATAGTATAAGGTTAGGAAAGTAGAAATGAGAACGCAAAATGAGCGAACTCACCTCGATTTCTGCCTTATTTGTTTGCCTTATTTTTAAATTTTATATTTGTTTTTGATAAAAAAAAACTACGTTTTTGTTGTTGTTTTTATTTACTTTATAATTTTGTAGCAACCATGGCGACTGCACAAAAATTAAATTTTCAAAGAGAGAAACAATCGAGGTGCAGAGCGACATATTTATACTTAACTCACCTCATATTTATTACAAAATGGTTGACAGAACAAAATGTTTGCTTTGAAAAAATAATTTTGAATATTACACTCAAATATTTATAAATTGTTTAAAACAAACATTTATCACGTAATAATTCAGGCCACGAACAATTATCATCGGTGATAAAGAACTTTCCTACCTAGCTTAGTTGGAGTAGGGGAGGTTTAATAACAAGAAAAAAAAACTATCTTAATGTTGTGCACTCTAGTTGCGGATTCGGCAATAGAGAACCGAACGACTAGATTCTTTAATTTACCGTGTTCACGTCTGAACTTGACTCAAGTGCTGGACGGATAAAACAAACTAAAGGCACAATAACACTAAGTATGTAACATAGCTTAGTCAACATTTTTTTTTGACCAAACAACCATTTAAAACAAATTTTCGAAATTGACTCCACCTAAAAATTAAATTAAAACTAGGAAGAGAATTATTTTCGGCTATGCCGAAGCTCATATACCATTCGCCGTTTCAGTGACACCAAAAATGTGCTTTTTTAGCACATAAGTGCAACATGTCACTATTATAAGTGGGCGTTGTTTCTATCCGATTACGCCCCTTTTTGGTTAATAGTTTTGTGTTCCTACCAAAGTGTTAAATACCGAATTTGAACTGGTTATATACGCTGTACCTATTATTAATAATTTTTATTCGAATGGAAAGGGGTGGTTTATATGGGAGGTGGGCGTGATTCTTATCCGATCACGCCCATTTTTGGTGAGCAGTTTTGTGTTACTACTAACGTGAAAACTATTGAATTTGAACTATTTGAACTATTTTATAAAATTTTTTTTTTCGTTTGAAAAGGGGTGGTTTGTATGGGAGGGGGTAGAAGTTTTGATCCGAACTTGCCCATCTTCGAACTTAGCCTCGGCATGGTGAATAGTTGCTCGCATACCAAATTTAAGTCGGTTTGCAACATGTTCCCGAGAAAACCGTAAGTGATCTTCAATTTTATATAAAATGTCATTCATAAAGAATTTACATTTTTTTGAAATTGCCATTACTCGAAATTTTAAATAAGATGAATGCAAAAACAAAATTAATGTAGTTCAGTTATAAAAGATTAGATTTCTCTCAGTCACTCTCGCAGTGGAGACTTAGCGAAATTATTGTTTGTTGCTGTTAATTTGTAAAACGTAGTAAAGAAACGTTGTTTTTTTTTATGATTGCTTTTGTTTTTGCAAAATTTTTGTTGGTTTGGTTCATTTACGAACAAGTATCAAGATTTTTTTTTAGTTATTCTTCTGTATTCATGATTTAAATTTAAAAACAAATTGTAATTATGATAAGTAAAAAAAGGTTTTTTTTCTTTTAACTGAATAAATATCATTTTTTATGAATAGTTAAATTTTTTATAAATTTCCTTGGTGGTATTTGAGTAGTTTTTTTTTGGGATTCGTGTGGTCATTGCACTTAAGAATCATGGAGGGAGGGTTTAGATCGTGCATCTGTTGAGATCTTAAGATGTGCGTGTTTGTTTGGTTGTTAAGATAACTTCAATTGCTTTCGAGTTCATTTATGTATGCACGTTAGGCAATTTGGTTAGTTTTAGTAAACGTTCATACATAAGCCTATTCTCATATATTTATTTTGTGAGAATCCGAAATTTAGCCAATTTCGGTCCCACATTAAAATATAATTATAATTAAAACATGAATTGTAAAAAAACACGAATTAAAAAATTTAATAGATAGTATGTATTTAAATGAATAACTTCATATATTTATTTAGTACAGGGTTTTTTTTTACAGCAAGCAGTAACAACTTCGAAGTCAAGATGCAAACAACAACAAACACTATGGTATTCCGCAAGCAACAACAGACAGCAAGCAACCGCAAAGAGCAACGGTGTCCGCACAACAACAACAAAGCCACAGAAGGACTTGTATATAAGGCGCTGCGCTTAAAGGAGAAAGGCAGTCAGCGGCGAGCCATTACAGTGATGACATTGAGGACTTGTAGTTAGAAACTATTGTGTGAAATACCAATAGTTTACTTAGAATTATTTATACTTTGTAGTTAGAAACTATTGTGTGAAATACCAGTAGTTTATTAAAAGTAAGTTATACAACTATTGTGTGAAATACCAATAGTTTATTTAGAATACTTAATGCTATGTGAAATACTAGCATTCTTAATCAATTGTATACTTAGAATAATCATTAAGAGAATTCAATAAAATCTTAAATTTAAACATAAAAATAAATATTTTTGTATTCAACCCTGACCAACCGTTGAGGATATAAAGGCTTAAAAACCCGGACTAAACCGGGTTTCGTTACAGTTTTTATTTAGAAAAATAAAGATTCAACCTAGGGACTCTGTAATAATTAAATGTAGCACTAACTGAGGCTAGGTAAGATTGTCAAGAACCTCCCCACGGGCTGATTGCAAGCTGAATAGACGGGTCCCGCCCGACTTCCTTTTATCTATCTCTACCATAACAACGGTGTACGTTACAAGTAGATGAATTAAAATGGTTCTAAATGAACCAAAACAAGTTAAACTATTAATACTACGGCTCGACTGCCGCGCAAAATATAACTAAACAAAATAATACTCCAGTGTTATTACTCCAGAATCTCCTCGCACTATTCCAATAAAGAGGTATTTTCTGCTCTTATAGCACCAGTTAATCCTCGAAAATCACTTTAAAAAATATCGTTTAGCTCAAGTTCGCTATTCAAAACGAACTGACCAAAACTGCCATCCTTGCAGATTTTGTTTCATTTCCCAAAAAAAAAAGTGAGAAATGGGCTATCATCGATTTTAATGCAGAGAGTACGAAATTTAATTTCATTTTAGTTGTTTAAATTAAACTAAACTAAATAAATATATTTAAAAATATTTTATTTAAATTGAGTTGGTTCTCTGACAACATTCACCTTCGCCTTTGATGTCGTCCAAATTTTCGGCGGTTTGGGCAGTTCTTTAGGTTCTGGGAAATTGTCAAAGCATATGTCAGAGTAAAAATCTCCGATCGAAGATATTTTTTTCGTTGGCTCATTATTGTCGCTTTCACCAGAAGAATCAACCGGAACTTTCTTCCGCTTTAATCCTAGTATGCGATCGAGATTGCCGAGCAAGAATTGTCGCTGATTTTCTAGATGTTGCAGTTTGCTTTTTCCGTTCTCCAAGAGGTTGTAATTGGTTCTATTAAAATCTCCTCCTATCGTGTTACGTCGCTCCGATGGTATTAACGGCTGCTGCTGATCGCAATTTCGTTGCTGTCGCTTTCGTGGAGGCTGTTGCTTAATTTTAACGTTCTCCAAGGGGTTGTAGTTATTTCTATTGAAAGCTCCTCCTATCGTGTTACGTCGCTCCGATGGTATTAACGGCTGCTGCTGATCGCAATCTCGTTGCTGTCGCTTTTGTGGAGGCTGTTGCTTAATTTTTACGTTCTCCAAGGGGTTGTAGTTATTTCTATAGAAACCTCCTCATATCGTATTGCATCGCTCCGCCTGCCACTGGTCGTTTACTCTTTGCAGCTGTTCGTGTTGATTACGCAGGTGACGCATTAAGAAGGTGGCCCCCTTGTCAGACGGCTCAAGTGATTGTAATGAGCCCGAAGACACGGTATTTCGTCGCTGGTCGTAATTGCTGAATGTGTGTCCGCCTGAGGACGAAGCATTAACACAATCAAGATAGGATGTTCCGATCTTTCGCTTAGAATGCAGTGAATGGCGTCGGCGGTAGGGACAGCCATCTTCTTTGTAGATAAAAGTCGTCATTGAACTCATTTTCAAATTATTATTAATGTCGTTTTTTTATTTTGGTTAGACTCTTTTAATATTTTTCTTCGAACTAATTGTCGACAGTATAGACAAATCAAGTACAACTTCCTTGGCGATCTCTACGAAGACTGAATGATCTCTTGATTGTTTTTGCTCCTTTTATAGTCACAAATGTGAGCAATTTTTAATTTAGCTGAAACTACCCCTAAATATTATTCCAAACAAAAATCCACCTGCTTACATTATCGATCGCAGTTTATTACCTGCAATTCGCGAAATACTTCTGAACGGTAACCTGGACCAATCGTATACTTTAGTAAAGGTATACAATAGATCTTTCAGGTCGCTGTGCTTCTATCGCCTTTATAATTAACAATTGTTGTAATAAGTGTTTTTCCTTAAATAACCTTGTTTTGTCTGAAAATTATTTGAAATTTATTTTCTGGATCAGTTTTCAATGAGCCGATGATTTCATTCTTTTTTTTACGGTTTGCAGGATTTCATAGTAACATACTCTTTTCGGCCATGAATTTAATGGTTGTTTGAAATGCAACTTTGTTTTTAATGAAAACAAAGTTGCATTTGTGGTGGTACAACTCTGAGTACAAGACTTCACTAGTGAACTATGACTTCGGAAAATAAAAACACCTGAAAGAGAAGCAATCGTTAAGTCCTTAACAACGATATTTTGGCATCAAATGCCAAAGTTATAACAATATCCGAGTTTGTTTAGTTTCTGTCAACAGCTTCACAAAAAATGGGCGTGGTTTGATCAATTTAAGTTCTATCGCCGTAACTCAGAACCGCTACAACGGGGAAAAACGGAAAATTCCATTTTCTAGTTATTTTAAACATGTTTAAATGTATTCAAAACAAAACCCAGACAAAGCTGGTATACTCGTTTTTTTTTTAATTATTAGTGTCGAAACCTGAGACTATTAAACAATGTCTCTGGGACAGACAGTCCCATGTGAGTCGATTTGTCATGTGAGCTCTTACACTACAAACGGATTTTAATTTCTAGGTAGATCGTTAAAACACTTCATCATAAAATAAATTACTGCTGAATAGTTAATGTTTACACAACACATGATTTAACATGTAAATAAGCAGTTAAATACCTGTTATTGTTGTGGTTATTTTTTCCAGCCTTTTGACAATAATTCTTGTGCGTTCATTTATCTCTTTTTTTGAAAGCAAGTACCTTCAGTGCGTTAGGGAACTATTGAAAACAAATTAATTTAATGTAGGTATTCGAATGCTTTGCGGTTTTAAAATTATTTTTTCTTAAACCTCTGACGTAGGGTACAAGAGTAAAAAAGTAGTTATGGTCCACGTCCACGCCACGTGCAAGTACACGTACAGAATGGTATATTAAGTTTGTTCTTCCGTTTGTAACGCCCAGAAGGGGGCGTGGTAGGTATGACAAAGTATGTATATAAATGATCAGCGTCGGATTCTGAGTCGATTTAACGATGTCCGTCCGTCTGTCTGTCCGTCCGTATGTCTGTCTGTCCCAGCGATAACAGTAGTTTAAGAGCTATGGAGCTGAAATTTGGTATGCGAGCACCTATTCACTATGCCGAGGCTAAGTTCGAAGAAAGGCAAGATCGGATCAAAACTTCTACCCCCTCCCATACAAACAACCCCTTTTCATATGAAAAAAAATTGATTAAAATAGTTTCAGTGCAGATATCCTGTTCAAATTCGATAGTTTTCAGTTTAGTAGTAACATAAAACTGCTCACAAAAAATGGGCGTGATCGGATAAGAATCACGCTTACCTCCCATACAAACTACCCCTTTCCATTCGGTTAAAAATTATTAAAAATAGCTACAGCGTAGATAACCAGTTCAAATTCGGTATTTAACGCTTTGGTAAGAACACAAAATTACTAACCAAAAAGGGACGTAATCGGACATGTTGCACTTATGTGCTAAACAAAGCACATTTTTGGTGTCACTGAAATGGCGAATGGTATATGAGCTTCGGCATAGCCGAAGATAATTCTCTTACTTGTTTAAGTTGTTTCGAGACTAGGTCTATTTTTTTACCCTACGTCACGCTCAAGCACGAACCGAAGGGTATATTGTATTTTTTGTTCCATATGTATCGCTCATAAGGGGACTTGGTAGGTATGGCAATATGAATATATAAATTATCAGCGTCGAGTTCCGAGTCGATTGAGCGATGTCGTCTGTCTGCCTGCATGTCTATCGCAATTTATTTTTATAGGTTTTTTTGACAATGGATTTTGAAAAGTGTTCAGGTACCTGAAATCGTTATGTCATAGAGGTACAGTACATCAACATTTGAGAACCAAGAATTAAAATTGTGCACTTTCTTTCGCTGAAATTTCAGCAAGAAAATTTATAAAAATCTGAATAATGTACCACCAATGTACCATCAAACCCAACCCTAATAAATATTTAAATAATAAACTTATAAACAATCGAAAATCTTTTCATCACTTCTGACCTGTGATATCGTTGCCAGAGTTTCGCATTTTGCCGATGGCATATGTCGCTGCTCACAATTGAGTTCGAAGACCTGTACTGCATTGACCGTTATTAAATTAACCTAAATTGCGCTGTCATTTGAAATGAAATGAAATAATAAATGACAACTTTATCGGCAGACACTTGAGGGCAACAATGGCAAATTGCAAAGGTACACAAAGATGCCAGCACCAGCAACAGCAGCAGCCGCAACAACAAAAACAACACCAGTGGCAACAATATTAAGCAAAGAAGAAAAAAAAGCAAGAACAAAAACAATTTGCCATGGCAACCCTATGCGACACCCGCACCCAACTTGACTGCGGCGTAATTGAATACTAATTGCCCTGCTTCGACTGACAGATTTGCCCAATTAAATTTTGCAATCAGTTTGGCTTGCTCTGCAGTTGAAAACTTTTGACGTTTGTCGCCTTCAAGTGTTGTTGTTGTTGTTGCTCTTGTTGCTGCTGTTGCTGCTGCTGTCGCTGCACAATGTCGCCATTTTTGTTTACTAAAGATATTTCCCGTTTAATACCGTTTCGCGTTCATATGTTTTGCCATGTTCCGTTCGTTTGGCAAACGTTGGCAAAACTTTCAACTGTCAATCACAAGTGGATGACAAATTGCTTTCGGACGAACTGACATGATGCCGCCCGAAGGCAGTCAGCCAGACAGATGGACAGACGGATGGACAGATAGCCAGGCAGGCTGGCAAGCAGACTGACGTCTCTTACAAGCGGCATAGTGCAGCAGCAACACGAACAACAATTACAACAACAACAGAGACACAAAAGCACATCACAGCTATTCTAAAAGGACGGAAACAAATTCAAAGCTTTTTAAAGCTTTACTCATGTATAAAAAATTTATATGATTAAATCAGATCAGTGGAGATTTATTCAGTCATATCTAGACTCAAATATTGTTAATGTCTTGAATCACATCCGATTAAATCTAAAACAGAATAAAAACTTATCAACTGAAATTATGAATATGATGTGATTTGATATAAATTTGATTACATGAATATGATTTAATCACAACCTTGAGTAAATTCAAAATTGATTTTCATTGAATTTAGAATGGCTTTAAACTATTTACAACAGCGCCGACGATGCCGACAGTGTTGCCAACGGCACAACTGAAAAGAGAGACACAACATGGCATTTGTTCGGTCTGCAAATATGCCGACGCATGCGCACCAAATTCCATGCCCAGCGTTAACGCTTTTTCATTGCAGCATAAACCTTCACACCGAGTCACCGAGTCACACTCATCGAGATAAAACTTTTTCGGTGTTTGTTTTTTTGTCATTGGAAAATCTGTCTGTGCATCGTTGTTGCCAACTTTCGTTGCATATCTTGAGCATACATCTTAACCTATCTTGCCCGTTCTATCGTCCGTCTGTCTGTCTGTCCGTCCGCCTGTTTGCATGTATGCATAACTTTGTCATTTGTGATTTCTTCATATATTGTTTTGTCGTCTTTGTTGTCTCATACATCACACGCCGACGTTATGCTCCAGCGTTATGCCTCTCGGCCACTTTTCCCTGTATTTATGTACAAACGTCCTCATCCTGACGTAATGTGATAAATGATGATTTTATAATCGTTAACTTGACACAGCGGCTTCAAGCCGGCATAACAAAAATTCACACATACACGAGCATCATGCCTCGTTCGAGTATTATTCCTCACACTAGGTAGGCTCCTCATCCTGTAAGCACTTAGATGACAGACAAGCCGTCTGTTGACGGGCGTCCCGCTCTTCTGTTTGTCATTGCGAAGGCAACTGCTATTTTTCCATTTAACATTGATAAAGCAAGTTCACAATTATATGGTCACCTGACAGAAGACAATGAAACAAAACGAAACTTCCAAGAAAGTGTTAAACTAATCTCTTTCAGTTTATTAGAGATTTAATTCAACGTGAAGTTCGGAATTCTTGTGTTTCGTTTAATAGGTTCCGATGGGCCATAGATCGCTGGGATCAAAATTATAATAAACATGGATCCTTCTAAAAAGGTTAAGGATAACCAATTTAAATTTTTTATCGCACTAAGCTTTTTTTTAGTATCATTTCGATCTCATCGTTTCTTAATGAGATTTATTGGAATTGCTAAGAGCGCAGCTTTAGGTTAAGCTTTAACGTTAGACACTAACAGCCTTATTATGATAATCGAAACGAAAGTTTTCGTTTCGTATGAAACTCATTCACTTTCGTTTTAATAGCAATTGAAACGTTATTATAAAGTTTTCAAAAGCTCTGTCGTTTTCTTTTCGTTGAGAATTTTTTCTAGTCACGTATGTTAGTTGCCCATAGATATTTCAAGCAATGAGTTGAGTTTTTTTGTTTTTGAATTTTGTTTAAAAATTTTATAAATATAGTTAACAAAAAGTTTTTAAACGTGGATTTTCAGCGATTGAGTGAAAAGGAAGAAGATGAAAACCGAATGCAGATAAATTTGAGGAGAAGAACGCTTAGGGAAACCGGGAATATTTTTACAATACCTGAACGGGAGTAAGTTTTTTCTATATGTTTCCGATTGTTCACTATACAATTGAAGGTGATGAATATAATTGTATACCAATTCAATTGGCTTTATTTGGGAAACAATTAATGTATCTCTTGAAATCCAACTTCCTACCGTTGCTTACGAAAAATTTAAAAAAAATCAGATTTTTAAGTAATTTCCGAATGAATAAAAATGTATTCAAAACCATTCTCGATGGCATTGCACCTGAAACGAATGCAAAAATGTATGTGACTGAAACGAAATTTCGTTTCATCAATTTTCGTAGTGGATAATTTCTCGTCTAGAACAAAAAAGCTTTTTTCTCTCTCAAAAATGCATTTGACAGGTGTTTCGTTTGTTTTCGTTCTTTCATAATAGCAATTTTAGATTCACTCACATTTCAAAACGAAACGAAAGTTTCATAATAAAGCTGTAAATCTATAATTTTGTCATGCACTGTCTATGCTTATATGTATACATGTATATTGTATGTATGTGTGCATTTGAGGACATTGTTTCGTACGTACTTCCTGTACTTAGTCCTGGCTGTTAAAAATTCCAAAATTCAATATGAAAAATTACTTTCGAATATTTTGTTTGTTGTTGTTGTTGTTGTTGGTACCTACAACAACATTTTGACAGTGTCTTTGTTGTTATGTTTGTTGTGATTAATTGAATTTTCGTAGTAAATATTGTTCACTCCAGATGTCGTTGCTCCAAGAGCATAAATTGGTTTAGTCGAATATCAAGGAGCAGCAAAGGGCGTTGCACCTGCTGTTGCTTAGTTTAGTTAATACGAACATTATTATAAACATATTTAGGAAATAGCTTTCTAAAAATATCTTAAATTTATTAAATTAATGGATTTGTATTTGTAATCTTTAAACTTATAACAAATGACCACTTTCGAAATTGAAGGAACTCACTTAAATAACAATTTTAAATTGTTTAACTAAAGTCAATTACTAAGAAAAAAAAAAGTCGTTTAGAAATGTTGACCTAATTTAAACGTTTCACTCAAAGATGTTGCCATTCAAATGTGGCCATTTATACTTTAATTAGAACGTTTTTAGAATAAATCCGCCAGTGCCATTGCAATATTAATACAAATTCTAATGATAATACGAAATATTAATAATAATGGTAATTTTATGCCAGTGTGTTAGTGTGTAAGTAAAAGTAATATGAAACCCCCAGCGGAGGTTGAGCGCAGGCATGGACGGAGTTAAAATGAAATTAATGTCGATTATAATGCACCATTTCGCAACTTCAGCATAAGGATCAACATTATCGTCATTGTCGGCGCACTATGGACAACAACGGAAAATAACTTCGGCTCTAAAAATATTTGAGAACAAAAATGTAATACTGGAGAAAAATGGAAAGGAAAATTATACCGACTTTAAATTGGTCATCTTAGCTATTTAAAAACGACCATTTTTATTTTTTTAATTACAAAATAAGTAAAACTTTGAAAATTCTGAACATGTTTACTGCAACACACAAAAAAGATACATTTTACAGATACGTCCAGAAATCAAAGCTTACATCCAACAGGATAATGAGTATTGCTTACTTTTGTATGCCTAATAATCCGCAATAAATAATGCTACTTCATTCGCTTCTTAAGAGAATGTGATACTTCAGCAACAGAATGAAAATTTGACCGGACGTTAGAGTTTCAGTCCGCATATTATTGCTACCAGCCTCGCTGACAAAGAGAGAGAAATAAGCAACCCTAAGATTCCATAGGGCCTAGCACACATAAAAGGAATGCTTTTTATCCGCAATAGCTATTCCTACATCCTTATAACTATTGCTGACACTTTGCCATCCTATTGCTGACTTTATCTGCTAAACTTTTGTTTCAATAATAAAAATAATAGAGAACAACTGCCGATACCATAGTTGATTAATAAGGTTAGGAGAGTAGAAATGAGAACGCAAATTGAGCGAACTCACCTCGATTTCTGTCTTATTTTGAAGAGATTTTTTTTTTTTTTTTGGATTTTCGACAACAAAGTACATTGTTGATCTAATTAACTAATTTTTTTATAGCAAAAATGACATTTTCAATGAGAGAAACAATATCGAGGTGAAGAGAAACATTTGTCAATTTAACTCACCTTATATATACATATATTATAATATGAAAAAAACCATATAAACAAATACTTTTATATTTGAATAAATATTTCAAAGTTCCATTTAACCGAATGCCTAAGGGATACTATATATGATGGAAGTATTAAAAGTTTTACTTTTTACAATAACAAAACCACTTGACATGAAACTTATAAATCAAAATGCTTTTTAAAAACAATTTTATGCAGAAATTTTTTCGATTTTACAAAATATTCCATTTTTAATTTAATAAGTTTTGAACCGCTTAGAGTAAAGAAAACGTACAACGTCCTTTCGTCTGTCTACTCTCGCAGTAAGCGGAAGTTAAGACACTGCCAAACCCACCATACCATACCATTCCATACCACTTCGCTCTGTATGACATAATAACAGCTCACGAATGAGATATTAACCGCAGTCGGAGGGGGCGATACACACTTGCACACGCACACATACACATACACAAACACATACAAACATACTAAATGAGTATAGCAGGACACACTTTTTCTACAACGAAGGATATTATTAAAAGCAATTAATCATATTATGAACACCATTAAACCATAAATAGGGGACGAAACTGTTGGCGAGAAGGGGGAAAATGGCTGTGGAAAGTCGTAAGTGGGGTGAGGAGGAGATGGGCGGTTGGGCGGGAGGAGAGAGTGCATCCGGTGCAAAGTGTTTAACGCCGAGAGGGATCGAGCAGGGAATAAAACAAATGTTGTCGCCTGTCATTTTTAATACTCGCCACATTTGAAGCAAATAGAAAATAGAAGGTAGCTGCCAGATACTTTTAGTTACTTCCAGTTGAGTCGTTGAGCAAAGTCACTTTGAATTAAATGGTTAAATAATGCAGTTAAGTTACATACACATTGTCATGCTGGGCACGAACCAGTTAAAAAGTAAGAAGTTAATTAACGAAGTTAAATTTTTATGCAAATTTTCAACTTTCTCGTTCATTTGGAAAACCACTAATAAGTTAATTATTAAACTTAACTTAGCGTTAAACTTCGTTCGTTAATTCAAGTTAGTTAAATTGAAGAAGTGAATTAGGGCAAATCGAATGATTTGCTGACAGATCTGCCTTCTTGGATATACTGAATTAAGTTAGTAAAAAACCAACTTTATATTTATAGATATAATTATTTTTTTGCTATAGAAACTTTAACTTGTACGTTAAATTTTTAACGACGTGAACATTTCAACGACATTGACTTAACGAAGTTAAGTTTCTGGTTAACTTTTCTCCGATGAACGAAGTTAAATTTTTAATTAACGATGGTCACCTATGGTAATTGTTATTGAAATGCATAATCCTGTGAAAACTGTGGTTCATTTTCTCTGTGAATGTCCAACCTTATGGAAAGCGAGAACGAACACCTTGAGCAAACCAGTCTTCGCTGGACTTGGAGAGCAGTCAGGAATCGTCGTTAATAATCTACTAAATTTCCTAAATCAAACAAATGGGATTTAGCCAACTTTTTTTAGCGATACTCTTGACAACCATGGTATACTACCGGCCACATGTACACCCACTTCTTTGATATTCTAAACGGTGTGAGGAACCCGAATCACTTTTTTTGTAGGACATGACGACTGTGTTGGCGGGACTCTCTTCCGTGTTGTCTTAGGCGGTTAGCCTGCCATGTTTAGTCCAGAGGTCTAACAACCATAATATTAAGACTTGCTGAGGATAAGAAATTAAAACAGCGCATAATCGCTAATTATTCTCGGGTCACCACTGCAAACCAACCAAATAACCCACCAGCCATTACCCATTATAAATTGCAATGCAAATGGTAATGAAACTTGCGTATCTCATTTGTAATAATTCAAATTCAATTTGGAGAACAATTTCGTTCAATGATGGAAGTAATCCACCTAAGGGTCAAAACTTAAACATGAACTGCAAAAAAAAATTTGATAATGGTGACCCTTTTATAATTATTTATCACTAGCGAATGCCCGGCATGCGTTGCAATGCCACTTAAAAATATATGTTAGCAGAACTTCCCGGTACTCCCGTTAGTAACGGAACCTCCCGGTTACCGTTGTAGCGATTCTGAGTTACTGCGGTGAAATTACCAAACAAACTCAGGAATAAAATCTCAAAATTTTAGGAGCAATTATCAATAATTTGAAAAATTGTGGGAGTAATAAGTGGGCGTGGCAAATTTTGTATATTCTGTTTTTCTTCCCGGTGCATTCCGTTTCATGTTGTCTATATAGCGCATCAAGTTCCTGAGTAATGGTTGTAGGCGTAAAATTGATCCACTCTTTTATTGAAAGTGGGCGTTAAATTGATCCAACCAATTTAGTTTTACAAATTGCGGGCGTAATAGGTGGGCGTGGCAAATTTTTCTTTGCCCAGAACCTAAGTTGGCGTGAGCACAGCAACTCCCCAAAATTTCATCGCAATCGGATGCATGGTTTAGACGCCCATTTGGTACAAAGATAGAAAGAATAAAAGAAAGAAAGAAAGAAAGAAAGAAAGAAAGAAAGAATAATTCATTTATATACAATATATATAGATATCATGCAAGAATGCGGACTTCATTAACCAAAATGTTTGCCCAAAATTTTAAAATTTCATTACATCATAACCATGCCCATTGCAATTAAAGTTTGTTGATATCTTCATTTCAATGCAAGGCAATGGGTAATGGGACCGTGCATTTTAATTACATTTACTATAACTATTGCAGTGACTGTAAAAGTAATTATAAAATGTATCTTTAATTGTAACTGAGTAATTAATTTTCGAAATCTGCTCTAGACTTAGTCCTCGGAAGTACTTAAGTGTTCTCACCAGTACTAAAAAGAAAGTTTCTTGTTATCCACACAGAAAGAATAATTATGCTATCGGTTATCAAAAAACGGTAACTTACGTTTCTGATAAGTTCAAGAAAGTCAATGAAAATGTTCAGGAGAAATGTATTTAGTCACTCCAATTGCTTCCTCGCCAGATTCTCGATCAGACGTTATTTTTGAATCGGATTTCCAAGAAACTTAAGCTTAATTGTAACAGCCACTCTAATGTACGCCCTGCTCTTAAATACCAAATACCAGCAGCAACAACAACTTTGATACAAATAAAATTTATGCGGGAAACAAATATTAATAAACAACAACAACAGCAACACCATGACCTACAATAATTACCCTCGGGAATTTCGTATATTGGAATTTTTAGCTTGGCATTTTTTTTCGCCTTCTCTTTTATTTATTTATTTATTTTTTTAATATGGCAAAAAGCCAAACACGCCAACAAAATCGAAAAAAATAACAACAAAAAATAATATTAAAAAAGAGTCATCAAAGCAAACAGTTTAATTAAATTGCAGCCATCGACTGCGCAACTTTTAGGGGAAGCGGATGGGCAACAACAAAAAAAGCAACCAAATAATTGTGACTCATTCACTGTATTGGAACGCAGAGGGGAAGGGGGAAGCTGGCCCCGACTGTGGGCGAGATTGAGTGCCAGCGTGAGTAGGACAAAAAAAAGTAGCGACAACAACAACGACAACAACAACGAAAGTAAAACATTATTAAAAACAACAAAATTAAACGAAAAATCATCATCCGCCGGCAACAACAACAAAAATATGTTGAACAAACAAAACAAGAAACAACAACAGCAGCAACAACAAGAACAACCGAAAACATATTGACAAAAACAATTTCGCAGGTGATGCGCAAAATTTCGCACACCATTTCCGCTTCCGGATTTCAAACATTTTTTATACACTTTCGGCGGTTTTTATTTTTTTCTTATTATTGTTGTTGTTTTATTTATTATTTTGCGGGACTTCTGCAAACATTTAAATTTTAATACAAATACTCCAATATAAGAGGGCGACTGTTTTTTTTTCTATGTTTAATGCCATTGTTGGCATTGTTCATTTTCATGTCCACTGACATTCGACTTTAACCTGGCCTTAAATATTTAAACACGAAATAAATCCCATTGGGAAGAACCTTTCGATGCGCAAACATTTTATATCGCATGCTATAAAAAAAGTTTTATTAAAACTCATAAAAGTGGGCATGGTTAATTTTAAAATCTTACGAAATGAACCAACCGTGACGAATCAAATGACTTAATTTTGTTGTTGTAAATGACACAATCAGGGTTGCCAATGTTTCTATATTTCTTATTTTTAAAGTACTTTTTATATGTCATTGAGCTTTACAAATTTAATGCTGAGCCTAAAAAGCATTGATGGGCATCGTTAATTAAGATATTAACTTTAATCCTATAAAAATTTAACCAAAAACTTAACTTCGTTAATATTTTTGAAAAGTTAACATCGTTAAATTTCACAGAAGTCAGTAGCTGTCAGTAAATCATTCGATTTGGCCTAATTCAATTCTAAATTTTCCCATTTTTATACCATTCGCCATGTGCTAGTACCGAATGGTATATTGAGTTTGTTCTTCCGTTTGTAACGCCCAGAAGGGGGCGTGAAAGGTATGACAAATTATATATACAAATGATCAGCGTCGGATTCTGAGTCGATTTAACGATGTCCGTCTGTCTGTCCCAGCGATAACAGACGTAGTTTAAGAGCTATCGAGCTGGTATGCTAGCTCCTATTCACCATGCCGAGGCTTAGTTCGAAGATGGGCAAGATCGAATCAAAACTTCTACCCCCTCCCATACAAACCACCCCTTTTCATATTAAAAAAAAAATTGATTAAAATAGTTTCAGTGCAGATATCCAGTTCAAATTCGATAGTTTTCACTTTAGTAGTAACACAAAACTGCTCACAAAAAATGGGCGTGATCGGATAAGAATCACGCCCACCTCCCATACAAACCACCCCTTTCCATTCGGAAAAAAATTATTAAAAATATAGCTACAGCGTAGATAACCAGTTAAAATTCGGTATTTAACACTTTGGTAGGAACACAAAACTACTAACCAAAAAGGGGCGTAATCGGATAAAAACAACGCCCACTTATAATAGTGACATGTTGCACTTATGTGCTAAAAAAAACACATTTTTGGTGTCACTGAAATGACGAATGGTATATGAGATAATTCTCTTTCTAGTTATTGATTTTACTTTTTCATATTTAATTAAATAACTTAATTTAACGGCCGAAATTCTTAACTTTTTAATGGCTTTCAAAATAAACGGAAAAGTTAAAAATTAGCAACAAAAATTAACTTCATTAATAACTTTTTAACTAGTTCGTGATCTGATAAACAGCTTCTAAATCGAATTATGTCGTTGTTGACTTAAAATTTTTCTATATGTTATTATTTCCCTTCAACAGTTGGCAACACTGAAAGTCCTTTTCACCTAGCCAAGTATTTGCTACAGTCTCTTCACTAGCCCTAGTAATTGTCTCAACATGCCTTTGACACGCTCCAAAACATATTTCAGCGTTTTATTTTCACACTTTACAGTTTACAATGTTGCTTCTTGTTTTTCTAAGTTATCTTCTTTTTCCCTCTCGTAATCACCTTTTAATGAATGCCATTTTGTCTCGTTTTTTCTCTGTCGAATAAATGGCGACTATTTTATTATATTTGGGTCCGAGCAAATGTTTCTGGCGATTTGTGTGTCTGTATGACCAAAGCGTACCTTTACATTTCCATTTCCTTTTTTCTTTGACACGAAGAAAATCTTACAAGCATTTCGTCAAAAGGTCATAAACACTTTATTGCGGTGGTAAAGATATGAAAAAGGCGTTTAGATAAGGCTGCCGGACAAGCAGAGAGCGAGAGTTTATGGGCAGCTTTAAGTTTGCTTGTCCGTTGTCCGGAGTTGTATGGAAATGGAAACAATTTATTAAAATTCGCAACAGAAAGTGACATTAAATTAAACAATTAATTAATATTACAAAACAATATTGAAGAAATTAAGTAAATTTAGTTAATATAAACATCTTTTTATTTGATACAAATAAACTTTAATTAAAACTCCACCCACTTCCGTTCTTATAAAGACAATAAACAACGTTAATTGACAAAATTAAATTGTTTACACTCAATCATTTGTTAATTTAACTTATAAGCAAATATTTGTTGTAATCAAAAAGTTGTTTGTTTCAATTAGTGATGCAACAATTACGATTAATCGTAATCGCGATTAATTGCCATTATTGCAATAAGCGTTTGACTATTTTTCTATGAACAAAAAATAATACTTTGATATTCTCCTCTGCCCTAAACTTAAATTTTTGTTAAATAATATTTTATTTATAACAAAATTATATTAAATATTTTTAAATTATGAGCCATCCTTATTTAAAAATCATGAACCACCCTAATTATAATACTTTACATATCATATAATGTTACAAAGTAAATAATTGAAATTATAAGTGCTAAATAATGAAGCATAACAGAATATTTTGTGAAAAATTTCAACACACTATCTGTAATGGTTCTCGAGATATCTTGTTGATAATAAAGCAGTATTTTTTGTAATAGTGGGCATGGTCATCGCTGGATTGGGTTTAAAATCTTATCAGTTAAAAATTTAACATCTCAAACGGTTCCCCTCTCGCTATTGTGTTAACAAGAAGTGATAACAGTCGGTCAGTCAGACGGAAAGACGGACAGGAAAGACCGACATGGCTAGATCGACTCAGTTTTTGATTCTGATCAGGAATATATTAATATATATTTTTATATAGTTATATTCGAGAGTAGTCCGATAAGTACTTAGTCTCACCGCCCGATGGAGGCCTAACATAATTTGCAGACCACGAGAAAACTTATTCTTCAGATGGTTTAAAGAAGTTGTAGCATCGCTGGGCCAAGTGTATCGAGCTAAAAGGCGACTATGTTGAGAAATAAATAACCAATTTTCAAAAATTTTCTGTTTTCTTTTGTACAATGAGCACTTATTGGACCACCCTTGCACTATATATCTATCTACCTTGAATATTTCTATACGTTACAAACATTTGACCAAATCACTGTGTGGTTTATAATAAATAATTTTGTCTGATGATAAGGACAATGAGAATGTAATGTTTCCACTTGAAAATTGAACAATTGACTCTCTTAAGCTATTTAGAAAATATAACGAAGGTTTTAACCAATGGTAGATCGGCTAGATATGTTACAAATCTCATTCATAAAATACAATTTTAGCTGATAATTAATATGTGCGTATAATATTAAAATTTGTTGTAATTTAACAATGCGAAATTTTACTTGACAAATATTTTAAACATTTTTCAAATTATTTTAAAAAAAAATTTTCAACATGGAGAGAGCAAATATGAAACAACTTCATTTCTTAAATGGGTACGACTGATAAACGTGTCAAGTAAACGTTTTGCGTTTTCATTTTGCACAGTTTAAACATTATCAGCGATACGCTGAAATATAAAAATGAAGAAAATAGGAATAGAGGAATGGAGAAAAGGAGAAAAAAAGCAAATCCGATGAAGTAAAACACCGACACTATCAATAATACAACGACAGGACTTCTGAATCCGTTGGCGGCCATCGTTAAAGCTGCTCCAGCGCTAAATACCAACAAGTCAAAAATACAACAAATGCACACACAAACACACAAAACAACAGTAAAACAAAGGAATAAAAATATTACAATAAAAGAAAAAAACCGAATGAAAGTATTTTCTCTGTTTCTGTGTGAAATTCCATTCCATTCCATTCCGTTTTGCTTTTGTCTTTGCGCCACTTCGAAGCGAGCGAATGCGGAAAATTGAAAACGGACACACAGCGCGGAGCTTCGATTCGCAGCATCACATTGCTGCGCTACTCACGCTGAATGCTTTTCCAGAATGCCATCCACCCCCACCACACACTTTCACAATTCAGTTGTAATAGCTTAGATGTCGAAAGCTATAAGTGCAAAAAAGATTATTTGCTTACTCCTGTTTAAAACTTATATTGCTTAAACTACAGTCGTGTCTGGATATAGAGAACTATTTATTGCAAGGACTGTTCACTATATCCGGGTTGATCACTCTTTCAAGGTATTCCAGCAACAACAATAGGTTTTTTTGTGTTTTTTATTGCTATTTGCTTGAAGTTGCTTTCAAAATTTTAACCGCTAACCTCCAAAAAGTGAAGCAAATTTTGAAAAGCATTTCGATTGTTCACTATTTGGAGTACTATTTGTAAAAATGTGGGTATTCACTATATCGAGGAGTTCACTATTTTAAAGCAACAATTTTGAATTTTTATTTATAATTTTTTTCAATTTCTTTTCTCAATAAACTGGAAAACTGCAACAATATCTTCTCTCTCGATTTCCGGCGGCGTTGATTATTCGATATCCTTATCAGAAATTAGCTGAAAAATATTGCGCGAGTGTACCTTCAGTGTTCTTTTCTCAGCACTAAAATGGAGAATATATACGTATGTATAAGTTGACTACCCTAATGAGTCAACATTTTCGGCCAGTTATTTCTTTAAGTGATCATAGTTTAAAGACATATTTGTAAAAGCTACTAATGGATAAAACCAATCTTAAGTACCAAAATGACGGTTTTTCGACTTTGAAGCTCAAAAAAGTTTGGAATCAAACATTACTTCCTCTGTTATATTGGGTGGTCGGATAAGTCTTCTCGTATTTTGTCAATAGATGTCGTTGGAGTCGTCTATCTCCAGTGCTATCAATCACATTGTGTCATACCATATGGTGTTGGAAAGGTGCCATTTAAGCAAAACAAAATCTTTGATGATTCGACAAAAACTGGGAGAGCTTGGCTGCGAAGTTTTGATGCATCCACCATATAGCCCTGACCTTGCATCATCGGACTACCATTTGTTTCGGTCAATGCAGAACTCCCTTAATGGAGTAAAGTTGGCTTCAAGAGAAGCCTGTGAACATGACTTGTTGCAGTTTTTCGCTGAGAAACCACAAAAGTTTTTCACTGATGCAATAATGTCTCTAGCGGAAAAATGGCAAAAGATGGTCGACCAAAATGGTACATATTTGGTTCAATAAAGTTCATTATAAATATAAAAAAAATCAGTTGAAGTTTGGTTAGAAATAAGAAAAGACTTTTCCGACCACCCAATCTAAAAGACAGACAAAATTTGCCCAAATTTTGTGTAAAGTGGGTGTAACACCTTTGCACCACACGATGTCAGGCACTGAGCAGGAATTCAAAGGGGAACACCGAATTCTGTTGGTCTGCCGAAATTTAACAATTATTTGAGCATTTAAAGAAAATGTCAACAAAAAAAAACAGCACGTATGGGCGTGGCACAAAAGGGGTAATCAAAAGCAATAGCAACAAAAAGCTCACACACACACAAGAATTAAAACAATAATTTCATTCGAGCGCAGCTGGAAAACGTTTTATTTTATTTTATTTGTTTTTAAAACAATGGCAACACTGGTCATTGGACACCCCAAAATATTATATTAATGGGTGGGTGTGTGCTGGCGTTTGTTTACACGTTTCGAGGTGTACATCGGTGTGTGTATGTGTGCGTGTAACTATGTGTATATTAGTAGGGACAATTAAATTGAATACATTTTTCCCGCGTTTATTTTTTTACATCCGAATACTTACTTCAATACTTATACACGTATGTGTTATTTGAGTGTGTGTCTGTGTGATTGTGTGTGTAGTCATGTGTATGTGAGTACTATTTTTTCCATTAGTTATGAGTGGATTTTGCGCTTTTGTCATCAATTTATTTTTTTCTTTTCTGTCATATTCGTTGAAAGGATTTCCGCAATGCGAAAATTCTTTTGTATTGGAATTTTTTAGATTTAATTACGAAGAGATTTCTGCAAGTAATCAAAAGTTTTAATTTTTTATACTCGCTTTTGAATATACTTTCAAATATTGGAAACCAAATTTTTAATTCTTTAAAATTTATAATAGGAAAATGTATCTTCAATAAAAAGTATCAATTACTTGTTTCGAGTGTTCTGTACGGAATCGATTTTAAGATTCAGTAGAAGGAGCTGAAAAGTGGAACGATCTCATACAAGTATTGGACAAATATGGAAGAAGTTGTTGGACGAAAAATTCAATTATTTCAAAACTTCAACTATATAATATAAAAATTCTGATTTGAGAGTTACAATAATTTTTAACATAGCAACATTAAAATAAAATAAAATTTTCTAAATAGATCTAATAAAGCATTTAATCAAAAACCGACAAGTTCACATAAATCATTGAAAAAATAAACTGATTACATTCTCAGTGAAATCATATCAAAGAAATCATTTTTTCCCTCGAAATTAAGATCACAGAGATCCACTGGCGAAAGCAATACGAAGTTATCTTTTTTAATAAGCTCACAAATTACCTTAAACAATTTGTATAGAACCTTTTTGATCTGAAAGTTTTGGATTTGCCATAGTTTAAAAAATAACTGTAGTTTGTATATATCGGATTTTTGATATTCGAATCGTAATTTTCAAGCGACTCAAGGAGTTTGAATAAGAAGGAGGTTTGCATTGGCAATAAGGCGCTTCTGAGCTTTAAGAAAAAGGTTTTGAAAATATTTTAAGCAATGGATATTTTTTAAGTTTTCCAAACGGATTCAGCATGTTCATGTTTTAAAAAGTTAAGTGAATGTTTTTGTTTCTAATTCTGAGTATGAAGTCAGATGTACACCAGTCTAAACTTATAGAAGTTAACACCTCAATTGACTGCTTAATAGATGTGGCTACCTGTTGAAATTGGAGGGGTGGGGGGGTAATTCCTGTTGAATATTCCTTTTGAGTGGGGGGGGGGGTGAATATTCCTTGGTCCTATGCTGAAATGTTTATTCCTGGGGGATGGTGTTCGGGATTCCGCAATAATTTTCCAAATAATTTATTTTTCTGTTAAAAAAATTACTTTATTTATTGACTAAACACAGAACTCTCTAGCTCAAACGAACTTGTTAAACTGAAATTCCTGCCCAAGCCAAAACCTAAAGAAACCTAGCTAGCTAAAACTACGCCCAGCAATTGCGTCTTACTCTTTGTAAACCGCTCCTAACCAAGGTCAATAAAAACCAAAAGCTTGACCGCGACATCGATCGCGGCTTCTGAATTGGTTGACTTACTTAGTTATACAAATTTGCTTAAACGCAACTTGCTTGATTGTTATAGGAAGTAACCTACTTTTGTGTATGGAGAACAGAAACAGCTCTTGCACAAGACAATAAATTTGGAATACGAGGCATTGACGAGTATAAATGAGTACACCGTATATGATTGACCATGCCTATTTTAGCTTACGAAATTGTTTTCGGGCACTCAACTGTTGGCACTTTTATACACAAATCAAATCATATCGATCAGTGTTTAACTATATAAAAACATTAACTGATTCTTATAGTTTAATAATCATAAAATAAATATCAGCCAGTGACTTTTATTCATTCTACGAAATATAAATCGAAAGCAAAAGCTCGCATCTAAATACAACCTCTCGTTTTTGTTTCAAATGAAAAATTGCATTTCATTTTATGTTTTATGTTCTGTTTAATCGTTGTTGTTGTTGTTGTTGTTGTTGTTGTTGTTGTTGTTGTTGTTGTTACTTTATTCAACAGTGAAATAAATTACATGTTAACAATGCATTTCCGTTCGAAGTTTTCGGACATATGATACTGAACACAAGTCAGAGCGTTTAACAGCACCGTTATAATAAATCCAAACGCAAACTGATGGTCCATTTGCAAAACGGAGTATGTCGAGAAATCACTTTGCGGCAAAGCACTCCAAAGTAGGAAAATCTCAAACTGCAAATATAAAATGGAAAGTAATTTTTATATAAAATATAAATTTAGATACATGCAGAAATAAAGAACGGAACAATATAAGCTAATTAGATTTTGATCTAGTCTAGCCATGCCTGAACTATAGAATCGTGAACTGTGGATCTTTGCTCATACGTTTTTCATCGGAAATTTAATTTTCAAGATGTTCTTCAACAAATAAATTTTTTTACTCAAATATTGGTCTTGTTTTTTTAACTATTCAGAATTTCAAATATAAATTAATTATTTTACATATAAACAAACTTAATTGGTTATCAAGTAAAATTCGCTTGATTTTTTTAAAATCACGATTCTATTTTGTGTGTTTATAAATTGCCTTCTTCCGGTATACCAAGCTCAATCGACAGCGTATTTAATTAGTTCAGCCAGTCCATTTAGTCCATCTAGTCAATTCACTCAATATAGTTCATCTAGTTGATTCATTCTAATTTATCCAGTCGATTCATTCTATCAAGTATATTCAGTTTATTAAATTCATCTGGTCCATTGAAACTATTTAGTCCAGTTTATTCTGTCCGTTCAGTTCTATTAGTCCATCTAGACCATTCAGTCATCTATTTAGTTCACATATTAACTATATTAACTAGAGATGGAGCTTGCTGAGGTGAAAGGCATAACACTTCTCTTAGCTTCTCCTCTCTAAATCGTCTCTTCACCAAATGATTGTCATAAGTTCCCCCACCCTGTTCCACCACCCTTCTTTCTTCCACTTTCAGGAATCAGTTCAATGTTATATGTCTGTCTGTCTTTGTGTAGTGTTGTATGGGGTACCAAGCTTTGAACTGATACGTAATACATATATACAAAACTTACATATTTAATATGTATACTACCATTTAAACTGCTCAATTTCTAATCTTTGTAATTGATTCGCCACTCTTCAAATTTTAGTAGAGGCGCTAAATCTTCACTATGTCAGTTCTATAAACCCACTCAATTGGAAAATACATTTCAGTACCGTACCTTCCGTTCAACTCTTCTGTACTTTTGAAGATTTTTATGATGCACTTTCGACAGGCTTAAACTGTTGATCATCAGCAAATCTTTCGTCAATATCTGCTCGGCTCTGTGTAAAGCGTTCAGACGGCAAATGCTCAGCACATGCGTAAGTGGCTCCAAAATGTTGGTCAAGTAAGAAGCAACAATTATAATTATCTTAAATGGATTGCTCACATAGACGAGGCACTTGATGGCCAAATATGTGTAGAATACACATGCGAAGATCTGACCGAAAACGATTAGGAAAAACCAAGAGAACCACTTCTGCAGGCTATGATGCAAGTCAAGTAGTTCCAAATAAATTTTAAAATGGCGCTGAACGCTTCTCAAACTTTTATTGCCGAATTTTTTTACTGGTCCGAGCGTTTCCAGTTTTTGTGTCATCTGCAGTAAGACCACATTTTGATTTTTGTACATGGTCAGCAGCAGCATCTGAATGATGTGATAGCAGAAGAAGACATATTCAAACAGGATGAGATACATTCTAGACGAGTCCTTATCGAATAGCTGCAGAGCCGTCAGGAAACATTTCAAAGAATACACCACAAAGCTTTTTCGATTGTATGAGAACTCGATTTTGTAGAGCGTCTGCATCTGCCGCGTGAGCCTCAGGAAACTATTAGCAATCTGTTGCAATTTATTGGCGTATTCCTTGGAACCCAGCACTGCGAGCATTTTGTAAACGGACATTCGCTGCGATGTCGAGATCAACAGCGTCATTGCGAATATTTGCCCCTTGAAACTGGACGCTTTTATTTGAGTTCTCGCTTGGGACATGACGTAGTATGCAAGAACGTCGCTCAACAGGCTCCAAATCAAATACACAATTTTAGTCCGACGCATTAAAGACGCGTGCCACTTGGAGGTTTTATGCTCTTCCAGTCGATGCAAGTTTTTGTCATATCTCAAATCGTAGAAGTTGAAGAATTTGCATATAATGTAAACTAACCAGGCGGGATATTTACATGAGTGCCGCTTCGATTTTGGTTGTTTTGATTCGGACCTCATTTTGACTTATACTAAAGTAATTTATAAAAAAAGGTATAGAAACTTTTCGAAGCTTGCTTAAAATGAACGAAATCGCTTACTGTTAAATTGTGGTAGTCTGAATTAATTGATGGTATTACGGCGTCTGTTAATCAATATTGGAATTTAAGCTAATAAAACTACTTCAATTCAATTTAGGTACAATGTCAACTTGTTGAATTAACCTTAAAAGGCCAAAATATTTTTGTTGGCATTCATGGGAAACTATAACACCAAGCGTCAATGTACTAAAAAACTTATAAATTTACTTAACACTTTGGAGGCACTGGAACAGCTTTAAATTGAACATTGAGTATGAATACCCACTGGTGTACATGAGTACTGCCAAAGGGGACATTAAACATCGATGGAATATATTAAAAACCGCATCTAGAGGCAATGGCGACCCGCACCTATGTATATAGAAGCAAAGAGAAGATATATCCTTCTTATCTCGCTCGTACCTATGACACTGCCTACACACTAAGCAAAGCTCCAACTAGTTTATTAGTTAAAAGTTAATTAACGAAGTTAAATTTATTTATTTATTTATTAACTGGTATTCTAGTAAAACAAGATCTTTAATAACGTATAATTTATAGTACCATTGTTTTGCAAATTTTGAACTTTCTTTAACTCGTTAATTTCGAGAATTATTAAATAGTTAATTAACTTGCGTTAAATTTAATGCGTTAATTCGAGTTAGTTAAATATATAACGAAAAATTAAAAGTATATACAACAAGATCAAAAAAAAAGAGAACCAATGATTTACCGACTGATGCTCTCATCTTGGACGAACAAGTTTTGGTGAACTTGTGCATTAAGTACAATACAACCAAAGCTGCATTAGAACGATTGTTTTCTACGGGCAAGGACATCTTGAGGGCAAAGAGGGCATCGTTGTCGGATCCAAATTAAATTTTGTTCTACAACCTTCATCTTTTGTTTAACACCAAGGAGCAAAATGTTAATTAATATTAGTAAAATAAATTAATTAATTAAATATACCACAGAAAATTAAACGAATTGAATTATATTTCGAATTTTTAGTTACCCTTGCTTCCATACATACAAGTGTATAATATTTATGCATTATTAAAAAAATGAGATCAAACCTTTATATGCATATGTGGGCATCGTTAATTTAGAATTTAACTTCGTTAATCCGAGAAAAGTTAACCAAAAAATTAACTTCGTTAAGTTAATATCGTTAATCTAGTTGAAAAGTTAAATCGTTAAATTTAACGTACAAGTTAAAATTTCTATATCAAAAACACAAAATAAGTTTATGTTTAAAACTCGACAGAAAAAATTTATTTACTTCGTTAATTAACTTTTAACTAGTTTGTGCCCAGATTGGTTTATGTGTATGCGGTGTTATTTATTTTTCTTTATGAGTACAAAATTGTAACTATAGTTTTTTTTGTTGTAGAAATTTTAACTTGTATGGTACATTTTTAAATACTTTAACTTTTTAACGAAATTAACTTTGGTTAAGTTTTTGGTTAACTTTTCTCGGCTTAACGAAGTGAAATTCTCTTTAACCAAGCCCACAATAATAAACTATAAAAGATTTTCAAGACGATTTAAACCAGAACTATTGCCAAAATGATGTACACATGTCTCTGATGTTGTTGTAGTTGGTATTTTATATTATATTTGACTTTTTCTGGATCCACTTGAAACAAAATCATTCGCGAAAATCATAAAAATTCTCGAAATAATCGTTTTGCTCAAACCCAATTTAGCCACAACTGCGCCGAATGGTGTCCGAAAATAGTTTCCCTAAACATACAGAAACACACACTCACACACATATAAACTCACAAGGGCATACACACACAAACGCACACATATCTAGTATAAAGTTGTAATAATTGTGAAAATTGAAGTTGTTAAAAATACATTGACAAACACTCGAGGGAAACGTTATGCGACATTATTGCCACTTGAAAAAGTGTGCCTGCGTCAGTATGTGTGCCTATTTATGTGCCATACTCGTATGATGGTATGTGTGCGACTGAGTTGATGTTTAATGTTTCGTGTTTGAAGTGGCCTACGCGCGTCATATTGTTTTTGTTTTCTTCTTTTTTTTATGGAAACAGTGTTGCCATAGCATTTAAACTATAAGTAGTCCTTACAACGTTTTATGTAGAAAAGCACATTTTCAAATGATTTTATGACGGTTTATTTTTTCAATGAGATCCAGAAATTGTGAAAAGCCGACATAAGGTGATTTCCAAATTGGCTTTCTTGTATTAATAGAAAAGTGTTGTAATATTTTTAAATATTATATTATATTTAAAAATTAAATTTGTATAAAGAAATTTTTCTAATATTAATTTATATAATTAAACTAGCCTTAAAACGCACCTAATGTGGCGCCATCTAACAGCAACTATTTGAACTCTCGCTATAAATCGGTAGATGTCGCTCCTCTCATCAAGTATCCGAAATAATTAATTGTGAGTTCAGGTGAGGATCGCTTTAGAAAAATTTTAATTGTTAATAGGTTCAATGCACCCGAGACATATTTTATTAAAAACGAGAATTCTATGCTGCAGCAATAAATCAAATGTAATTTCCCAAAGTTAACCGAAGCGTTAAATTTCATTACCAAACAGAGAAACTGTCAACATGTGTTGTAATTAATTTGTACCATTAAAATGCCAAGAATACAACCAGCCACACACGGTAACACAATGCCAGAACCTCAAATGTACTCGTACTGCTTCTACCTTCATAGCAACCAAACTCACCTCGGGGAACCTCGTTGAACAACGAGATGACAGACAGACAGACAGACTGACTGCCTGACTGGCTGACGTCCAGAAAAGCCGCTCGTAATCTTCGAGTTTCACATTTAGACGTCATTAGGCTAATATGGTCTATTGTCGAAATACTTGCTTAAATGTTAATATTGCATATTAAATTTGACATCTGTCAAAGATATGTTTTGTTCAACACAATACAATACAAACACACGCCGAAACGCACACATTCACTTACTGTATGTACCTATGTATGTATGTACAATTTCAACTCTACCACAATGTAAAGTTGTCAGGGACTTAACTGATTTTAGCCACGTTAGCTTAAGCAGTAATTTTGTAGTTTTTGGATTAAGTTGCTCGTAAGACACCTGACACGGTATTCTCTGTTTATGTATACACATACACCTGCGTGCATGTATGTATATGTGGCTGCGTGTGCATATACGCGAGACTCTGTGTATTTTGCGTTGGTGTTGTAATCCCATCATCATTTATGCCTTTAATTACTTGCAAACACACACAAACACCCATACATGCCAAGCGAATGCCACGCCTTTCCGCACACACACACACACACGCGACACACACACGTGCAAAGCTTCATCTGCTTAATTGCAGTAATTTTGCCTACTAAGAGTGTAAGTAACTATTTAATTTGGAGCCTCTTTAGGCGCCTGCTGAGCTACTTTGTCACACCGTGAGCTCTTCCTTTGTCGGCATATGTATGTATATATGTACGTGTGTATGTATACTCGTAGATGTTGTAGTTAAAACTATTCATTGCGGTAATTAAAATTGTAGTTTTTATTTTGGGCAGTTGTTGTGATTTAATTGTATTATTAAACAAAGCGAGAAATACTTGCTAAAAATTGTATAGATAAACTTTTCAGCATTCTAAAATTCCACGACAGTTTTTATATATGCATTTAAGCATAACACTTGATTCAACTAACTTCTCTCATAGTTGAAAATTCTCTCTTATTATGTTGAACTCAGTTAACCTATTGGATTTTGTATCTGACTTGATGCATCTAAAAAAATATTCGATATTAAAATAATATTTCTATTGAAATACAATTTATTAAATTAATTTAAGTACCAATCAAAATATACCCTTTTAGTTTATTTTTAAGGTTGTACTCCAAATTACAGGCCCCACATTCCGTGCCTGCATGCCCACATCCAACGCATTGTTGTTGTATGTTTGTTTATCTTGGCTGGAGGTAAACATATAACCTTCGACAAACAATTAACAATATGTCGCAGACAATAACACATACAACGTCCTCACCTTTAACAACACTTCCACTTCAACCGCCCAAAATGTCCGCAGATCTTCAACGCCCCTGGCCACCAAAAACAAATACAACAATATGAAATAAGGTCCACTAATTTAAGCATAAACACGGAAGCACGCACATGTTACGCTGCATCTACCTTTGTATTGTCTCGAGCATGTTAATATATGCGTGCGTGTGTGTGTGTTTGTCTGTCTGTCTGTCGCTGTGTCGATGGTGCTTAAGCAGGTATGCAATATTACAACATGCCGGCCAGTTGGAAGCGACATTCTTGCAGGCGGCGTAGAACCTCGGCAACTTTTGTTCTAATTAAAATGGCAATTCGACTCCACTCGAAGGTAATTAATTCCCATTCGGCATTTGGAGCCATAACTTCAGCATGTGTGTGTGTGTGTGAGTGTGTGTGAGTGTGTCGTTTGTGGTGTTTTGCGTCCTGTTTGCTGGTGTTAATATTGCAGTTGATGTTCCGCTGTTGTTGTCGAAATTCTTGTTGCTCGCAATTGTTGCTGAAATTAGATGCAATCGACACTTTTGCACTTGATCACGCAAGCAACACCAAATTTTAGTTGAAGCAACAATTGCTACAAAAACAATAACAACAACAATAACAACAATACCAACATCAAACAGTAGCGCTAACAATAACAACTGCAGCAGCAGTAGCAGCAGCAGCAGCTTCCAGCTGTTGTACTTCACACAGCTTCTGCCTGGGGACATTCAAGCATGCATCTCTGCTATTTGGCGTCCTCGTTTCCTCGAGACTCTGGATTCGCTGCAGTTTATTTGCGTTTGCGTTTGTACTGCGTCGAGTTGAGTTGTGTTGCATTGTATTGTATTGTGTGCATGTAAATTTGTTTTGTGATTGTGTGCATGATTTTCTATGTGTGCATGTGTGTGTGTGTGTCTTCACATATCCTGAAGCGATCTGTGTTTGTATGCGAAAAGAAGTCGAACGTTTTTTTAAGGGGTACCTAAAATTGCTCGAGGCTCTCGTCACTACACAAAAAATTTCAATCTGCCTTTGTGCAGCGAAAAAAAATGTCGCAGCATTAAACTACGTAAAGAGAAAGAAGTAAAAAATCAGTAAACAATTTTAAAATCTATTGTACGAAATTTATTCAAAAATTCAAAATAATTAAATAGATTTTAGACTGAGTTAACGAATTTTTTAAACTCATATTCGAAATAGCGAAGAACATTTTGGCCCGATTTTAAACTGGACAAATATTAACAGAGCTATCCTGAAAGCTGGTTACTTTTTCAGGATAAATAAATACAAATAATAACATCGAACGAATAAACAATTTAGTTTTTACAAAATGAATTCATTCCAAACTCAAAAGAGACCCTATGCTCCCCGAGAAGTTCAAGGATCTAATGATGATGATGAATCTTATAAGATAATTTAAAATGGTGGAATATTATAATATATTATGCTATATATCAAACGTATCGCTTGTTGCCATGCAAATTTTCCATTTTCAAGAAAAATACAATAACAATACAATAGAATACAATACAATACAATAGAATACAATAGAATACAATACAATAACAATACAATACAATACAATACAATACAATATAATACAATACAATAGAATACAATAGAATACAATAGAATAGAATACAATACAATACAATACAATAACAATACAATACCATAACAATACAATAGAATACAATAAAATACAATACAATACAATAGAATACAATAGAATACAAAACAATAACAATACAATACAATAACAATACAATACAATACAATACAATAAAATACAATACAATAGAATACAATAGAATAGAATACAATACAATACAATACAATACAATACAATACAATAACAATACAATACAATATAGCTACTATTTAATTATAACGTATATTTTCTACTTTAGAAAAACGATTTTGATTCTATATACAATCAAATAAGAATTTTTTAAAATGTTTTACCCTTCGCCAAGTGGAAGTGCCTTTACCGAAGGGTATATTGAGTTTGATCTTCCATTTTTTACGTCCATAAGGAGGAGTGGTAGGTATGACAAAGTATATATATATATATATATATATATATATATATATATATATATATATATATATATATATATATATATATATATATATATATATATATATATATATATATATATATATATATATATATATATATATATAAATAATCAGCGTAGGATTCTAAATCAATTTAACGATGTCCACCCGTCTGCCTAACTGTCCGTCCGTCAGTTTGTCTGTCTGTCTGTCCCAGCGATTACAGCCGTAGATTAAGAACCATCGATATGAAATTAAGTGTGTGAGCTCCTATTCTCCAAGCTAAGTTCGAAGATGGACAAGATCGGAGCAAAACTATTACCCGCTTCCATACAAACCATCCCTTTTCATGTGAACAAAACAATTAATTTAAATATAATAGTTTAACTGAATATTGAATCGGATAAGAACCACGCCCACCTCCCATATTTATTGCTAAAAAAATATTATTAAAAATAGTCACAGTGCAAATAACCAGTTAAAATTTAGTATTTGACAGTATGGTAATAACACAGATCTATTAACTAAAAATGGGCGTGATCCGATAAGAACAACGCCCCCTTATAATAGAGACATGTGGCACATTTTTTGGAGTCACTGAAATGGCGGAGGGTATTTTAACTTCGGCATAGCCAAAGATATTTCTCCTACTAGTTTTGTTTTAAATTAGATAAGTGGACATATAAACTTAAAGGGTTAAGGGTTAAAGCAATTTTGCAATTATTTTTCATCAAAAACTTTCACCCTTTGTTAAGTTTAAACAATAAAATTTAAAATAAGTTAAATTCTTAATTATAATTTAAAATTTTAATTACTTTCAACTGAACCCAAACAACATTTTATTATAACAACAACAACAGCAAACATGACGGACCAATAAATTCAGCATAATTATTTCTTTTAACGACAAAGCTTTTAAACTAGGAAACCCTGGTTCCTGTGTATGGTTAAACAAACCAACTCCGAGAACTCTGAGAGCATAAAAGATAAGCATTACTAACAAATTTCAAGTACACACGGACACAGTACAAACACACACGCACACATACATACAATCACAATCATAACACATGTATACTTGTTCACATTTGCAGCATCAGCAACAGTAACAACAACAAAAGCAACATTTGTAATTACACAACAAAAGACATTAAATGTGTTGGTAACAACAACAACGACAACAACAACAACAACGATAGCAACAACAGCAACAACAAAATCAACTAAAACTACACAACTACAGAGAAATTGCAACGAATTAAACTACTGGCAAGCTTTATCACACGAGCACACTCCCATTCATTTTTCAAGTGCCACCTTTGAAATAAACATTTTAATTATTTCAATTTAAAGAACAATTTCAAAAAATTACTTATATAATTATCTACTTTTATATATTTACTTTATTTATTATTTACTAGCTTAAATTAACCGGCGGTGCCCGGGTTCTTTTTTAATAGAATCAAGTCTTAGTTTATTTGTAAATTAAGATTAATAAACTTTCCAGCCTCGCTCACCATTTTTGGAATTATATTGGTATGAATATTTGTTTAATTTGGTTATTTTATACCAAATTTATATGCAGAACTTCCCGTTACTCCACGTTGTGTGTTTGTAACTATTGTCACCATGTACCTATAAACTGAGTTTCGCAACTGTTTGTATGTAACTAAAATTGTAGTAGCACTTTCCGGTCAGATTTAGTTACAATGAAACAAATTTCTTCATAGTAGAGAATCACGTTCCTAAGCTATGGCGGTGGGTGTTAAATAGACCCCAGTTTTGGTGAGATGGGTAGATATAGTTCCCAAACACCTTCACACTAAAGTTAATCATCGTACAGTATTACGTTTCTGAGCTACAACAGTGAGCGTTCAATTGACCCGACCACGCCCACTTTTTGTAAGATGGTAGATTTAGTCACTATACATCTTTATACAAACGTTTATATTCGTAGAGCATCGCGTTCCTGAGATATCGCGGTGGGCGTTAAATTTATCCAACCACGCCCACTTCATTTGAGATGGTAGATTTCGTCACCATACACTTACATACCAAGTTTTATCATTGTAGACCAAGTTTTGTCATTGTAGACCATCGCTTTCCGGAGTTACAGCAGTGGGCGTTAAATTGATCCAACCACGCCCACTTTTAATGGACTTGTCGACAGTGACCATACCAACTGAAATTCTAAATTTGAGATTTTTTTGGAATATTATTAGCGTAATATGTGAGCGTGGCAGATTTCATATAGCCTATCATTCCTACCAGATCCATCTCGATATATGTTCCAAGTTTGAAGTACATCGGTTCAGTCGTTTAAGCGTGAAAACGGTAATTTATAATATTAGTAGGATAAGGATTTATCTATCAGTCTTGGAGAAGTCTACCAATATCCTTAATCATGATCATGATATACAATGAAATGTACTTATTTAATGGGCTGAATCTGTCTTATGATTTTTGAACGTAGCAGACCGGAAAACGGATTAGCGATTTTTTTGCTTGGTGAAGCTTTGTGTTTTCATATCCGTCTATTGGCTTCTTATATTATCAAAGCCAAGTTTTTGAAGTTATGTTTTTTCAATTTGTTTTTGATTACAATACCTACAAAAAGGAAATCGTGTAGACTATAGATCTATTCGAATACAACACGTACATATATCCACTGAATCGAATTATATAGACAAAAAATCTATTTTAAGACATGTAATATATTAGCTTCCAAATTGTTAATAATCCAAATGCCAATCATTCATACGGATTACTTATTCAGATGCGAGCTTTAAAAATATATTAAAATTTCAACAGATTCAATGGAAAGTTTAAAGCTTTTATCGATCATACTTAAAATTTATGTGCATTTAATCACAAGTTAATTGGAAATTAATTTCCTCAAATGCAATCGACATTTTCCGAGTGTTTTAGTTTTTCATTATTGAGGAGTTTCAAAACCATAAAAAAATGTCTCTTTGCTTTAAAAGCTACTTCAGGAAAAGTCAAATAAACTGGCGGTGATAGCACCTCAAATTATCTCTTATAATAAGCTCACAAATTGCGAATAAAAATTTTGATATATCAGTTTAGGATTTGAAAGTTTTGGATTTGTCGGCGTTTAATATTAAGACCCAATTTTTTTTTAACAATTAAAAATGATTTGAATGACAAAAGTTTCGATTCGTATTAAGGGCCTTTTAATTTTAAGGAATAACCCATTTTGAAACGATTTCGGACAATGGTAATTTTTTACGTTTTCCAAATTGTATAGAAGATTTTTATGGAATACTGAGTATGGGGTCAGGTGGTGATTGTCGTTAACTTAATTTACACATCAAAAAGTCAATTTTTTTTTCAAAAGTGCAATTATTGGTTTTTGATGTGAAGTTCATCAATTACGGAATTCCACTTTTCATATATTATTAAACTTAATCAACGATGAAAAATAGAATTTCTTAATTTTGTTTGTATATTGTATATTTAGTAAGATTTGCCGTAATTTTTTCAGCCTATAAGCGTGTCCTCCAGATTTTTATCAATAAAAAGATTTCACTGTAGTAAAATACAACACAATTCATCCATGATATCTATTATAATTTTCCTAGAACCGCAACGTATCCGTTAAGTTTAAAGTGTTCTCTAATACAACCCAACCTTTGCGCTTTTGGACAAATCTCTTCTTTCTAAGACTTCCATAGCAAATAAAGTAAACAATTTGAATACCAATTGACCATGTGGATTTATCTCTTCATCTTAAATACAATATCAAATAAAACGAGGTGCGCATATTTTACTGTACATGACTGTGCGTACTCTAACTACAAAATCAAGAACTACAACAACAATATAATAACAATAACAGAAAATGTCCTCGGCAACGCCAGTAGCAGCGGCAGCGGCAGCAACAAAAGCAACAGCAACAACAACAACATCAAATGAGTCAGTTGAATAATTATGATTTGATTACACTGTTGGCACGTATCCTGGCGAATTCTATCGTATCCTGACAGCCGCCACAAAATGTTATCTTCTAGCCATAAATGTACATTTGGCTCATGTGTTGAAAGGACCACAAAAGCCGAAACGGACCAAATATCAAACATTGCGGGGGTTGGGGCTGGGGACGAGTCGAAACGTCGAAATAGTGGTCGAAAGGAGATGCTGACCACGAGGAAGCGACACACACGCCACACGTACACACCCACACCAGCTTAGACATACTCGTACATGAGCATAATTCTGTCAGTTCAACAGCAATTTCCAAAGGCCAAAGGATGTGTCCAGAAATAAAACAAAAAACTGGTTGACAACTAATTATAAAGAATGGATTTAGAATTATTCGAAGTTTTGAATGAAATAAATTCGAAAATAAATTAATTTAAATTTTTTTAATTAAGTTTTTTTTTCAGTGTGCACTTTCCAAACGTAAAAAATACAAAAACAACAACATCAACAACAACAACAGCAACAACAGCAACAGCAACAACGACAACTCTCGCAATTAGCGCAAAAGAACAACAGAAATGAATAATGTGGCGCTGGGTGGGATTGGCGGCAGTTTGTTGGTCGCGACCAGGACCACCGACCTTAGTTTGTTTTATGTACACAAAATGGGTTACATGGTTGCGCCGCTGCTTAGCCAAATAGAGCGGAAGAAGAAGAAGAAGCAAAGACGGTGGCACTTTAATGCAAAGCATGGCGCGGCATAATAAACTGCGGCCCGTACCGTGTTGACTTTGTTAATAAGTTTCGAATAAGTTTCGTTGTTTCGTTGTTTCGTTCCATTCGAAACGGAAATGGAAATGGAATTGCTGCAGCCGCATTAATACAGACCCCCAAACCCAAACTCAAACCCAGACCCCGACTCAGACGAAAATAATAAACCAAAAAATGGCAGGCAATGGAAGGAAAGAAGAGCAAACATTGACGCCAGGATATACGAGTCAGTTGCCTCCCGCTCGAGTCGTCCAATTTACGTTAAGACCGAAATGATTAATTTTATGTTTGCGGCGCGTTTGTAAAGATTTGCGCAAGGAATTTTAATTTCATAAAGCGAGATTATGCGAGTACACAAGTGGACTGACGAGGTTGTCGGAAGGCGTTTTTTGTTGTTGTTGTTGTATTATTTGTTTTGTATTATGGTTAGGTATTTTCTTTGTCTTTTATGACTGTTAGTGCAAATAGCGATCTTAGTCCATTTAATATCACTTAGGGATAATTGTTAGCATTACAAAAAAAAATTAATCATCAATCGTAAAATATGTTAATAATAGAAACGGAATCGTAAAAAATTTTCATATTGGTGATATTTATTAAATGAACAGCAGAAACCTATATATAAGCATTCTAGCCATAAGCGTTTTCATTATTTTTCATTATTATTGAAAAAATTAATCATTCTTTTTGAGAAATTTAAAATTTATATGATATGATGTGAAATTATATGATATGATAAATGATATATGTATTATATATTATGAGTTGGTATGATATGATAAGATATATGATGTGATACGATTTTTATTTTTATTTTTGAAGAGGTTATCCTAAAAGGAATATATGCCGAGTTCTATAAATTCTAACTAAAAACCATGTAACCCCCTCTTCAAAAACCCCCTTTAGGACGCCTATAGTAAAAAAAAAGGTTCTTATTTTTAATAGAATCATGTTGTAGGTTTTTTATTGCTTAAGATTAATAAACTTTTCAGCCTTGCACACTTTTTTTTATGAATATTACTGATTAATTATATTGATCCAACTACGCCCACTTTTTGAGTGATGGTCGATTTTGTCACCAGACACCTTTACGAGTAAACAAATATCACTTGCATTCAATAACTACAATTAAAATAGAAAAGTGTTTGGGTTATTTTTAATTTCGATTTAAGTTTACTTAAGTAATCCGGCAACCAAGAGGTCGGGTACTTTTAGGTCTTTCCAGGTTCTTTTATTGATGAAAATAACGCTTAATAGCAGGGACCGGAAATAATAGTTATTCTGCAATATTTAGATCAAAAGCGCAAATAGTAGGAATTGACTTATGCAAATTTTGAATATACCATTTTCGTTCTTACATCCTGGTCTTGATTAAAAGGACATACAATTTAAATTATTGTTTTATTAAAAGTGACAAGGAATTATCGTTATCTTGGATTAGTGACTACATGTAATCAATCAATATTTCATGTGATTCTAAAGGAATTTCTATTATAATGAATAGTGGAAAATTCGTTGCTGCTTTAAATTACGTAAAGGCCATAAAATTCGGTGGGAAAATATAAACGTAAATATAAACGATAACCGAGTACCGGTTATCAAGTGACATTTTTGGATAACCGACGTAACGATTACGGTCCCTGACGTACTTGCCTTTGGCAAATTTTCGTCTTTTTTAAAATCAATCTCTATTCCGAGTGGAATTAAAAATACAAAATTTTGTTCGGAATTGAAGACAAAATTGTATGCAAAAACATGGTCACAATTTTATGAACCTAAACCGATACTGAACACGAATTACTATATAACAATCTGAAGCGATATTTTTTTTTCAAATTTCACCGCGTGCAGTTAAAAATAAAGGTTAACACTTTTTACGAGTATTACCAAAATTTACCCTTCGTATAGGTGCGAGTACACTGGGTTCACTTTAACAGCCAAAATTGCGCCACAAAGGCGATTACGATCTTTCCACGCAATTCGTCATTCGTGGAATAAATGGAAAAGTTCGACGCAACAATGTCATTGTTGCCGCCTCTCGCTGTCGCGCCACCGCGGCCACCACTGCCACGCGGAATATCAATTCCAATTAATTATCCTGGCCGGCATGGCTATATTTCGCAAAAGTTATTTGACAAACGAGTTTTTGGTCAATTGTTTGCGTCGTCGCCACTGAATCAATTGAAATTCAATTAACGACGACAGTTTCCTTTTTTTTCTCTCTCTCTTTTTTGCTTTCTTTCTCTTTTTTGTTGTTTGTGTATATTTAATTTTATTATTTTATTTCGAGGCTAAAACCAATTTGGGCAGATTAAATGCATTCATCAATTCAGCTGTGTGCGTTTGTGTGTATATGTGAGCGGTGTTGGGCTGGAGTTGGGCGGGCCAGGAAACGGAAATGGCTTAAATAAGTGCGTGCCATAATAACAAATGAGCCAACAGCGAACGAACCGAGCCAAATCCCACAAAGGCCAAAACTAAACTAAAATGAAATAAAGTACATAACAAAAACAAAAACAAAAAAAAACTTTATTTTAGCCGTAGAAAAAGACAATAAATTAATTTATAACGGAAATTACTCAAAGCCACCACGTAAAAATAATCAATTGAGCGCGTCGCAGTGTTCAGAAACGTTAAATAGTCGATATACTCGTTTTCCAATTTGAGCAAAGTACTAACCAAAGGAACAACTTTTTACTATACATTCTAGTTTTCTATTAAGGGTATTCCCTTAAATGCGAAAATGCATCGAAAACCTCGAGACTTCGCAAGTTGCGAGTCTGGAAAAATGTATGAGACAAAGTTTTCGCTTGCCTCGTAAATTTTCGAGGATAATTTACTCCAAAAACACCTTCGAATAGCAGTTTGTATGTTTCAGTATTGCCTACATGCAAAAAAAAATGGTATGTTTCAGTGTTGCCTGTAAGCAATAAGCATAATAAAATTGATCTTTTTTAATTTAATTTTTGCGATTAATAGTGATTAATTTTAATAGTCGAATAACGAAATAATCGTTCGACGATTATTTTATTAACAAAAAATAAAACCGAATATCAAGCCTCTTTTTGGAACTAATGGTCTTAAGTATCAGAATGTAATCATTTTCGTTGGGATCTTCGAAAATAAAATATATAAATAAAATATATGAAATATTCGAAGTATTTTTGCTCAATTCAAAACTAGTCAATCGGGTTATAGGGTACCTTTAGATTTATTCAATATTATTAAAATTTATCATCGATTAATCGTAACTAGTGAATCAGTACTCGTTTTAAGATGAGATATTTGTAATATTAGTCGTCATGTTAGAATCGTTGCATACCTAATTCAAAACAATCACAACAAAAATTGATTTTCAGGGAGAGTGCTAGCAACAGCAATTTCAATGTTGCTGTTGCTAGCCCAGAGAACCCAGTCAAAGATTTTGTGAACCATTAGCGGGGCACCATGGTACGTTCTAAACGTAAACGTGCAGAGAGATCTAAATATTCCTCCAATCAGGGATGCAATAGCGGAACATAAGAAGAAGTACTCCAGCAAGCGCTCATCGTACCTCAACCACCTCGCGCGAGGTCTTACAAAGCTGCGTTGCCACTCCCGACTCCGTCGTAATGACTTACCAATCCAGCGATGAGTCTCAGGGTAAAACAAAAGAATATTCAGAAACTATTTTGTCAATGCTCGAAATTTTTCAATGTGAATGTGAATACGGGATACCGTATATGTCGAAAATCAAATTTAGTAAATCGCGATACAATTTTTTCCAGTTTACCTGAATTTGGAATATATATAAAAAATCTTAAACAATCATTCTTTCAACAATCTAAAAATCCAATCAGTACGTTTATTAATGAAATATTATTTATTCTTCTTTTGTAGAACCAAAATTTACAAAATCTCTGAATAAAAAACTTTGTTTATTGTGTCTAAACTAAAATTCAAAATAAAACTACAAGTTTGACCATTTTCGAACACTGTCCGCCAGCTGGATGCGAAAATGCTTTGGATGTGAAACGAACCAAAACAGAAAAACCAAATAACCAAAGAGGAGTACAAAAAAAAACAACAACAACAATAACAAATTAACAATGCAGTGCCACGCCCCGCAAAAACCCAAAAAAAAAAAAATAAGTAAAAATAATAGCATTCAATTAGGCGTAAATCACACGTACGCACTTGCGTTGGTATCAGTGCGCAAGGACGACAATTGTTGACCATGTGAATTGCACATGTGTGTGAAAGTGTACTTGTATTGTGTGTATGTGCACGCAAATAAATGGCAACATTCAAAACAGTTTTACTTGCGAGATAAATGGCAACACTGGCGCAAATAAGTAATTTCGCTCGTTCTCCTTAGTTGGTGTATTTAAGTGTGTATATGTAAAATGTGTGTGTGTGTATGTGTGCGTGTATTGCGAATTGTCGCGGTGTAGAACACGAGACATAAGTGAAATAACAACAGCAACAAGAACAATTTTGCTACCTCTGTGGTAGCAACATTAGCGCTAGCAACATTAGCCGCCAAAGAAATTGCATAATCCAGCTAAGAGAGCGCTTTGCAATTTGTTTAAGTACTTATTTATGACTGACTAGCTGCGCATATCCATTGTCGCTGCACTTTGATTTTCTAAGTAATCTAATCTATATAATCCACCCGATTCACTTAATCCATCCGGTTCTCTCAGTTCATCCAGTCCAGGTCATTTAGTCCATCTGTTACCTTCATTTTTTTTTGTTTGATTCAGTGTATCTGGTTTTTTCAGTCCAACCAGTTTTTTCGGTCAATTCAGTTCATCCGGTTCATTTCAACTAGTCCATGTAGTATATTAAGTCCAACTAGATTTGTCGGTTCAGTTTATCTGATCCATCTAGTCCGTCTAGTATATTCAGTTCACCCAGTCAATCTTTAATTCATTCAGTCGTTCCAATCCACCAGTCCATTTGGTCTATTCAGTCTAACCGGTCCATGCAATCTATCTAGTACATTTGGCCTATCCAGTTCTTTTAGTCTTTTAGTCTATTTAGCATAGTCCTGGTCATATCACTTTTGTAAAATAGTTTCTATCAACATTACAAAGCTTTATACCAATTTAATCGTAGCATTAGCCCGTTCTGAATTATAGTGATTAAACGATGAATAGGCGTGGCACAGGCATACTCCATCCCGCCCACTTTTTTTTGTTAGTGGTTGGCAGTTGCCATATAAAGTTGCCAAATAAACAAACTTATCAAACAATTGTGGCGGAATTCTATGTTTTTAATTTTAATTGTGGGCGTGGTAGGTGGGCGTAGGAGAACTTTCAATCAAATATTTCCAACATTTAATACGCATTACTAAATTTAAAAAAAAATAATCTTTTCAAATTTTTTAATTTTCAACTTGTTTATGTTAATTTAACATGATGCAGTGTTATTTTAACATACATTTTAATGTTAAAATCAGTCTTTTTATTAAATTAGCTGGAATAAATTGTTAATTTCATATGACCTTCTTACAAGTTAACGTTTTTTTTTTAAGTTAACGTGTGAACAAAATTTTTCAAAAGAAAAAAATGTAAAATTAACATTGGGTTCTATTAGTCTAACAATTTGCATTGTTAAATATTAATTGAATATGTTTATCGTATAATTAAATTAAATAAATAACACTTAAAATGTTTTTTTAACATGTTCATTAGCGTTGACAAATATTAACCTTACAAATGTTAATTCCACATTTTAATAATTTATTTTTCTGTGTTAATTTCTTGTTCCTTCAATTCTGCCTCGAATTTAAAAGGCAACACTTTTGCAATTCTGCATATGCCCAAATATGATTACTCCATTGTGTGAGAAGCATGTGGAGCCCTCTAAAAATGTGTTAGTACACTCGAGCACTTTCGCACCTACACAGAGCAAACGAGCACAAATACTCGGGCATTCAAATTAATACAAATACAAACAAAAGCGAAATGGGCGAATGTCCTCGAGCCTATTTCCACAGCTTCTAAATTTACAGCGCAGCAGTTTGTAGTTTCGTTTACGCTTTTACGACGACTCAATGAAGGATTTTTTTTGCTTTGCTTTTACTTTGCTTTGTTTATGCTTTTCATTTTTTTTCTTTTCTTTCTTCTTTTAAACAGTTTTTCTGCTTAAATAAATGGCAACGTTTTAGCAAAATTTCAAATTAGCATAATTAGAAAAAATGTAACAATAACAATGTTTTTATTTTTGTTGTATATGTACACGTGTGTGTGTTTGTGTGTGCGTTTGAAACAACAATGGCAACCCTCTTACGCTGAGACTTGAACGTGGCGCGGCGACGGCGCAAGTTCATTAAACACAGCACTTGAAGCTGTGTTTAACTGCCAGAGCGGAAGTGAAGTGGTCGCCATTAATTTATCACACACTCACGCACACGCAAGCATACTCTGGCATAGGGTAACGTCGGGGAAAGTTGGCATATGTGGGTAACACTTTGGCAGTTATTTTGTTTACTATCGAAGGAAATACAAAAATTCAAATATTAAAATAATTTACAGATTTTTTGACTTTCAGGTGGCTTGCAATTTTGTCCGACTTTACCCTATACTCACACACACAAACACACACACACACATAATGATACGACTTTTGCCTGGCCACAAGCGGAAAATCCTCCTTAACCCACTAACTGCTTCGTTTCTGTTATTGGAGCGCATATTTTTCTTTTGCTTATATTTTGTATATCGTTCTACTTGTTGTTGCCGTTGATGTTGTTGTTATTGTTACTGTTATTATTTGAGTCGCTGTTGTTGTTGTTTTTGTTATTGTTGCCATTGTGGTTTAAGTAAGTCGCATCCTTGCCGCACATAAAGTCACACACACATACACACACACTGTTCCGCTCTAATTTATGTTGATGCTTATTTTCCTATTTCCTGCTTTTCCTGCAATGAAACACGCCGCCCGCCCGCCCCCTCGCCTTAAGTGCATATTGGTTCGGACACAAATTTGCCGCTTGCTCCACGAAACGCACTCAATCCGGAATCCTGTGTCCTTTTTATTAAAATTTATTTAATTCCTTATAATTGTGTTTTTTTTTTGTTGTGCTGGTATTTAATTCGAGTTGACTTAATTTTAAATACTCGAAGCGTTTTTATTGCTGGAAAACTGGAATTTTCTTTGGCTATTTTTTAAGGAAAAACCTCCTGACAAATTCGGAGGATCGAAAATGTTATTCGCTCTTTATTATAAGACGACACTCTCATATGAATCGCAAATAATATCGCGGCCGAGATAAAAATCTTAAAATGATTCGTAGAAGAAACGCTTTTAGGATTCACTTACGAGCCGCTTTATTCCAGCGTTATCGAGCGTGCATTCTCTCCTTGCCGCGATATCCAAAGCGTTTTATATGCGATTATCGTTAGGAATTATTCAATAACGATTGCAATAACGATATCATTTTCGAATTCGTTTTTGAATCGCAGCGAAAATTTATCGCTTGAACGATTCACAAGTAAATGTTCACTAGCGATTTTTTTTTTATTTCATTAGTTAGAAAAAATATTTTTAATAAAATAATATTATTGTAATTTTTTTTTCTTATATAAAAAAGTATCTCAAAAATTTGCACTCGTTAGAGAATTAGTTTGGAAAATTATTTACAATTTTACCAAATTTTTCCGTTTCACTTTAAAAGTGTCACAACTCAAAAAATGGAAATTTCCAAAAGCGCGACAACATTTTCATGAGTTTCTACAGTCGTGCCTGGATATAGGGAACTAATTATTGCAAGGACTGTTCACTATATCCGGTTTGCTCACTCTTTCAAGGTGGGCATTTGTTGTTCTTGCCTCCATAATTTGACCTTCGGACCACTTCTTCACGTCGACTTCGCAGTGCTAGTGTTCGGGCGGATGGCTTGTTCGTCTCCGTTCTAGGGGTGGGGCTGGTTAAGCGGAAACTTCTTTTGCTTCGAAAGGAAAAAGCGGCTATTGTTTTCGGTTATAAATGGTTTTTATAGCTATCTGCTTGAAGTTGCTTGTTTTAAAAATTTTTTCACTAACCTCGAAATAGTGAGACAAATTTTGCAAAGCATTTCGATTGTTCACCAATTAGAATAGTCCATGTAAAAATTTGGGTGTTCACTATATCGAGGTCTTCACTATATAGGGTGTTCATTATACCCAGACACAACTGTACTATTAAAAAAAGCAACTTACTTTTTTTAGTTTATGAAATACTTTATTGCATTTAAATGTGAAATATTGAGAAAAAAAAATTTTTGAAAATATGATTTAGAAGAAAATCTCATAATTTAGTTGTGACTATTCCAATTAATGTTGTATGCAAAAAATCTAAATCTTTCTACATGAAAAATGAATAAAACAACAACAAGAAAATTGTTCAGTTGGCGTAGCTTTTTTCATTCGTCTGTCTTCAGCGATTCTTGCGATTCGAAACTTGTGAAGTTTCTTTAAAATCAAGCTTGTTTCTTAACCAAAGAAGCTTATAGGCGGATATGAATGCACAAAGCTTCACTAACCACAAAGACCTCTGAGGAGGAATAGTAACGTATTCCGAAATAGCGCTGTCCGGTCTGCTAAATTTGTCACATTTTTGTTGTTGTTCAAAAAAGTTATTAGTTTCAGTTCATTAAAATTGTTAAAGTTCAGTACGTTCACAGTTATTGCCCACCACAGATTTATACCACAGATGCACTCTGCAAGCTCATGCTGCGGCACTGTCGAAAGCGAGCGAACAGCAACAAATGAAAGAACGAAATCAAATTCAAATATTTTAAACAATTTTGTTTTTGTTATGGTTGACTATAAAATCGTTAAACAAAATATTAGATTTCTATATACAATATTCTATACCTATATTTAAGTATTTTTTTTTTGTCTCATTGTCAATGGCAAAATCGTATTATAAATAAATAAATAAACAAATAAATAAGTACAGTCGACGCTCACAAATTAGAACCACTTTGTTTCTGAAAAATCTAAATTCTGAAAGTTGTTTTATTTGTATATAACCAAAAAAAATTAAATAAATTTACTTAAAACAACTACAATGAAATTATTTTGTATTTATTTCTATTAATAAAAAGAAGATAACAAAAGTTTATAGACATATCATATGTTCTTTTTTAATTAAACACAAAGATTCACTAAAATTCCATTAAATATATATTTCCAGGTTAATACAATATAAAAAAAATTATATGTATTCAGTTAAAACTAAAGATAATTACGATAATGTTCATATTGGATAATAACAACAACACTTGATAATCTACAGATCTAGAACTTCAGTGATTTTGATTGGACTGGTGATCACGATGATCGTAAATCTACGAGCGGACCCATATTTAAACTCGGAAAACTAGCAATTGCATGGTCACCAAAAAAGAAGCAGACAAGAGTAGCATTATCTACAACAGAAGCTGAATTTGTTGCTGCGTCGATTGCTGTACAAGAATTATTATGGCTAAAGTAACTTCTTGAAGACATGGAAATCAACAACAACTATCCTATTGAAGTTTATGAAGACAACCAAAGCTGTATTCAAATGGTAACAAATCTCAAGTTAAGTGCCAGAATTGAGCATGTTGATGTTTGTTATGATTACATCAAAAATGTATATAACACTAGTACTATTAATTTAGTTAATTGTCCTACTGAATATATGATTGCTGAGTTATTAACTAAACCTTTACCAGATCCTAAATTTTTACAACTAATATCAAATTTTATACAGAAGTTTGTTGAGAAGAGTTATTGGATAATGACAACAATTGAATTTATAAATTAAGTTATTTATAAATTTGATTGTTATACCAAAATGGAAATTCGTTTGTTTCTTCAGTTTAAAGCTAAGAAATTAATTCATAAAATATACGGCTCAATTACCAACTTCACAACTAATCTTTACTTGATATATAGTTTGTTAAGTATATATGTTTGATTTTTAGGTTTTTTTTAATCTGAAACAAACAAAATTCGCTTAGAAATTCGAATTTTTGAATTTCAGAACGTTTACTTAATGTATTGCAAACTATGATTCAAAATTCTAGAAATTCGAATTACTGAAGGTTCTAATTTGTGAGCGTCGACTGTATATGCAATATTCAACCAAACAAAACAATTTCAAAAATTATAAATTGTAAAAATTCTAAAAGCGGATAAAAGATTTTTCGCAAATTATTCAATTTGAAAGCAAGAAAGAAAACAACGCTTACCAAATCATTTATTTTGTATTTTATTTATTTATTGTTTTTTAAAGCACACATGCAACAATAAAAAAACAACAACAACAAATGAATACCTCACATGGCAGCGTTGCTCAGCGGCATGCCATGGAAATATTTGCGCACAAGAAAATCTTCCCTTTGCCAGTGTTGCATTGCGTTGCACTGACTCTTTTTTCCCCCCGTTGCTCGCATTTATTTTGACTTGATAGCGTGTCTGTGTGTGTGTCCTGTGTGTACACACATACATGCATATACACATACATATTTTTTAACATGCATGTGTGTTATTTTGCATATGTATGTAGAGTAATTGATTTTCAAATTTCGCTGCTCATTCACTTGGCATGCAACTTTTTCACTTCTCTTCCGCTTCGCTTTTTTGCTGCTTTACGCTGAAAGCGTTTTTCATTTTTTTGTTGTTTTTTTTTTTGTTGTTATTCTTTTTACTGCGCTTTTTTCACGACTATTCGCATTTGTATGTATAAGAAATGCGCAAACTTTAAACTTTATTGCAGTTTTTTATTGTTATGGCGGCAAGCGGAAGCGCCACAGACAAATGAGCTTTTCTTTTTAAATGATGATGGTCGCTGCACAGTACTCCGAAAATATTAAAGTTATGTTAAAAAAAAGAGAGACAAACATATATATAAACCATACCCACAGAACTTCCAATTTAATTTGACTCCTTTTCAAAAGCTTTGTGCGCTCGTCTTAAGCAAGCTTTGGTTCTTTTACACTTGTTAGTTTGCATTTCTTTTTTTTTGTTCTTTTTTTTTTTTGTTCACTAACCTTAAGTACTGTGCGTCGTGCGTTTAGTTTTTATATTAGCAAAGTTTCTCGATTCGTGTGAAGTGATATGAGGAGCGTTTTGCTAGCAAAACACTCGCACACGAGCTTAAGTTTAAATGCAGTTCTTGTGTTATTTGTGAAAATTAAAAGCATTCTTTAGTTTAAATTTTTTTGTATTTGAGTCCTTTAATTTTATGTACTTCTTCAGAGCTTTCTTTATGTATAAATAATTTTTTAATTAAACTCTTGCTCAAATTATTGACCGACAAATAAGTGGACGTCCTAATCTGCAATGGAAAGTTGAGGTTCCGAGGAACCTTTCAGCACTTGAAGTTTTCAATCGGTTTCAGCGCGGCTTCGATGGCAATTGAAATTAAACTGAAGCTTTAATTTTTGTTTGGGTTAAAATTGTCACTAATATTTTCAATTAATTATTTAATCAATACAATTACATATTTTGAAAAATTGATATTGTATTTAATACTGAATTTTGACAACTAATCAAGTGATATAATTATTGTCAACATTTTTGTTTAACAAATCTATAAGTAGTATAAGTGGCGAGAAAACTAGTGGAACTCCACCAGTACAAGTAGCATAATTAATGCCGTTTTGTTACCACGATCTCCTGAAGGGGCGGGGAGGGATCAATGCTGGAGCCATCCTGAATTGTTGAGGAATTTTAAAATGTTCATTAGTGGGTAGTCAGATAAGACTTCTAATGAGGTTGGAAAGGCGGAGTGGAGTGTACGAAGCCTGACTCTTGCTAAAGCCGGACAATCGCAGATGAAGTGACTCAGTGTCTCTGGTTCACTGGTGTTTTTGCAGCTACGACAGTGGACATTATAGGGAATTCCCAATCTGCGGGCATGTTCACCAATAGGCCAGTGTCCAGTGAAGATGTATGTGATCCGCGCGATGTCTCGACGCCTCAAGTTAATGAGTTCAAGGGTTCTTGAAAGGTTGTAGTTCGGCCAAGTTTTTTTGGATACAACGCATCCTGCGGTGTTTTTCCATATAGACTTGGCTTTATTGAGAAAGAAATTGTAGATTTCAGATTTAACCTTGCCTATAGGTACCGGAACCGGAACAGCCAGATCCAGCGCCGATGCAGAGCCTTTCCTGGCCAGGTCATCGGCCACTTCATTTCCTACTTTGCTCCTATGTCCTGGAACCCAGATAAGGTTTATTCTATGCCTGTGACCGAGAAGATCTAGTTCATTCCTGCCTTGAAGAACTAATTTTGATGTTATAACATTAGAGGACAATGCTTTAATAGCTGCCTGACAAATCTATAAAATCGACATATTTTTCAAGCTCTTCATTAAACTTTATACTTTAGGATTAGTCACAAAAAGAATTCGTTACCAAGTATTCAAAATCAATAAAACTATTTTTTTTAATTATAATAATGAGATAATGAATAGATCGCAACCGACTTCATACCAAGCCCCAAGTAGCCTCATACTTAGAATTGTAAAAAATCTTATATTAGGAAAAAAAATTAAATTTTATATATATACGAGTATATACAAATTAATGTATCTTTTTTTCTATATTTCTTTCTTTGCACATTATGTGCATCTAAACCATTCAACTGATTGCTATGCAATTTTGGAGATTTGCTGTACTCACGCCTACAATTTGGAGATCCAAGTAATAATATTTCATTATTTCTCTAATATTGCTCCTAAAAATCTGAAATTTTGTTTCTAAGTTTTTATAGAAATTGTCGATAATTTTACCAAAAATGGGCGTGGCTGGATCAATTTAAAGCCCACTTTTAGAAGTTAAACGCCCACCACCATATTTCAGTAACTTGATGAGATATATTGGAAATATATACATTATATATAACAAAACCCTGCCAACACCGGATATTATATGCTAGTATATATAACTTAATCACATTTCAATGATCTTTCATATCGTTATAGAAAATTCTTATATTAACTTGAATATATATTTTTATGATTCCAAAAAATAAAACAATTTGTTAATAGGAAAATAACGATTCATTTCACTGCATCAACCGTGGATCGAACCTGAGACGTTCCGCGCCTTTGTCCCATGCGACGCAGCATTTCTTGTGCAGTATCAAATAAATGGCATTTGCCTTCATGTTGTTTTAACAGTAATCTTCATGTTAAAATCATCCTGTTAGTTTCCTGTTAAAATTGTTCATGTGATTGTTACATGCATGCCTCGTATTTCAATATTTTTCAAACGAAAGGAGCTTTTTCGAAGCCAAAGTGTCCTTATTATTAGGTCAATAAGAATTTACATCTTTCTAAAGAGTTATTGAACAAAAAGTTTGTGTTTTTGGATTAACAAAACCTGCAAATTCAAAAGTATAGAATCAAAATCCGATAAGTCTAAATTATATTTCTCAATTTATGAATTAAAAAATATCTTCGTTTAGAAATTCGTATGCATTATTTTTTTTAAATGGTTGATATTATAACCCAAGAGGATCCCTAAAATTAATATAAAATTTACACTTTTTCTGGTTTATATTTTTCCAACGCTAAGAAACATGTTAAAATAACATTTTAAGTGTTATTTATTTTATTAAGTCGTTGGACAAATATTTTGACATATTCTAATTTTATTTAATAATGAAATATTATGGGACAAAAAATGTTAAATTAACATTAAGATATGTATTGTATCTTAATGTTAATTTAACATTTTTTTCGAGTTGATTTTTGACATATGTACATATATCAAACACTACTTCTTGACATGTTACCTAAAAAGGTGTTAATTTAACACAATTTCTTGTTAAATTTAAACTTTTTTCGCGATAATGGCTAATCTCAACATTAGATTCATATTAAATTAACACTGTTTCATATTAATCTAACATAAAATCACGTTATCTTAACACTTAGATGCAATTTGAAATATTCATAGAAATGAGGTGAACATATTTTTGAAAAAATTATCTGCGTATCTAAAAGATACTTTTGTCAGCAGTAAACCAAATATTAATAACTACAATGTATCCAACAGATATAGTTGAACTTATTATTTTAATTTGTTGGCTGAACAAAAAGTAGAAGTCTCTCAAAGACACACAAAAAAAAACTTTCGCTTTTGGCAGCCATTAAAACTCATTTGAAAACTTTAAACAAATGACGCAGACATATGCAACTACTTTGCCCCACACTCGCAACACTTTCCACACATTCGCAGATACAAAGATAGGTAAAAATTGTATAAAAAATGTTCAACCGCAATAAAAATAAAAGTTTACGTTCACTAAACGCCGGCGGGGGGCGGTGCGAGGGAGTGATCAACGCGCTGAAAAGCAGTTGAGTTTAAGTTTATCATCGCACTAAATCTTTTGGTATAAAGCAAAATCAAAGTGGGTGAGTGAGGGGAAATAACTGCTACTCAGTAACAGCAACAACAACAACAACAGCAACAACAACAAGTGGAACAACTTTCTGCGCGGTAAAATGAAATGCTTCAAAAACAAGCTTAATATATCCGCATTAACAGTGGCAACACCCCGCTGTAGTTTCCCCCCTACAAGTCCCCTTCCACCACTTCCTCGTCGAACTCGTTTACCCGCCCGCTCCTCACCAAACAAACACGAAGTGTGCACATGGCACAAAACCGATTTCCGGCGCCCAAGCAAGATGGCGACTGACGATAAAACAGAAACTCTACGCAAAACAAAACCAAACGAGACCATGCAGAAAAATCAACACACACAATGGAAACGAAACGAACGAACGAACGAGGAAGAAAAATAAAAATAAAATTAAAACTAAAATAAAATAAAATAAAGTGAAAGAAAGTGGCAACACCTGCGAACCGCAGAAATGCTTTTATCCGCATTTCACCTTTCAGCTTGATGTGGCAATGCCATCATTGCCAGTGCGCATGCAATTTTAGTGCGGCAACAGCAGGAGCAGTTATTGTTGATGTTGATGTTGATGTTGTTGTTAGTGTTGTTGTTGTTGTTGTTGTTGTTGTTGTTGCAACAAGCTCATGTGCAACGCGAGAAATTATAGCAAAACAAAAACTAAAAACTTGTCAGTACATGAACTCGGGCAGGCGGACAAGTCGAAACTAAAATACCCTGCAAGCGTTTTGATTATTTATGAGCTTTATTATTCAATTCTTCTTAACTAACAGAAGTCCAAAATTAAAAGCGTGTTGTAGGCAATTGGTTACTCTCAGACTAAGACTTTATAATATGTATAAAGCCATACGACCATTCCAGTAGTTTCAGTTTTATCTAGTTCTTTCAGTCATTTAAGTCTTTTCAGCCCAGTCTACATGGTATAATCCAGTCTCAATTTAAACTATAAATCAAAACGTTAATTATGGCGTGCCATATATCCATTTGTAGTACAAACTTAGAGTAATTAAACAATTTATAGACAGGCCCGTACCTAGGAATTAAGGCGCTTGAAACCCAAGTTTGATACCTTTTCGGAACAAAGGAAAAATTAAAATTTTTCTGTTCGACCGTCACCTCTCGGAAAGTTTGGTAAATTTTAGAGAATTGCTTTCCAAGAGTATAAGATGCAAAAAACAAACCTTCTTAATCCGCCGTATTTTACATAGACTTTTTAATGGGCCAGGGTGGTCTGATTCGTTTACTACCTTACATAAATAAATATTAATAAAATTGATGTTATTTGCATCAGTCCTATTTTTAGGACCATATTAGGATCATAGTTTATTCCAACATATAATCCGAGTGACGCAGCGTATTTTCAAAATGTTAAGCTAACAATTTTCTTGTAATTTGTTTAATTATTTTGACTTCTTTAAGGTGTGTAATTCGAAATCAATTAAAAATTACTTTGGCATTTAAATAATTCGTACATACAACTAAGTACAAAGTGTGGAGTGTGCCATGCCCTGCCACAAACTCGTAAGTACGCTGAACAGTTGACGCGTAAAATATCATCGCTGCTGCTGCTGCTGCTGCTTCTGCTGCTGCTGCTGCGAACAAAAACAATTTATATCAATATTTTTCCGATGCGGTATAAAGGGCGATCGTACTCGTCGTTTGCATTGCTCGAACATGACTGCAAGCGATGCAATAACAGCAGCGGAATAACAACAGAACAGCAGAACCACCACCACCAACAACAACAACAGCAACAACAAACAGTACGACGAAACAAAAACAGCAACAACAACATTCGAGAACAACTCAAATATAGTAAAATGGCAGCAGCAGCGCAAAGTACTTTTCATAAAAGTTGTTGTGCATTCTACTGCAGCCCCAAAAACGCAGAAAAATAATAGTAGCAACAACAACAACAACGGCAAACGCGCACGATAGCAGCAGTTGCTGTTGTTGTTGTTGTTATTTTAGCAAGCGTGCGCAGTTTTCTGTTAATGGAGCAATGGCGCGAGCTTTCGCAAAAGTGTTGAAATTGAAATTATACCCTTGGGTGTACGAAAACAACAACAAAACCAACAACAACAACAACACCAACAGTGTGCAGCAGCAACACTGTTGTTGTTGTCGACGACGACGTCGAGCGACTACTGTACACATCAACAGCAGAAGTTGATGCAACTACAGCAACAATAACAACAGCAACATGAATAAGCAGCATATGCCGCGCTCGTGTTGTAATATTGTTTGCAACACCTTTATGCGTCGACGAATTTGTTGTTGCTATTGTTGTTGCTGTTCATGTTTTTACTGTTACTGTTGCTGTCACCGTTGTTGCTCATTATTTACATTTGGTTGTTGTTTTTTTTTTTTTTGCTGTTTTTTGTTGTTTTTGTTTTCAGTCATTTTGCCCACCACTTTTGGCGCTAATTTCCCTGTTAGCTGCTTTTGCGCCGAATGTTGCCATTTTGCTTGAATTTCATTTCTGGCGCGCGAAAAATTATGAATTAATCATTGTTATCGAGTTGAGCTTGTATGCATGGAAAGTTTTTGCAACGTTCTCTTTTTTCCGCCGTTGTTGCTGTTGTTTTTATATATATGTATATACATATATGTATAAAAGCAACAACATTCCTTTGACACGTCCTCAGGTTTACCTTGGGTTTGGTTTTAATTAGTTTTAAATGAAAAAAAAAATACAAAAAACAAAAACAAACACACAACAAACAACAAACATTAGGGTTATGCGGATAATGGCTGTTGTACTTTGGAAAAGTTTTAAAAGCCAAATCCCCTATTTGGCATTTGGAAAAAAAACAACAACAACAAAACGTTCACATATCTTCTTGTCGAACAGGTACTTACTTTAAACGAACTTTTTGTATATTTTTACTGCAGTTATGTTTTTGTTGTTGTTGTTGTTGTATTTTGTGGAATGGAAATTTATTTGTAACTTCAGTTGTTTTGGATACAGTACTCTCTCGATAATGTGAACAATTTGTCTATAGAAAAAACCATCGTAGCCCTTTCCTGCATGCGAAACTCTTTCCAAAGTACAAAATCTTTTATACAAAAATCTTAACTTTGAAGTTAAATTGCCTATAAGCGAATAATTGCGTTGCAATCGATTCCAGAGCAGCCACCACAAGTGATGGTATTTCATCGACCCGCTTATTTGCTCAGGCTCTTTAAGTATCCCAAAATCATGTTTATCATTTCGTTTATATTTTCCTTTAGATCAATCGAATCAGAATTGCGACTTTTTTTTTGGCATTTCAGTAACTTGATCATCTTATAGAAGAAAGAAAACGCAACAAGTGTGGCTTTTGTCAACCTCTTTGGCAGACGGTTTACTTTTAAAGGGCATTTAGAAGGCCTAAAAGAACAAAGCTCTTTTCTTTTGAAATCAGTGGACCATCCTTTAAACTCTTTTTTTATATGAAATAACGAAGAGAACATGACTTTCTTCTGTAATGGCTTTTATAATGACTTTAGAAGAGCTTTAAGAACAAACCTTCTTGAGGAAAGCTTACTAAAAGAGAATCTCTTTGGTAGGACTTTTCAAATTTTCAATTGAGAAGCAATGGCATCGGTTTTTTTTGAACTCTTTTCCCAGCTTCACAGCTTGGTTGAATTGTCAAAAATAGTGAGAGTAAGAGCAACTCTCTCTCTCTCTCAACTATTCAAAAACATCAAAATAAAAGCTATTGCTTTGTTGTTTTGGTTTCCTTTACAACGGATTTTGAAAAGTGTTCATCTACAGCTGCATGCCAAGTGTATTTAACAAAGTTTGACAGGTAGGGAGAGAATTGGAGCTCTCTTTGGTAAACTTAAAATCAAAATCAAATCACAAAATGTCAAATTTAAATTTATTTTATACGAAATTGACATTTAGCTTTTGACTATAACAGATCTATTCTCGCATTTTGGTAATAAACAAATTATAACCTAATTATTATTACCTTTTTGTAACCACTACTGGAATTCCAAGGCTGGTATTCCAGACACATACATAGTTATAAAAATAATTCACCTTAAGGTGGGGAATAGAAACTGACAACAAATTTTAAAAATTACTTAAATTATTCTGTTTTAAAAAAGTAAATAGAAATGGAAATGAAAAAGAAAAGCTGTCTCTAGATCCCCATCTAATTTCCTCACATTCCACTACAATGTCAAACCTTACAACATTAATACAAGAGTATCAATCGCACGTACAGAAAATCAACACTAACGTCTACAGCGACACCTCTTAAATTCAAAACGTTCACAAGCCTGAGGCTTGGTCACACAAAATTGACACATGACCATCTTCTGCTTGGTATGAAAGCTGTAAACTGTATTATTTGCGGCTTTAGGTCCATACTTACTGAGGTTGGCATCAAAAGACCTTACTTACTAAATGTTTGTTCAAATCGTAACAATGCCAGACACAGCAAAGCCAACTGAATTCTTGCCAATATTTAAGGTCATTGTTATGTTTGAATTTGGTAATGTTTCGGAACCTGTCGAGACGATTTTTACCTCGTCCCTCGGAGTTCCTAGCATTCATTTTTTTAACTCTATCTTGCACAGCAATGTTGCAAATGTTTTAATTTCTCATCTTATTTCATATTTTTATATTTCACTGATTGATGAGCACCGATTTGTGGACATGTCGCCAGAAATCAGTCTTTTGCTTACACTAGGTGATGAGGGGACGATTAACTTGTTTTTTACCACGAACTGACTCCAGTGTTGAAAGGCAGTTAGTCGTATTCTACATGTTAATAGTGCCACCATCGAGTGAAAGCCCCTTCCTTCGATATTGAGATGAAGGAAGGTAATAATTATGGGATGTATCTAACCATATTCCAGCTGTGAAGAATCAGACCGCCATTTATTAATCTAAAGTGTTTATCAGGATCACATTATTCTCTAATATAAGTTTCCTTTTTTAACCTACAATCTGCTCCATATCCAAAGCACAGACCAGTAATAGTGCTTCTATCATTGATATTTGAGTTTTTACTAACTTACTAACTTAGCTTTAGTTAAGATTTGAAATAAAGCCACTGGGAATAATTTGTTACCTCCTATTTGCCAGGTTATAATATTGTATTTCTTACTTTTGTTGCGGTCATAAAATTTCAGAATAGTAATTTGTCACAATTGTTACTTTGGTGACAAATCATTACTGTGGTGACTATCGTAACCGTATCAGAATAGAGTAATAGCGTAAGAGTACGTTCTCAAGTTGGCACACTGTGTTAAATACACTTTGGCTGCAGGTACCTGAAATAGTTTTCGGGTCATGGTAATGCCCCAACCGAATAAATTCAAAATAAACTTATCCTCAGACTTTTATACTTCATGTTGGTTTTTTTTTTAAATCAAAACAATTACTCCAGCAAAATAATGACATATTTTCTATAAATATTTTCTGTAACATTAAGTCAAACCCAAAGCTTGCGACATGGAGACAAATGTCGACGACCACAACATTCGCATGCGGCACCACTTCGAGACAGAGGAAAAAACGAAGAAGCAGCTACTCAGATTGGAGAACGAGTTCCGCGATCACTACGCGCTCACGCTGAAAGAGATGCAACTGCAAAAGGAGCTGATCGATAGGCTGTGGGTGCTGTCGCAGCGCTACATAATCATCATATCCACCGGCCCGTGTTGCAAACACCCGGAGGTATACTCGTCGCCCACCGAAGACAGCTTGCTGCACGAGTACCACGAAAAGCTGAAGATGCTACGGCTCTCCAATTGTCGACTCATGCAATCGTTGCACACCTTGCGACTCTCCTGTCGTGTCTTCGAACGGCTGTGCGCCCATCTGATCATGAGCGTCGAGAGTCCGTTCATATTGGGCGACACCTTCCACAAGCCAATCGGTTTTTTCATTGAGCTCGTCAGTGATTTGTTCAAGTACTTCCATGCGTTGACTCTGAAATTTAAGTATCGTGCACATCAGTTGGATCCATACGATTCGGTAGCGTTGGAGGAGTATAAACTGTTGCTGGTACCCTCCGAGGATTTCGAGGAATATCTTATGAATGGCCTGACCTATTGCAAATGTTTGCGTCCCAAGCCGACATGCAGCAATGCAAAGCCGGTTAAATTGCATTTCAATTGTAATTTAAATTCGACGAATATTTAAACAAATATTATAAAAAACTTGGACCTGACTTTTTTCAGTAATCTTATAAACTTTTTTATAATTTGTTAGGATTTCACCAAAATTAAATAATTTAAACATTTATTTGAGTTTCGTTAAATGAATAGTTCTGTCAATTTACCTTCGTCAAGTTTTGACTTTAGGTATGATGAGGTTAGTATGGCAACATATGCCCTAAATGGGCCTTATAAATTCATAACGAAACCTTTAACTCTCATTAACTTGGATAGAATTTATACTGGCTTCGGTTCCAGTTTAAAAGCCAGTTAGTATAATAAAATGTATACCTTTCTTTTTTTAAAAGATTGCTGAAATACTTTGGCTTTTTTCTATTATTAACTATTATTCTGTGTATTATTTCAATTCCTATCTACTTTGGTATCATAATTAGAGAACCCATGTATGGGGTAAACAGCAGCTTTATAAATAACATGACCGTTGGAGAGCTCAAACAGGAATGCGACAGTCAAGAAGACTAATGAACCCAGCACATATCAAGGAAAAAGTAATTCTGCAGTGAACTATTAAAATCAATTACCATATGAAAAATAGGAGTGGTAGAAAGTGGTTCATGCTGACTCTGTCAAGAGGAGCAGGAAACGGCTGAACATGTTCTTTGCACGTGTCCAGCGGTGGCAAGACGCATATTTAACTATGGGATTTTAGTTCCCAATGACATAGTAAAAATTTAGTCCACAACACTTACAAGATTTATAAATAGTCTAGAATTATGTTTGTAAGGCAACGAGGATACACAGAAGATCTTTCATGTCACAGTGCTTCTATAGCCTTTAATAATAATAGTAATAAAACTTTGATCTATCCACAAAGGTCTTGGTTAGGTAACTTATAAAAATTGTCAGACGATCTGGTAGACATAAGAGGTCATTGCTCAGCAAAATAACTTGCATAAGAACATCGGCTTTTTATTGGCCTCCTTATTTCAGAGCAAAGGAAACAAAATGTTTCCAAAACATCTTTAATGGAAATATTTGGATGGACATTTCAGTTCATCAGTCCAATATTTCTATTCAATTTAGAGCATTCCAGCTTGTCCATCAAGTCATTTCAGCATTATTAAGTCTGTTTAATCCATTAAGTTATTTAACTATCCTGTCTATTGGTTACGTCCATCTCATTATATCCATTTTAAGATAGTTATTCATATTATAATTCAAGAGCTTTAAAAAGGATATTGGCAAAACTACATTTAACTGCTAATAAAAATTTCATAAATTTTCCAAGAAGAGGACATTGACAGTTGACATAAAATATCCAGCTGGATTAGGGCATTCACCCCGAAATTACTTAATGTCAGCACAATTCAAACGTAAGTATTCGCTGGCATTATGTGAGAATGCCTAAATGCCGCCCACTTTACTAAGTAGGAAAAATAAAAATGAAATAAACAAATTTGATGTTAATTTAACAAGCGGATTTTTGTCAATGACGCACCCCCTCCCCCCCCCCCCCCACACATCGTATCATCGTATCACACCAGTCATTTATGCATACAGATACAAAAAGTCGTTGACCTCGCACCGCGCAGCGTGTAGAACGCCCACAGTCCTTGTCATAAAATAACGTATTATCCTGCCGCGCTTTTACGAGTTCATCCTGAACCAAACACGCGCACATTCATACATACTTACATAAATACAAACCGACGAACACATACATACGAGCATACTTAATGCATTTGCAAGTAACCGAGGAAATCAATCTTTTCGCGAGTGCGAATGTGTGTAGATACGCATGTATGTATGTATATATGTGTGTGTGTATGTGTGTATAAGTGGAAATGAATTTGATTTATGACCCAAATCGGTTACGCCTGCCGACAGTGGCCAGAAAGTGGCGTCCAAAGTGCAGTTTCTTAAATTTCTGCCACAAAATAAAAATGACAATCGCACATGAAAATTTAAAAACTTAAGCCGGGCATTTTGGAAAAGTATCGACGTCTTCAGGTCTACGTCCGACGTCTGTCAGTTTGCCGTCGTGTCCCGTTTGTCGGAAGATGCAGGCAAAAGTTGACCGTCGTCGTCTCTTTGGGTCAATCAATGTTAAAATAACCAAGGCACGAGACAGCATGTGCTAATTTCCAAGAGCAACACTGTTGGGAAACAAACAATTCCACATACCATCCACACAGACCAATCCGAAAAGAGAGCGAGAGAGTAGAGAGAAAGCGAGAGCGCACGTTCTCTTATCGATTGGAATCGGCTTTGGAAAAGCGTGGAAATTGGAAGTGGAACGCGTTTGGAAAGTGACTGGAAATGAATTTTCCATGCACACGCTTCGTATGCGAATGCGCGGTAACCTGTGGAACGTAAGGTACGAAATGGAATCGAATCACTTGCAAGTCCACGACGGTTTCTTCAAAGTTAAGTATGAAAGGGAGGATAAGTGCGTGCTAATTTGGAGCGATGTTATCGCCAACAGCGAAGTCAAGCTGTTGTGCATTTCAATTAGGTTCCACAACTGCTGCATACTGTCCACACAAGTTCCACACACACACTCGATTTTTTTCATCTACAAACGTTTCTGCATACACCCCAAAACTCTGTTTCTTATACTTTTTCTTATCGCTGGCCACTTACTACAACGATGGACGACGAAATAACTGTGTCACCGTAATCCCAACGTCCTTGTGACGTTTGGCCATTTTAATGAATGACTTTGTTTTTGTGTTTCTTTTCTTTTTTTACTCCGCATCCATATTGGTATTGTTGTTGTTGCTGCCGCCTTTGACAGCCATTAATTTACATAATTAGCCGCTTTCGTCGTCTCGTCCGTTCGTTCATTCGTTCGCTCGCTCGCTCGCAAGGACTCATTTGTGGCATGGCGTACAAGGAGAACTTGTATCCAACCGACTGAGTCGCATCGCCTTTGATACCCAATCTGCTGTTTGATGACATGTTCCCGCCAGATTCGACACATGTTTGCTTGATTGACGGGCGTTTTCGAAGTGTTGCGGTCGCGTGTCCTTTTAACATTTAACGCTGCATTCCCCTGCTGCTCGATGTTGTTGTTCATAAAACACCAGTCAACAGATTTTAAGACTCCGCTTGACTTTCAACGTTTGGATCCATTTTAATTAATTGGAATAGCCTGGAGTGAATTTCTAATATAGTTTTTGGATGGAATATTTATAAATGGAAGAGATGGGACCCGTTTTTATTTACTCAATGGGTTTGGATTTGGTTCTACTTACCTAAAAAGTTTACTCATTTAATTCGCTTCTATTGATCATTGGTTCGATTTGGTTTTGGTAACGGCCGAAGCCTTACATGGGCCATTTAAAACAATAGTAATATAACAAATCCCTGAAGTTTGATAACTACTCTGATAAGATCATCTGATTATCATCTGTCACCAAAGTAACGGTATTCATTTGACCAATTTCCTCTTTGGAAAATGTTAAATGGAAGCAAAGTTTTCCTGACTAAGAATTTTGAATCTATATCTAACTGACGCTAGATTTTAAAGCACTTACCTATGTCGAAGTCGGCCTACAGCCCAACCAGCTTCTTATTCGATCTTATATGGTACCCGAAATCGATGCAAATCGGATCGTATATCTTTCATATCTCTTCACAAAATGATTTTCCATGAGTCCCTTTTTCTTTTCCCACCTATATATCGTCCACTTTCGGGAATCAGTTCAACGTTGTATGTCTGCCTGTCGTTGTGTAGTGTTGTATAGGGTACTAGGCCCTGAACTGGCATTTTTAAAAATTAAAAACCGAAGCTTCAGAGCCATAAAGCAACACGGGCATAATGAATGTCATGTAGACCATTGCCTACGTTCGTCGAGAGAAGGATCTGCTTTCTAATTGTCTACCGATCTTAAAGCAAAGTGATCAAACAGTTTTCCTCCGATTGGTCCATTGTTTGATCTCTACAAAGGAAGTAAACATGTTATCTGGTGTACATCGTATTTGTAAGCAAACATTTTTAGCGACATGTCATTATTACGAAGCGCTAGAAATCAACCCTGCTTGTGGTGCGCCCACTTAGTCCCCCTGCAGTCCAGCGAGAGCTATTGCTAAAGCGTTTTCTTACAATTTGTACCGCGCCCTGCGTCCTGTTAGTGACGTTGGTCTTAACGCCACGGTTGCTTGATTGGTTGGTTGGTTGGTGTCAACCGACTGACAGACCGACCGACCTGACTTGAGCGACTGCTTTTGCCCTGTTTGCCTGCGGACGTTAATTGCGATGTTTGTCATTTGCCTGTCAATTTGCATTTAAATTACAAAATTTAAACGCTTTTGTTTATGGCGCTGACGCTGACGTATGGCGTACTTTTACGTACTTTTTTCATGTCACTTTCGCGTCGTATCCACCCATCTCACGCCGCTTGCCGCTACAGTCAAATCCTTGGACGCGCTGCGAATGTGTGTGTGTGTGTGTTTATGTCAGGCCGGGGTTAATCAGTGGGCGTGTGTGTGTGTTGGCGTGTCATGCGGCGGTTACAGCCGTCTTTTGTTGTGTTTCGCATCTACGCGATGCTCCGTCATATAAACCCCCTGTCAACCCCCCGACCCTGCTTCTCCGCTATGTCTCTATAACCCATTCGCTAACTCGCATTTTCGGGTATTTTAAGTTCAAAAGGTATTTCAGCTAATTCGGTGGCAAATTGCTGCTGCAGGAGCTCGAAAATTTATGGAGTTATTTGACGCGCGCGTCGGCACGTGACCTAGAAATGGTTGTTGTTGTTGTTGATTTTTTTTCTAACTTGTTTTTTTTTGTTATTGTTCGAAGTGACTTTTGTTTGTGATGAGAAAATGAGCGAAAATTAAAAGCGACACTGTCGCGAAACTGTCGTAATTAAGTTCATCTTTTTTAATTCTTAACCAAACAAAACGAAATGAAAAAAGAAAAGAAAACTTTTCGAGCAAAAGAGCTTCAAAAACGCTTTAAACTCGCTAAGAAATATTTTAAACTTTTACGCACGAATTAACTTTGGAAGATGGAAAAGTCGCAAAATGGAATTGAAAAAATCACAGGAATTATTTTGTAGTATGTATCACCGGAATATCATCGGAAAATCGACTTATAAGAAAATCAAAATTTTTAATTGGATTATTTTTTTGTCGAGAGCGATGATAAGTTTTCTCTTTGTTGGACATGTTTTAGTTTTGTTTAATAAGTCACTTTGTATTGCTTCGACAACTAATTTTGCTTCTTAGAATGGAATTTCTAGAACTTCATTTTGCCCATCTAACAAAATTAATAACGTTAGAATAATATGCTGTTACGTTTATTGACATGATTTTTAATGTTATTTAAATTAATATGCAAATAATGTTAATTTAACTTGATATATTGTTAAACAGTTTTTAATATAAATTGATTTTGAAAAAATCTACACTACAAAAAACTATTAATTATCTTTGGTCACGATTGGCCCAACATTTTCTTTTGTTTTGTAACGTGACAAAACCGTTACAAAACAATATGCACTACTAATGCAAGCAAGCAAGCAGTAGGCAAGCAAGCGACAGGTGCTCGCGCTGTATGCAAAACACATTTTGCGTTCGTGTTTTTGATTTATGCTATAATTCTCATTTAGCATGTGCATGAAGGCATACTTCATGTAAGGTCCACTCAATTGTACTTTTCAGTACATTTCTGGGGATTGGCAAAATACAATTTTGCCAATCTGAATTCATTAGCGACGCTTCGGCGATTGCAACTTACCTAAAAAGTATCAATATAAATTACATATATTAGCGTAAAATAAGTCACCCTATTTATTTGTAAACATGAGTTAAGTGACTGAAATGAATGTATTTATGTAGGAAGAATAGAATAAATAAATGAAAATAGAAAACCCAATTGTGTCGACCGAGCCGAACTTTTTTTAAGCACTACAAGGTAGTGCACCAACTCGAAAATAGCAATTGGGTAAATTTCATGTTATTCTTCTCTACGATTCCAAAGGTATAAATCGTTCCTTTGGTAAATCCTGGCAGACTGAGTGATACTTCAGCCTTCGACAAAAACGACCTTTACAGTTTAATAATAACAAAGTATGTAAAAATGTTTGTCTGATAACTCAATGAATTTCATAACACTTAAAATGGTATTTGTTGCATGTTCATTAGAGTTCAAAAATATTAACCTAAAATCGCATTAATTCTACATGATTCTTTATTTTTTTGTAAACTTTTTTTCAAATGGTTATGTATAATATTTTGTTCAGGAACATATTTTATTTCATATATTTTTTAAACTAAATTAATTTGTATGTAAAATGTAAAAACAGTGAAATGTATAAACAATATTTATGCCCATTTTTATCTCGTAAACCTCGTGTGCCTTACAAATTTATACCTTGAAAATCATCTCGTTATTATTATCCCTTTCGAGAAAGTTTATGAATATAGTAGCTTATAAAATTACTAGGCATTTCATCCGGAACATATACTATATTATAATTGATTTTAAAAGGCCTCTATTTTTTTTTTGAAGTTCATGGGAGTACACGCCGTTTGATTTTTGTCAAACTCTCTAAAGAAATTTTAATTGAAAAAAAAACAACATTTTTTGTTTGTATGAAAGAGGGGAGATGTTTTCAACCGATCTTGCTTACCGTACAACATGGTTTGGTTTGGTTTAGTTGATGCCTGACAGACACAACTCAGGTTTAAAAAGCAGACACAAAAAAGTGTCATTTTAGTGCAGCACTTGTGAAACCATTGAATGTCCGATCTATTTGAAACCATCTTGATTTGTTTATTAACCTACTAATGTCATCTGTTTTAAATTCTGCGAGCTAGTTTATACTATCCAGTGCGAATTTTTCTAATGGCTCTGTTGTAAAGAACACAGACACGGGCACTCGCATAGGTGGTGGAAAACCGTTTCCTCTCATCCTTTTTGGTCGTGAGGCCATCACATTTTCTCGGAATGATCCCCCATCTGCCAATGAAGTGATCCTGTTTAAGTATTTTCTATAAGAAAATTCGTCGGTTTTAGACTTATTGCCCCAATTTTCTTGAATATTTTACAGGTACCAGTTTTGGCCCACCGAGTTTCTGCTTCTTGTTGAAATTGCAGATAGAGCTTTCTTTTAATCCGAGCTACCGCCTCGGATTCGTTAAAAGAGGCCAATGCATCAGCTTTCTCGTTTCCTTATTTTGTTTCTGTGTCAAGGTACCCAGACGTGAGTGATGTCCATTGTGCACGCTACTAAGTTTAGCTCGTCCTTGCATTGTCTAATGATATCTGATGTGATTATTGGTGAGGCGAGTGCTAAGAGGACTGCTTGGCTATCAGTCAGTATAATAATATAGAAAATTACATGTTTATATCCTTTAAACTACCGGCTGTAATCGCAGTGAAAGGCAAACAGACCGACAGAAGGACATCGGTTTATCGAATAAGAATTCGACGATGATCATTTAAATATACATATATACTATATATATATATACTTATATGTAAATAACAACATACTGAATATACCCTTCGGTTTACATTTTTTAAATGCTTATAACTTGAAAAGTCAGCTACAAAACTTTATAAACAAATGTTGCCATGATGATTTAATATACCACATGATAATCAAAATCAGTGATAGTAGACTTATAACTTTTTTGATTTTCTATGAAATATTTAATAAATCCTTTATCATTATTTCTGATTTTGCTTTAAATGCAACAATAAATGATTGATATCCTTTAGACGGTTAATGAAGTGGTAATTATTATTCAAAATAAAATTGAAGTTAATTAACTTGTAATTTTATTACCATTAATTATTTTTCTATCAAATAGAAAAGCCTTTGACTAGAAGTATCAATTGATATAACTTTTTATAGCAGTGTCGTCATATTTCAAATTACGCCTTCCATAGAATATTTCATCGGGTCCTATTTACTTGCCAAATAAAGTTCTTGGCAACACTGTCACTAGCATTAGAGCATCTATTCGGAGAGCCTCCATTTAATTATGAGATTACACTGACACGAAAAAATATTACAACAGGTAAACTGTTTACCTTCTTTTGGCGTATTATCAAAAAATAATCGTTCGGTTAAAGCCAAAAATAGCAAAACCAATTAAAGTTAATTTAATGAAATTTAGCGCACGCGATAAATAACAACTTTTAATTGAAAACTAATTGCGCCCAGGGGGACGCCACTGTCAGTCATCGCATCGCGCCTCGTTTGGGTTCAACAATAACAAAAGCATTTTTCAAAATCTTGTTTTTCCAGCGAAAACTCAAGTTGACAATTACGAAAGATACTCTATACGACTTACTCAGCGGAGTACCTTCGGAATGGGTAGGTATGTATGTTATGTTGTCGTACAAAGTGCCGCCCACGCGAACAACGACAACAACGACAACATCAGCGGAACATTGTTCCAACAAAAGCGCTACAAGTAATTAACTAAAAATTACAAAAAAAAAAAAATGGCAGAATACTTACAAACATAAATAACCGAACATATTTTAGGCGAAACTTGGGCTGCGGAAAACATGCGCTCGCTAAGGAGTCGCTTCCTTCCTGGCCTAGACCAATGCCAAACGCAGACGGCAGTTAATAAGCGAACGAGTGCAAATTCCAACGAATTATTTTCGAGTCAATTAAGCGAATAAATTAAGCCAAAAGAACTTCACTCGAAATGAGAAATGAGAAACTTTTCATTAATTTCATATTTCAAGCAAATTGCAGGCTAACTTAAAAATCGCCCACTTCCCACCGTCCTGCCCGCGTTCGGCCGCTCTGCGTATTTTCCTACGACATCTACGACGAAAAAAATACGAGCGGCTAAAATCTGTTGCCAATTATTTGAAATATTAAAGCAATTCCCTTTAACGCGAAAATGCCTCGAAAACATCGAAACGTCGATTCACTCCAACCCTCTAAAAATAAGTTTAAACAAATTTATGAAACAAAGTTTTTGATATAAATTAGTCGATAAATCAGCATCGAAAAGTTTATCGTATGTTTCAGTGTTGCCTGTATTGAAAAAAGGGAACTATTTTTACTTTAAGTTATATTAATGTATAATAATAAGTGAAAGTTTTTGTTTAAAAACTCGTAAAAACATAAGCCATAAATTAAGTAATTAATATTTCACAACTTATGCCTGGTTTCCACTATGCCATTTTATATGTCATAGTGCCATTTGTAATGAGAACGGTCGTCATTTACATTTGGAGTCAATCTATGACTACGCAATGTCAAAACAAATTATGACCCAGTGGAACCACCTCCGTCAAACCGTTATGGCATAAAATGACTAGCAGACATTTTATGGCAAATAAGTCATTTTTTTTAAAGAAGAAGAAGAACAAAAAATTAAATCACTCCTTTTTATATATACGGCGACAGACAATGCACCAAAAAATCAAAGTCGTCAACTGACATTCGCAAAACAAATTTAACACAACCGGGGGCCTTCATATCTTAAATTTCTGCGGAACGTTGTATAAAACCCATTGGTGAATCGGAGCCCCTAAGCTGGACGTACCCATCATTCGTGATATCTTTTTCACTCCTGCAGAACCGCAGCCAAACACAAAGTAACGGTAGCTAGTTGTTAATTTTTCCTGACAAGACGAACAGAAACGAAGAGATTATGAAACAGCTGTTTTTAAATTTCAAATTGACGCCAATAGAAGGAACGCCAAAATAGAATATGGCATCGAAATTTTATGACTAGCACTGCCATATCATTTTTGTGCCAGTTCTCATGGCGTAATGCAAACACATTTTGTGTAACATGGCAACTTGTCAAATAAAGTTATTTCGAAATGGCATTAAAAATGGCATAGTGGAAACCAGGCATTACATTCTTTCTGGTATCAAAACAACACGCAATGCTAATTAGAAATTGACAATAGGCAACACTAATTAAAAACAGCTGATTCCATTAAATTGCTGAATTTGACACATTTTTTCGAAATCGTTTAAGGTGCATTTCCGAAAAGAACCTCGAAACTTTTCGAGCTTTTCTAGATTTAAAATTTTCACTTTTAAGGGAATCTCCTAATTTATAAGCTTATTTTTTTTTAAACAAGTAATTTAATTGACCAATCGAATGGTATTTCTAAAAATGGGTTAAGAACTTGACCAAATTACAAAATATCTAAAACTAAAAAAATCCGAAATATGAAGCGTTTTCTATTCTTGTGTTCACAGCTGTAAGTGGCAACTATTCGAATACCTTTTGGCAGTGATGACCGAAAGCCCTTTTTGCGCATTCATTAGTCACTGGAATACTTAGCCAGCACGAATGGAATTATTAAATGTTATTCTTCAAAAATGCCAAACAGCTGTGACTGAAATGTGGGCGGCACACGCAAATACACGCGGGTATGGGCGTGAATACAAGCGGTGACATGACATTACCGCTACGCCCAAACGCCCACTCGAGCGACGGCGAGGCGAGGCGAAAAGGAGCAATAAGGTCCGACGTTTGCATGAAATGAAATCACAAAAATAAAACATGGAAATATGCCAAGAAAAACATGAAATGGAAATGCTGCTGTCGCCGCCGACGCCGTCGCCGCTGCGCGCCATAGCACGACCGTAGTTGAGCATGAGCCGCTTTTGCCGGCTTATGGCTTACGGGCGAGTGGATGGATACCTTTTGTGGTAAGCAGAATGTTTCTTGACTGCTTTCCAAATTGTTGTTATTTGTTATGTGAATTGTTGCCACTTGTCATGCTTTGTGCTGCTTGTTGCCCCATGCCCATGTCCATGGCACATTTCTCGATTTGATTTTCTTGTCGTTGTTGTTATTGTTGTTATTATTGTTATTTGCTGTTGACAGAATTGTCTCTCCTATTGACAGAGTGTGCGGAAATTCAATCAAGCTAAAAAGCAGTCAAGGAATTGTCCGCATTGTATCGAACGGTTAAGTTGGACCGAAAGGACAATTGCCTCCATAAATTGGCCGTTCGTATTTTTAACTATTTTGCTCAGGATTTGCAACTCAGAATTCATTGTCTTCGTGTATTTTCTTTATTGTATTTCAAGATGATGCGAATATTAAACATGGAAAGATTTGAACTTAACTTGCTGGAATTTTTTCAAATGAAACAGAGTGGCAGCCTGGCGTTATAAGACCTGTTTAAGAAATCAACGACATATATTTACAATTAAAAACTAATTTTATTTAAATTATTTGAATTTAAAGGCTGTAAAGAGCGGAGAACTTTTTTCCTTTATTTACAATAAAATTCTTACTCACATTTAATCACTCAGCAAAACTCAGCGTTGAATAAAATCAGCATCATTATAGCGAACGCGTCATTTGGGTTAGTGTGAGTCTATCAATCGAATTTGTTATTTTCGTTGCTTGTCTTAGTTTTTTATAAAAAGATATTGTTTACATAGGAACATAAATCTCAAACGCGATAATTTTTGGTTTTTGTGTTTTATTCTCTGTGCAAATAATCGTTCTTTTTTAATATTTAATGAATAGAAGAAGTAGACAAGTTTCTTGTTTAAAAAAAAAATTTATAAATCCAATTACTATGTAAACGCAGCCATGTAGAATATTTAAATGGCACGGTGTAAATTAAGCCTTCATTCGTTGAATAAAGTCGAACCATAGTATCCAGTATATGATACTCAGTATATGGTAATACCTTGCTTGGTAAACTTTATGCTCTCCATCTTTTCTATAAGTTCAAAACTTCTCCATACAACTAAGAAATATAGGCCAGGAGCAAGCAGAAAAGCTGCAATTTTATGTAAAGTTTCAATTATATTTTTGTTATTCATATCTCATAATGATATTTTCATAATTAGAATATTTTTTTAAACACAGAAAAAATTGTTTAAGTTGAAATTTTTGCCTAAGTTGAGACACAGTTTGTTGATTCATCCATGGTGTAATAAATATTGTAAGGTGGGGAAAGTAGAAAAATGTTCCTCTCCACCTCGATATTGTTTCTCTCTTTGAAAACAAAACTTTTATGTAAATAGTTGCTACAAAATTATCAAGTAAATAAAAAACAACAACGTAATTTTATAGCAAAAATAAAGAATTTTAACTTCGAAATAAGGCAGAAATCGAGGTGAGTTTTCTAACCTTATATTATTCAACCATGGAATAACCCAAGTTTTTAATAGTATTAAATCAATAATCAACAAAATAACTACAAATTTTAAATAAATACCTTAATTAATATTAAAATATTAGGTGTACAAATAAGTTTCCGCCGTTTTTTGTTAATAAAATAATATTTAAACGATGTGAGACTGCTTGCTGAGTGACTTCTAAACTAAGTGCAAGTTCCTTTTGTGTTTGAAACGGATCTTCACCCAATAATTTCTCCAAATCTGCATCCTCGTAAATTTTCGGCCTTCCACTGGATCTTTGTCTTTTATGTCAAAATCACCTTTTTTAAATTTTTGAAACCACTCACGACATGTTCTCTCACTCAAAGCATCCTCATTCAATGCTTCTACGAGCAATCGATGCGACTCAGCAGCAGATTTTTTTAAATTAAAAAAATAAATTAAAAGTTCCCGCAAATGACACTTAGTTGGCTCAAATTGAGACATTTTTAGATGAAGAAAAATATATGATGCTAATGCGAACTTAATAACATGATACGGTTATGTTGTTCTGGAATAAACAAACTAATTTTCAAGTAGGTTACCATCTGCGAATTCCAACGTAAACCTCGTGCCACGCCATCTTTCTCAAAACGGCGGAAACTTATTTGTACACCTAATAATTTTTAATAAACAAAAAATATATTTACTTGAGTGATTTTTCTTTCAAGTTAAACATTTAAACACATTTTTAATTGTATTAATTTATTTATTAAATGAAAATAATAAACAATTTAAACAACATCAAAAAATTTTGAGCGAGTTGTGTCGTTGCTTCTCAGTTTAAAAAACATTCATGAACAAAATCAACTACTACAGTAGTACCATGGTATGTCTCTGAGACAGTAGGACCATGGTTGAATAACAAGGTCAGGAAGTAGAAATGGCAACGCAAATTGAGCGAACTCACCTCGATTTTTGCCTTACTTTTATGCAAACAATTTCTATTTTCAATAAACGCTATTAATTGTCTTGATCAAAATAAATATTGGTTGAATTTTAGATAAAATTTAATGAAATCAAACAAAAAATTAATTGTAGTGATTTATGTTATCACATTTAAACATACACCCAAAAAAAAATTCGGTAAATAATACTAGAAGTAAGGTTAATTTTCGGCTACCGGGAAAACTATCAATAACACATGCAAAGTCATTTCAAAAACATCAATAAGATTTTATTTATATGCATTTTTTACGAATTTTAACGTATATTTTTGTGATCCTGATATGATTTTAATATCATTCATACATTTATAAATATAATTTTCTTGTAAGGATGATATTGACAATATCAATTTGGCATTAATAATACTATGTGATTTTGATATTAATACTTACTGTAACCTTTACATGAATTCAAAGTATTTTTGATATGACATATTACGAAATATTACTATAATATTTACATGCTTTTATTGTTAAATGAATACATTTTTATATATTTAAATATCAAACATATTTTAAAATCATTGTTAATTAAATGAAATAAAATTAATTGCTGAAAATAAAGTTTTAGTTCCAATTGTCTTGAGCGTTTTGCTTCGCTTATATCATTTCTAATCTCATATCTTTGCTTCAAAAAAAAAAAACCAAACAAATTTTTATAGAAGATATTTCATTAACCAAGAAACCAAGAATTGTTTCAAGCAAGTATGTTTTATGGTAAAAGCTAATGGAAAATTGTCGCTGGGTATTTTTACCGAAAGAAACTAATCTGATGGTAGACAATCGTATGATATATCCATTTCCAATTATCGTATGGACTGACGCTTGTGATTGCTTCTCTGGAAATTTGTTCAATTTGAGCCCAACAAAAACGAAAACACTTTTGACTTTTTATTCATGCTAAAAGTTGGCTTGAGATGATGAAGAGCCCTTTACAGCACAAATTAAATAAATAACTTTCGGCTCACTTTTGCGCTACTTAGAAGCGAAAACAGCTTAAGTCGACTTAGCGAAATAGTGCCTCAAATAAATTCTCAACAAATTTACTACTGAAAACTATTTTAAGCAACAAATTGGAAATAATTGTTATTATTTGCTCTTAAAAATTAGTAAAATACATGAAGGAAGATATTCCACTATACTTCAAGGTAACAACAACAAATAACCAACTTGCATTTATACTATTATAACAAATATAATGATAATATTAATAGACCCAACATATGCCTCGCATTTGGCTTTTATTATTCGAATAATCTGATTTTCCAAAAGGGACACCTTTCGATTTAGGCCGATTTAGCTTTGAAGCGACTCGTCATGTTAGGAATGCCAGAAAACATATTCACCGTTTGAAGGGATTTAATTGATAACGCCCGTGGATATTTTAATGGACCTTTGCTCCTTTTAACGAAACATTAAAGCTCAAATGGCCGGCAGGCGGGCAGCACCGAAAAAGGGTCAAGTTGAGAAATGTCGGAAATAAAGTGTTGCCATGCCAGTCAAAGTCGGTGAGGGATGGTGGGGGGGAATAAATAAAATCTAGCGAAATCAAAGTACAATGACCCAAACTAATAAAATAAAAAAAGAAAAGAAAAATGATAACAGAAAGGAAAAGAGAAAGCGAAAGAAAACATTTCGCAACACAAAAAATAATGGAGACGCATAAAAAGTAAAAAATGACGATACGATTATGCGTTTGTACGACTGTATGTGTGCATGCATGTATGGGTGGGTATGATTGTGCGATTGTTCGCTTGTGTGTGTGTGTTAATGGTGTCATTGTGTTGATATCCTTCCGGCAACAATAGAAAACACCTGTTCACGGGCGAAGCCAAGACAAGCCAAGACGAACTTTCCAATTTAAAAGAAAGCGAATAAAATGAATAAAAGCAACACAGAATAAAAAAGGAAGAAAACGAGAAAAAAACGAAAAAAGTAAAAAAGAAGAAGAAGCAGTGGAATTGTTGAAGAAATCGGAACGTGCAAAGGAAATTACTGCGAAAACTTTATTTTGCCTTCTTTCGTTCGTTCGTTCAGCCCAAAAACAATGCGAACGAGATGAAGCAGACAAAAGGAAAAGGTGCAAAAAAGTTGTTGCTAAAAAAAAGTAAAAAATAGAAAATTTAACTTTATTTTTTGTTTGTTTGTATGGTAGCGCAAACTTCCGTTTAAATTTTATTTAATTTTTTTCTTTTTGTTGACTTTTTAGTTTCTATAAATTTTTTTTTTTTTTCGAATGTTGTGTCAAGCATTTGCCCGCTACAACAACAATAAAAAAATACGAATTTTGCAAACAAATGTCAACAATGCGGCGGTTTTTTTTTCACCGCCACTCGTCAGCGTGGACTTGCCCACTTTCAGTCTTGTTAGTAGAAATTTAACGAGTGATGCCATCCAGAAGAAACTTATGCCGGAAGGCTTACCGACATTATTGTTGTTGTTGCTGTTGTTGTTGCTGCTGATGTTGTTGGCTGGTTATGAGTTCGACATGATTCGAAAGTTTGCCAATTTCAAGTTCAGCCAATGTTGTAAAATCTTCGTATTTTGTTGTTAATATTGTTGTTAGTGTTGTTGTTGTTGTTATTTCTAAAGTGTCAAAGTTATTTGTTGGTAATTTATATTTTTGCATTTTGATAAAACTTTTTAATTTGTTTTCAATGCGCATTTTCGTATTTCTTCGAGTTGTGGTGTTTTGTATTTGAAGTGGTCGTCGTTTTCTTTTCTTCTTCTTTTTTCGACTTCTCCTGGTTAACGAGGAGTACTTTCGATCTGAAGCGTCTTCAAAATTTTGACAAACATAATTTTCTCAATTTAACAATTTCGAATTCAGTTTCGAAACTGCATTTTATTTGGTTTTTCGCCATTGTTGGTTGTTAGGTTTGAATTGAATTGAATTAAAAACTAGTTTATCCTTCGAAACTTCAAATTTTATAGAAAAAGAAATGATTTATAGTAATGAAGAAAGTTTGACATATTTGTTTGGAAATAAAAAACACTTTATATGATTGATCGTATTCGAGTCTTTTTGAATCAGCGTGATTAAAACAGTCATTATTGAGCTCATTTTCTGATCATAAAAAGAGTCTTTTGTATGGTTAAAATGATACCCCACCTGCTGCTCTCCTTAAGAGTCTTAATCGAAACTTATTTCTAATCATTTGCGATACTTTTTGAAGTCATTTTTTTTAATTTTTGTATTTTGGTTTTGTATTTTCAATCAATCACTTTTTATCGCGGAATCGATTAATCAGTTCCAATCATCAAAAGTGATTGAAGAAAACTCAGTAAGGTAATTTTTGTAAAATAATCTTCCAAATGCTTGGTGGGATATTTCTTAATAAAATTATGAAATATCAAATCCACATTTTCTAACACATTAACATAGAAAGGGTATTCCTCCAATTAAGTATAAATTGGAGATATTCTTTAGTTTACTTATCAAAGTAAATAAACGGTGTAAGCTGCGTATTTCTGTGGCGTTATAAACGAACTGTCAAAAATCGTATTGAAAATTGTATTGAGGTGACAACAATACAAACCTTTTTTTTTTGTTAATAATTTAGTAGTTAGTTAATAGTTTCCTATCTCAGCAATCAGCTGTTTTATCATGCCTTACTTTCATATAAAATATTAGTATTCTATTGTATTAAAGAAATTCGCCTAAACGCGGAAACTCGAAATTTGTTAAAGTTTCGAGGCTATTTGGGAAACTCACCTTTCCGCGACCTTGAAAACATTTGTGAAATCCAGCAGTTCAATCAGCTGTTTAAAACTAGGGTCGTCTATTGCCATTTTCTTATTAGTATTGCCTGACTTTTGTTTTGATTTTACCACTTATGTAAACAAGTTTTTGAACAACAACATAAACAAATATTTACTCTTATTACTCTAGAATTTTATTAATTATAACACATAAGCATGGTAGAGTAAATATTTATATGGAGAGGAAAGTAGAAAATTGTCCCTCTCCACCTCGATATTGTTTCTCTCTTTGAAAACAAAACTTTTGTGTAGTTTTACAAGGTGGCGCAAAATAAGTCATCCGGCCTTCAGAATGTCGGTTGTGGCTCGTGCAGTGTGTGCTGTTGCTCCGTCCTGTTGGAACCACATGTCCACCAGTCCTAATTCGTCCAGTTCGGGCAGAAAAAACTCGGTCAACATTACCCTATAGCGCGCACCGTCCACTGTTGTCGTTTGACCCGCGGCGTTCGGCCCGATGACTCCTCCAGCGTGAACAGCGCACCACGCAGTCACTTTGAGCGGGTGTAATGGTTTCTCGTGCATCTCTCGCGGATTTTCGGTTCCCCAGAAGCGATAATTTTGCTTGTTCACGTACCCGGTGAGGTGAAAATGAGCCTCATCGCTCATTATGATTTTTGCCAACACCACAGACGAATTGTTACGCAAAAAAATAGACACAATTATTCCGCGTTCTTGGGGAGTGTATCGCTCCATGGCTTATTCACTTGTATTCTGTATCTGTCTAGTCCACAAATGTCAAAACAGATTTGACATTGGCGGCCATTTGCAAAAATGAGAGCATCTTCCAATAGGGTGATTTCTGTTGCGCCACCCTGTATATCAAAACTAAAAATTAATCTTCAAAATAAGTCAAAAATCGAGGTTAGTTCCGACTTTCCTAATCCTATTATTGAACCATGGTCATTGGATATTTTGAGATATCAATTGTTGCGATTTTTTCAAATAATTTATTTAATTGATTATTTCGCTCATATCGCATATTGTATACTTTGTAGAATATATACATACATATATACAAATAAATATAAATATTTTTCGTTTGACATATTTACATTTTTCAACAACTGTCAATTACATATGTATGTATATAACCCTTGCAAATAAAACACTTCTCGTAAAATTTTTTTTGTTGAATTGTCAACTTAAGCGCTTGGATGAATACCCTGATTATACGCATACTAATATAAGTACATACTCGTATGTAATTTTTGTTTATGCCTTGGAGCATTTGCTAATTGAATAACATCCTCACATATTTATGAACAAATATTTTAATTTCCATGTTAAACAATTTCTGGTTATCTAAAAAAAGAGAATCTTCTAAAAAAGTTAAAAAAAACTGTGAGCGTGCGTTCGTGTACGACTGTTGACTTTTAATGTTTTTAAATGCATTAACCTTCCAGACGAAACTTTTCGAATCGTAAATAAACTTCCAGGAAAATACTTTTAATTCCTCCTCACCTTCACAAAACAAAATTCGAAGTCAGTCGTGCAAAGTAAAATAGAAAAAATTAAAAAAAAAAATGTTTTAATTTGCATTTCTCATGTTCTCAGCGAATTTATAAAGGATCATAGCGAATGGTGCTAAGCGTGTACTTTCACATGAAGTACGGACTCACATGCTTGACACGCCCACATCATTTGCAAATAATCTTTTTTTTATTTTGGTTCGTCTTTGACTTTTTGTATGGCGATATGCTCTGTCAAATGTTGTTTACCTTTCACTTAGCTCTATGGAATGAAGGTCTTTGACTCCAAAGGGGTCCTGACGATATTTCTAGCACTCATATTTCTGATTCTAAAGATAATCGTTTTTAGGATTATGTTGTAAGCATAATAATTCAAACTCTTAAAATAATCTCCTTGTGTGACTCCGAAACTAATTTAGGAGTGCTGCGTAATCATCCTCTTAAATTTATGTGTTTTATGATTTATAAGTGTATTCAATCGAACACCACTTAAATGCATTGTCGGAGGGTTAGACACCTTTTCTGTGCCTTTTAGGAGTGTGAAAGCAACAAAACCAAAATACAAGTCAGACAAAGGAATGTGAGGACTCATTACATTTGCTAGATCGTAATCATTTATGAATAGTTTGAGGCTCGTAATACTTATTGGATATGAGTTTAAAATCGGGTTTTAATAACAGTCATAAAAGTGACATTAAAGACTCAAATTAATTGTTAAATATTAGTCATAAAAGTGTCTTGTATAAATCATATTTTTAGCTCATAAAGAGGGTCCAATTTGAAAGGAAAAAATGTGCTTCCCCGACGCTTTTATGTATTGAGAAGGGTGAAAGCTTCAACAAAAAAGAGTCTCCTTAAAGTCTTTTCGCTTATGATATGGCAACAGCTCAATCTAAAACGCTCAATCGTTCTAATTTCTCTAAGTAGATCTCAAATTAGCATCATAGTTGGCGTTCTAACAGAACATTGTATCATAGGTACTTATGCAAGAGGACTAGGTATCATCTCAAATGATTTCAGCAGAAGCTGTAACAATGAGGAGATGGAAGAAACTATAACACATCTTCTATGGGGCAGAATTTCTTCGTAGGTCTAGTCGATGTACCTAGATCGAATATTGATAATATTCATCATTTTATAAATAGTACAACATGGTTCAGTTATACTGCATTGAAGTTTCTTCTGAAGACATTACAACCTAACCTAGAGACTTTTCAGACTCATATGGCTTGCTGGGAGTTGTCAGCTGTTTCTGATTGTATGAAGTCCATTATGGTGGGCTTACATCTCTACTTAAATTTACTCCAAGTTAATACACTTTAAGTATTTCTCAATCAATTCTTAAATGTTACTTTTCGCTGTTACTCAAGCTTTGGAATGTTATCGCAGCGTTTTATACGATTAATTGGAGGAGTTTTAACCGCAAGTTCGTATATAAAATTTAATTGTTTTCAATTTAGTGACATCTAAGCAAGCTATTAATTTTGCGCTGTTAGCATATTCTATTGAAAAATTATGTAAATATTTGTGCAGGCATGTTTGCATAACTGTGGCATCCCTTTTTTGTTTGAACAGCTGCGACGCATCCTTGCCGCCATATTGTGCAGTGTAAATCATTCGGCTTAAAGCGCTTATTTAGTAATAAACTTTTTCGTCTTAAAGTTTACAAACTCTTTTTACAATTCAATAGAAATAATAAAAATATATATATATATATATATATATATATATATATATATATATATATATATATATATATATATATATATATATAATTTTTTTTTTATCACTTCAATTTTTAAAGCGGTCCTGAGATAATTAACCAAGTCAGTTTCATATTTTTAATTCACTGCAACATTTAAATATTTTAATATATCATCTCAGTTTTAAATTTAATTTTGTCATATTTTATTAAAAAGATAACAACAACAAAAAAACGAATGACATTGCAGCACGTCGCGGCTTAACCAAAGGCGTCAGCCGCATACGACACCACCGCACCGCAACGTGTGGCTGACTGCTGCTTTCGAGCAATGTTCTTCTTCTTCTTCGTCTTGTTTTTGCACTTTGTATGAGACAAGCGCAAGCGACACACACACACACGCACACCAAACAAACTGTCTTGCCGCAGTTGTCAGTCGTCGAGCAACATGGCCCAAACAAGAAGCGCCTTCGGTCGCCGCCTGAATGCGTGAGGCTCCGATTTTGCCACTCGAGTGTCTGCGTTGCTTCCTCGGTTGCAACAGAATTCCCGCCGTTATATGAGCCTCCTTCTGGCAATGTCTGCAATACATATTTTCCCACATATATACTCACACACCGCACACACACACACGCACGCAGACAAAATCGCGTAGACAATTTAAAATTTAAATTGCTGCGAAAATTTGATTTTTTTTCTTGGTTATGTTATTTTAAACGTACGCCATTTTGTAAATTAATTTCGCCTGGCAACACTCGAGCAATATGTATGTGTGGTAGTGGTATGTGTGCGTGTGTGTGTGGTCATATTGATTTTCTGTCGGCTGTTGATAAAATTTTCCACTTTTGTTGTTGTTGTTGTTATTTTGCCAGTCATAATTTATGTCTTGTTAAGTAGTTTTTTCTTGTCTTTCCTTTCTTTTTAATATGATGTTGTCAATTCTTTTAATTTCGTGTGTTGTTGTTGTTGTTGTTGCTCATTCGTCGAGCAGGGCCTTTTTATCTCGCATTTCTGTTTAGCATATTTTTGTGCGTTTGTTTGCGTGACCCTGAAATTTATTCAAATTACCGTTTTATGGCGCTGCAAATATCCCATTTATAACTATTTACAAAAAAAAAATCCACTCTCGTCCAGCGAAAGCCTCGAGGACATTTTTCGTATTAAGTATCGTATTTATTGGTCAAACGTCTTGTCGTACAAGTCGATGTTAAAATTTATTTTAAAATGTTTTCCAAAGTATCGAATAAAACACATCGTTAAAACATAAAAATAGAAAATATCTTTTAAATTTGATTGAAGTGCACTTGCGGATTCGAAATTTTAATTAGCTTGAAGAAATGATGTAAATCATTTTTGAAGACCGTCGAGCCAACAATAAAATAAATATAAAGGCCTTTAATTTTAATAAAATTATGACCGATAAGTACTCAACCTCACCGCCCTATGAAGGCCTACTTTGCAGACCTCCAGAAACGTATTTTTCAGGGTTACAGAAGTTTGAGCATCGCTGGGTCAAGTGTATAGTGCTAAAAGGAGACTATAGTGAGAAATAAAAAAACACTTTTCCAAATTTCCCATATATATAAAAAAATGCCTCGAATTCTGAGTCGATTTACCTTTGTTGGTCCATTTGTACGTCCCAACGATTACAAATTATTTTAAGAGATATCGAACTAAATGTGAGGTCCTATTGTCCAAGTTCGAAGATGAATAAGATTAGATGAGAACTACTTCCCCTCCCACACAAACTCTTTTTATTAGAAAAGAAACATTCAAAATAGCTCCAGCGTAGATAATTCGTTCAAATTCAAAAATAAACATTTCAACATTAACACGACTTATAAAAAATGGGCGTGTTCGGATAATAACAACGCCCACTTATAATAGAGACTTACAGCTTATATGCTTCATAAAGCAAATTTATTGGTGTCTTTACAATGGCGGAGAATATTTTTTTAATAAAATGATTTTAAAAACGCTTTGCACATTGATCGTATAAAAAAAAAAACATTAAAGATAAAGGTCAAAAACTTCAAAAATGTTTCAATAATTATTTAATTAAATTGAAAATGTAGACCAAATTTTCAGGCGATAATTTCCGATACATGCCCTGTTTATATTTATTTGCTTATTGGATTCAAATAAATTATAAACTAATTAAAATTACTCATACTAAGCAGGTCCGTACGTAGGAATTAAGGCGCCCGGATTAAGGAGATTGGATATTGTCGCCCTTCCAACGAAATATTTTAATAACTGAATTTGTTTTTATGAAATTGTTGTTGTTGAAAAATTTAAAAATTTAATAGTATAAAGCAGAGGAAGAAGCAAAACAAATACTTTTCTATAAATGTCGCTTGTTCTGCCGCCCTAAGAAAGTGCAGCCCGGGTCAATTTCCCCCTTCTCCACCACCCCCTAGATACGGGCCTGATACTAAGTATGAGTAACCTCTTCACTTGATTATTGCGCCTTATAGTCCATTCATATTTAGGCAGACATGTCAACTTTTCACCGTACCTAGTGTTTCGCCTCTGTTTCTTATCTCGCCGAGAGTGGTTTTTATACATAAATAACTTTTAAAAAATATAAATATTTAAGAATTTTAGAAAACAAAATAAATTCCCTTTTTATTTTTGAAAAAGCTATACCAAATTTTATAAAATTGTTCTATGCCTGCTGAAGCTGCTTAAACCAGAAAAAATTGTATTTCATATAAGCCATTAACAATGCTTAATCATTTTGTCATTCAAATGTTGTTCTTTTCCAGAATTTAGCACTTTTTCATATTTTGTCCAGCATTACAACACAATGACATATTGGTCTGTCCACATTTACAGCTTTCATAAAGATCATTTATAATAGATACATATATATATAAAAATAGTATTTTATTTCAAATCCAGCCATTTCAAGTTCATTGGCCATAAATACTTTATTTCACTTTTATCAACTTGTGCATCCATGGTTGAATAGTAAGATTAGGAGAGTTGAAATGAGAACGAAAACTGAGCGAACTCACCTCGGGTTTGCCAAGGTTGAATTTTTTATTTTTGACTTTTTGACAACAAACTACGAAGTTGTTGTTATTTACTTAATAATTTTGTCGCAACCATGGCAACTACACAACAATTCAATTTTCAAAGAGTGAACCAATATCGAAGTGGAAAGGGACAATTGTCTACTTTCCTCACTTTATATTGTATTTATTACACCATGGGTGCATCTAAAATATCCTTGCTACTAGAAAGTTTCTAGTGTATCCACAAGGTTTTGTATTCATTTCAAAAATAACATTTTGCTGAATCCGAAGCGGACTAAACAAATTTGTAGTAAATCTAAAATTTACCAGTTTTGGCTTTTTAATTGAAAATATCTTCCCTTTTAATTAACCGATTTCTTAAAGGCCAACATCAGAGCAAAGCTATTTTATTAACCTGTCAACACATTATATTAACCTATAACACATTTCAGCTAAATTGCACGATTTGTTAATATTATATGATATTTGTTTTTGACCCGGTTTCATTCTTGGCTCCTTAAAAACGATTGGAAAACATACACACATAAGGTTTCAAGTAGAAATACCTGAATCGAATTTAAACTCTGTTTCATATAAAATCAAAAAACAACATGACAAAACTTTTTACCATCTAGCAAAAGCTGCATTTAATATTGTTGTAAGTTGCTGCCGATGACAGCAAAGTCTCTTCCCAACTTATGATTGACACAATTCTGCATCACTAAATTCGAGTGTTTGATTGAATTGTTATCAGTGTTCGGAACTTTGCTCCGATCGGAGTAGATTTGCTACGCTTTTCGAAATTTTTTTAAAAATACTCCGCTTTAACTGAAATTTACTACGATTTAAAGTTCTTAAATTATATAGAAAAGCTTCTTTATTTGTTAATCCTATGCGTTATTTTATTGGGAAATAAATAAAAAAGTAGATGGAGAAGCAAAAAAAAAGGTGGTCAGTTTTACCAAAAATATTTATACAGCTCTAAAACACTTTTGCACTTTTTTACTACGGAAATTTAAGATTTACTACGATTTGGTTCATCATTCACTACGCAATCGCAATGCTATGGTCCGAACCCTGATTGTTATTAATGAGATTTAGAGTCTTTTAAACATTCGAAGCGTAAAAGAATGTGAAGTTCTTTTTAAATGAAATTGATACATTTTTGCTAATAAATTAAATATGGAAAATGGATTCAAACCTCACTTCTATACCACATGACTACTTAAACATTTCCATCGAATAACCATCAAATGAAATAAAAAGCAAACTTCCACAAAAATTCAAAAGCGCTCAACAAATAATTGTCAAATTAGCAAATTTTTAGGTAAACAGAAATGCCCAAACACGCTTACGAAAAGCGGTAATTCCGCGGAACACGCACAAAACAAACCTCAATAAAAACAGATTAAGCCAGCAGCGTGTTCGCCAGATGAACGCTTAGTCTGCACACGTGCCGCCATTTCTAATCCACCTTGCGTCTTCCACCCTAGGCAAGAATTTCTAAAAAAAAAATATTAAAAAAATTTTACTTGAAATCGGAAAGAGAGATTGAATGAAAACGCAAATACACAAACACAAACACACACACATACATACGTACGTAAGTAAATGGCTTATTTGAGAGTTTTCATTTAATTTCGACATTTTTGCGGTGGCAAATAAAATTTTACCGCGAATGAAAAAAGTATAAAAGAATGTAAAAAAAAAATGTTATAAACAAATCTGGAGAAGACAAACAAACGAACGAACGAAAAAAAAGACAAATATGCACAAGTTTTACACATGGCGGCGTGTAGTTTCCGCATCCGCTTCCGATTGAGCATTTGAAATGTAAACAAAAATGGCGACGTGCCCGTGTTGCCGTATTATGCGAAATCGTTTTTGGAGTGCGCGCGCTCATTTTTGATTATCAGCGCCATCTGTTTTGGACAGGAGCGCAAACGAAACAGGGAAGGGGTGGGCGGATGCAAAAATGAAGAAAGATGTTTAACCGAGCGCGCGCAACTTAATCGAGTGTAGTCGCCAACGACCAAGCGAAAAATACCCGAGGAATCAGTTGATTGCCAAGAACCAGTGATGACACGTGATGACGTCAAATAAAATTTTTTAAAAGAATATTCAAGAATGAAAATAAAATGCGATCATTAAAAAAAATCTTGAGTTGAGAATTGGCTAAAATCAATAAATAAACGATGAAGTCCTAACAAAGGGAAATCCATTCTAAATTATGTCATAGTAGAGCATTACATTCCTAGGATATGACGGCGGGCGTTAAGTTGATCCAATCACTCCTGCTTTTGGTTGAGTTGTCGACAGTTATCAAGTCAAATACGATATATTAGAATTTAAGGAGTAATGCAAGCGATATAATCGATTCTTTCACTAATTGTGGGCGTAGTATGTGAGCGTGGCAGATTTCATATATCCTATCATTCCTTCCATGTAAATAAATAAAAATGAATAATAAAAGAAAGAAGTAAAGAAAAAAAGAAAGACAGAAAGAAAGAAAGAAAAAAAGAAAGGAAGAAAGAAAGAAAGAAAAAAAGAAAGAAAAAAAGAATGAAAAAAATAAATAAAGACAGGGAGATAGAAGAAAGGAAGAAATACACTTACCTTTATAATATTAGTAAGGATTTTATTCCTTTGTTTTTTGTTATAAGTAATATAGAATATACATGAGCTATATACAATTAGATATATAAATATACGAGTGCACATATACATAAAGAATGTATTAAAATACATGTATGTGATTAAATTGATATATTCATATACGATGTGTGATCAAATTTCTCGGGAAACGTACTTCGATTATCAAATTTGATGCAAATTCTTTGATCCATTTTTTATTGATTGCAGAAAATCGCCGAGCACTCAAAACACTTCTACCCGTTATATCTCTCACAAACCAACTAAACATGCTATATAGCTGAAACTGTAAACATATGTCCGTGACGAGTGTACCTACATAACAAAACAAAAATCGAATGTAGTACGTTGCCTGTAAAATTTGAACACACCTCGTACATCAAAAAAAAAAATTTAAATCTGTTTTAACTCGATATCGGATCTGCTTCGATAATCGTAATTGGTTTCACCAAAGGCTGAGGATGAATCGACCAAAACATTTTAAATCGCTCGATCTATATGTATAGTATAAGGCAAATGTGACGCCACGTAAAATTAAAAAATTCGTTAACCATTCTTCAACTTTTACATTTGACATGAACTGTCAAAACGCAACCCAGCACGATATGCAAAATTAAGCGATGAAGAAATGCTCTGCGCAATTTTTAAATTCACGGGCAGTTATTCGCCCGCCATTTTGCAAAATACCGTTTACTGTCGTTCTCTGTGTAAAATTATTTGCACTGCGTAAATTTCGTATTCAATTGAGTAATGTGTACATTACAACAACAACAACAAAAAATAAAAACTTAAATGAAATAAAAAATAAAATAAAAGAAATCAAATCAAAGAATATATTTTTCCGCCCAAGTCTGTTGTCCGTTCCGGGCGCTCTCACTCTCGCTCTCGTTCGCTGTTAAGTGTTGTCAACTGGGTGCGTTTTTTAATCGGCCGAACGAACGAGTGCGCAACGTGGTTGCGGCGTCAATTTAAAACGTAAAATAATCACGTCACGTTTCGACTGATTGAATTTTTCGACGCCATTTTCGCCTTTTTACGCTTCTGTCGTTTGGTTTGTTTTTTGTTTTATTTTATTTTTATTTTTCACAAATTTAACAATAGTCGTCGAGCAAAGGTATTTTCCTCTCTTTTTTTTCCTCCTTCATTGTTTGTGTTTTTTTTATGGTATATTTATTTGCCGTACTTTTGAAACGTATAAAAAAGAATGAAAACTGGAAGAAGTGTCCACGCAAATTTGCAAAGTTGCGTACTTGTGCAGCATTTATTGCATAAATATTCAGTGAAAAAGAAGCCTTCCTAGCAGGCGTAGAAGCGTTGAGCTTGCGATTTTATTATTTGCGTATTTAAAGCAATTTTATAGTCAGGCTTACAGTTTGACAGTCACTTAACGTGGCGTATAAAGAGATGAAGACAATCACCTGCGATAAATCAAGTTATTTTAATTGGTAAAATTTCAACAAAATTACCAAAAATAAATTCCCTTAATGGCGAAAACTGGAGAATTCGAAAAGTTTCGAGTCTTTTTCGGCATTGCACTTTCGCGACCTCGAACGTATTTGAGAAACTCGGCACTTTAACAGCAACTCTGAAACATTTGAGAAACTTTTCGAGTGTGTTTTAGCGATAAATTTACCTTGTAAAATATCCAGGACCGTATTTAGGGGGGACGAAGGGGGCAACTGCCTCGGGCGCTCCTTTATAAGGGCGACATGTGGAAGAAGGGCGACAATATCCACTTTTTGCCACGGGCGGCAGAATTCCTAGGTACGGCCCTGAAAATATGTTTCAAACATTTTTTTGACAGTTCTTTCGCGAGGTTCGAAAAGTATCGATCTTTCGAGGTTTTCGAGGCATTTTCGCTTTAAATGGAATCCTCTTAATTAATTTATAGCTTATTGAAAATATCGAGCCATATTCAACAAAACCTTTCAAACTGTTAAATAAAATATTTAAACTATTTTGTTTTGTTTGAAGCAGATTTCCTCAAATTCAAAATTCATCTCGACTGAATTGAATTCGAGTTTTCATTGAATTTTACCGTTTTGGTTTCTCACCCCGAAAAAAAAACAACAAAAACAAACAATTTTCAAATTGCAAAGATGAACGACACTTTTGTGTCAGTTTTTGCAAGCCAAACAAACACAAACAAAAACTTTCACATGCATACTCGCACACACACACACACACACACGCACACTCCGCCAAACATTCTCTTACCAATCTACGCGCCATAATTGAAAAGCTAACGCTTGTGCAACGGACGCGCTCAGGGAGGTACTTCCTCCGCTTTTGGAGAGCAAACGATGTCCGATGTACGCGACGATGACAATCGCGCAGTGTCCAGCACAGAAGGCAATAAACTGTGCAGGGAGCGACAAAAAAATGTGAGTGAAAAAATTTATTTGCTGTTTTTTTTTTCTTTCAGAAAATTGGAAAAAATATGATGACACCTTCGCTGCGTAAACTGCTACAATAATGGCAACACTGGTTTAGGGCAGGTTTGTTTTTTGTTTTTTTTTTTTAGTTTGGTCGCTTCTGCACACGTCACACGCACAAACCGATGCGCGCACAAACGATAATTTCAAAATTCCCCGTTTTTTTTTTAACGGGAAGTAAAGCACAAAAAAAAGGGATTTCGCCCCAAAAGTGGCTTAATGGACGCGCGCGCATTCTTTGCGCCATATTTTTCGCGCTCGTTCGCTGTTTTTGAAGTATTTTTAAATTCGGTTTTTCCATTTGGGCTTTTGAAAATATTTCGCAAATTTCGTTGCATTGCATTTGGCAACACTGATTGTGCGAATGTGACCAATTGCTGCCGGAGGGGGCTTTGGAATTCCGTTAAATTGTCATTGTTGTTGTTGTTATTTTTTTTATCTGCTGAGCTACCACAAAAAACCAAAATTGGCAATTTTCCAAAATCCTTGCGTTGGCAAGAATTTTGCATCCGAACGTTTCGTATCTGGAAGATTTTAAATATGCCTCGTCAAGGCTTCTCTAACTCTAAACGAAACCAGCTTGTTTCGAGTGGCAACACGCAATGCAATATTGAAAATAGTTTTTATGGACATTTTCTTTAGCACACTGACATAATATTATATGTATATGTAAATAAGATATAATCCTTTATTTACTATAATCAAGTTCGATCGAAACCGAATCTTTGGCCTACAGATATTCAGGATAAATTTTAATTATTATTCAAAATATGTCTTCGATCTACTCTGCCGCTAAGTGATTGGGGCAACAAAGGAATACAGAAACAAGTTAATAACTAATAAAAAGATAAAAGAGTAATCTTATAGATACAAAAAAACAAAACGAAATTAAGTGCTTAAAGCGATTATTTGTGTGTAAAGTTGGAAAAAGAAGCAAGATTCGTAATTGGAACAGGGATAATATCCAAATCTATGATTCGAATATCTGCAGAAGGTAATTTCATCAATTGGTATAGTATAATTTTGACTGCTGGTACTTAAATATCCAACTTAACAATTATAGACTTGTACCTAAACGGAATATGCCCTTTGAGATATACAAAGCAAAAATGTATCTCTTACATCCTGTTACAAAGCTCAGATTGCAGACTTGGTGAATTACGACACGAAACCGTGAATGAAATTATTTATATAGCCCAAAAATATAATTTTGTTATTATTGTTAAATGTTCTTTAATTTACAATTTATTTTTTTCTTTTATCTCATTGTAATTAAGAAAACACGACTTTGGAAGGAATGTCGTTAGTCACTGCACCCTATCAGAGTGTAGGCCGAATTATTTCATGGCAAGTTGTTTTGTTGAAACTTTCTGAAGATTTACTAAAAGTTTACTGAGAGAACTTGTCGAAAGGGTCGCACAGAAACATTTTTCTCAAAATGAAAAATAATTGTTTTCTTTTTCGCGATACTTAAGTATCGAGCTTGGGACGTAACGCACCGTAGGCCAATACACTAACTATCGTGCTACGTGTCAAAGTTTAATTTATAGCAAAGTGTACCAAAGATATATTTATATATAAGTCCAATATTGTTGCCTAAGATCCGCACACAATTTCAGGTTCTCCCGATCGAAAATTGATAAACCAACAAATGATAACCTGGTATACAGACGGGCCTCTTACTAACGAAGGAGCAGGAGCGGGGGTATATGGGCCAAGAATAAAATACTTCGAACCCATGGGCAAATGCACCAGTATCTTTCAGGCGGAAAAATACGCCATAGAAAGGTGTGCTTATTTCAACCTCGTACGGAACTACCGAAACCAGAACATTGCGATTCTAATTGCCAGTCGAGCGGCTATCAAAGCACTCGAATTCTATCAGGTTAACTCTAAACTGGTAAGAGATTGTCTTGAGAAACTTATTACGCTTGGTTCGCAGAACAAAGTCTGGATAGTCCAGGCCATGTAGGAATAGAAGGAAATGTGAAGGCAGACGAACTCGCAAAAAAGGGGCAGTTACCCCATTTATAGAACCTGATCCCTTTTGTGGAATGGGAAAAAAGTCTCTAACCATACTCTTAAAGAAAGAGGAGGATCAACTTCGAACATCCTACTGGGACAATCAACCAGGGTTGGAGCATTCAAAAACTCTTTAAGGATCGCACAAACTAAAAAGATTTAATGATTGCATAAATCTAACAAAAGAGAGTATGAGAATCATAACGGGTTTTTTGACAGGGCACTGCAGGCTGAATTATCACCTGGCAAAACTTGGAAAGTGTAGCAATGAGTTGTGTAGATTCTGTGAGTAGGAAACCGAAACTCCAATACACATTTTGGGAGAATGTCCAGCACTATTGCAAAGTCGGAAAAAACCCTTGGGACAATACCAGGTACCTGACGACATGTTGAAACTACTGGAGATAGGCTCTATACTAAAATTTATTTCAGTAATAAAACTTACAGAAATACTATAGTTCTATAGGACGCGGTGCATTTCCCCAAACATAATAATAATAATCATCGAAATCATTCGATTATCAAATTATGTTTGATCGAACGGAAAAAAAAATTGTTTACAGCCAAATTTTCATACAATATTGAATGTATGCTGGTCCCACTAGTTTGCAAAGTTACATGACGATCTTGCAGTATCAGTTCACGCTCAGAATCAATGTTTTTCGGAACAACAACCGATTTTGGACAACGATCACTCGTCGTTGAGAGGCCACGATTGAATTCAGTAATTAGATAAACACTGGTCCTTGGTCCTTGATGGTGCTTCATCGCCATTAATCAAATTAAGTTCATCGATGCACTGTTGTGGATTTAATCCACGTCAAAAGTTATACAAAATAATCGCACGAAAGTGTTCACGATTAATTCCAATTTTAGGCCGACATAAAGCTACTAGAATCGTGAGGTCGTACATATGTACATATATAAAAAATTTCAAACTTTACTACATAAACGTCAGGTGGCAGCACAATTGGTTGTTCAATCTCGAAATATAAAAGACAACCCTCGTATATGGTCAAGAACGAACGTTTTTATATTACAACTCCGCCATTTAAAATAATTGATTTTTTTAAAATGTATTTTAAAAGAGGAAGGATTGGTCTTTCCAAAAGATGAAAGAATATCCTTCCAAGTTCTTATTTTATTAGTAGAATGATTATAATAGTTAAAAACCACATTTATTCTCCTTCTAAAACTGTTCCAAAATATAAAATCGCTTTACGAAATGGCGGAATTGGTAGATAGTTAGTCTCTTGATTATATTGTATAAAAAATTGTGAGACTACTTGCATAACTTAATTTTTGGTCTTGTATTGTACTCGCCCTGGCCTGCAACCTTTACTTTAAAAATAATATTTCAGTGTGGCTGAGATTTTTTATAATTGTTTCCTAATCAAGAATATAATTCTGCAAATGACCTGCACTGCGAGTAGGTCTTCATGCCAAAAGTGGCAATCATTTACCACATTTTGTGATACGTCAATTACAAATTGTAATTGATTATTTGAAATTTAAAAGAACCGCAGTAAAAATTTATTTATTTCGATTGTCAATAAAAACCACTTCCGATTCGCATAAGCCAACGAAGGTACGTCCACAGTTAGACGCTTCACAAGCCAGAAACCAACAAGCAAAATCGTCTCGCTATGTCTGCGTCCGCACAATTCAACATTATAATTCCTACACACATGGGTTATAAGACCGAACTTCCGACAACTTATGCCATTTCCGTTTCCGCACACAACGACAGACAACAATGACGATAACTTCAAATACACAGAGACACATACACATACACACACACAGACGCATACAAAGGAGTACTTCGCCAAGCCACAACGGCGGAAACCGACAAACGAACGTGGAAAAACGCGCAAACTTTCTTCTTTCTTTTCTTTTCTTTCGCTTTGTTTCGTTTTCGTTTCTTTTCCTTTTCCCACCTAAATTAAGTTTTAGTGGACTCCAGCTCGTTACCCAAAAGAACAAAAAAACACAGCAGCGAAACGCGGCAACATTGCCTGAAAAGTCAACGCTGCCACATAGTTAAAAAAAAAAAGAAAACAAATATACAAACTTTTAAGAGAAACTTTTTTTTTGCGTGGCCGCTTCGAATCCGACGTATTTTCTTTTGTATATAATTCACGTTTAACTTGTGCTAAAAAAGAAAACGTAAAAGAAGTAAAAACTAGAAAAATGTTAACTCAACTTCTCTTCTTCTTTACAGTGTTGCCAAGCATATTGTTCAGCAAATTTTTAAATAAAATAAAATTAAGTTAACCTTAAGTGTTTGACATAAGAAAGCGATTTTTTTTCGGGTGCTTCACTGCATTAAAAAAAGGAGAAGACGAATGAGTAATGAGGAATAAAGCTGACGTTTTTCAGGACATTCGGACGCTTTCTCTTCCGTCACAATTGCATCATAAATTCGGCGCTTATTATTTTTATTGTTGCTAATAATACGCCATATTGCCGGATTTCTGGTTGAAAGTGTGTGTGTGTGTGCCTGTGTGTGACATTTATATGTTGCGCTTCCGTTTCCGAGTGGAGACGAAAATCTGCAACATGCGCCATTTTTTTTTTGCTCTTTTTTGTGTTGTTTTGTTGTTTTTTCTTTTTGCTCACGCTTATAAGTACCACATTCTGTTCTCGGTTGGTGGCGACTTTCCTTGCGGCCATTTATTTAACGTTTATTTTATTTAAATTTTCGTCCTTGTTCTCTTTAAAATTTTCAACATTTTCTTGTCGGATTTTTTTTACCGAATAAATTTAAAAATAACAAAACAATAACAAAATGGAAATTCACACACACACTTGTGCTTATGTCCAGCAACTCGAAATGAGGTCATTTGTAGAAAATAACATAAATAACTACACCATGTACATACATACAGATATAGTATGTACAAATGCAGACAAAGCTAAGCAAATACGCACACATACACTTAAAATCACACACACACACATGTGTAGACAATTTAATGTAATTGGTGTGAGTTGGTTTGTTTCGTTCGTTCGATTTGATTGTGGTCAGCAAAAATAAATCGCACTTTCTTTGTATTTGTTAAGGGTTAAAAATTTTCTATTATCGCTAAAAGTGGATACACTGACAAATAGAATGTGGTCATTAAATATAAATATTTGTCATATGCAGAGCTGGACACGAACTAGTTGAAAATTAAAAGCTAATTAAGTTAATTTTTTGCTTCTTTTTTAACTTTCCCTGTAGGTTAGATTAGTAGGATCTCAGATATGCCAATCTACGCACATATCGTTACCACTATGCCTCAGTAATTTGATAAACATGTTGACCTCGATTCGATATTCTGATCAATTTACTTTGGAAATGTTAATGAGAGAACTAAAAGTAGTTTGTCCAAGTAAAGCCAATCTTCATCAAGCTAATGCTGGACAGTGGTACATTTGATATTCCAGTGTTTTTACTGGGTCCCAGCAGTTTCTAGAAAAATTGATGAACTAGGCATGTTGCCGAATTAGACAATGACTCTTTAGCACGCCTCTTAGTTCACTGATCTACCTCCTGCTTTGGCATTGAACGTCATTCTCAACTTACCCCCAATCGAAATTCAATTACGACTAACAACAGCAAATACAACTACCAGAATTATGGAGAATGGCCTGTGGCATGCATAACCGTTTGGTCATTGTAAAATTCTCGGAAGCCAAAATCTCGAAAGGAAATCTTCGGACCATATCACTGCAATCCTTGACTTTCGAAAGAAGTTTGTGGTTAAATTTCCCACACGGAACAAATGGAAATTGAACCTAGTAGTTAAGGAAAACACCGTCAAGCTATACACCTATGGATCCAAGTCGGATGTAGGGGTAGGAGCAGGGGTGTACTCCAAAGAACTTAAGGCATCTAATTCCTTTCGGCTGAGAAACTCAACCAGCATTTTTCAAGCGGAAGCTCTAGGAATCAGAGAAGCATGTAGGGTACTAAGTAATTATCCTCATCAGCTATCAGAAGCATGCATACTTACTAATAGTCAAGCAGTCCTTTTAGCACTTGTCTCACCAATAATTAAGTCAGAAATCATCAGGCAATGCAAAAACGAGCTAAACCTAATAGCGCGCACAATAGACATCACTCTCATCTGGGAACCTGGACACAGGAACATAGAAGGAAGTGAGAAGGCTGATGCATTGGCGAGAAAAGGCGCCTCCCTTAGCGAATCTCTCAGCGCCATTAAAAGAAAGCTGTTTATGCAATTTCGTCAAGAAGCAGAAACCAGGTGGGCTAAAACAGGTACCTGCAAAATATCCAAGAAAATCTGGGCAAAATATAATAAATCAAGAACCGAAGAATTAATAAGAAAGCCAAGAAAAGATATATTCAGGATTACATCAACAATAACCGGTCACTGGCCGATAGGAGACCATGTCGAGAAAATGGGATGGCCTCACAACGACAGATGCCGAAGCCGTCACCAAGAAGGAATCAAAGAAACAGTTTTCCATTTTCTATGCGAGTGCCCAGGTTTAGGTACTCTACGACATAACACGTTAGGAAAATTCGCAATGAACAACCTCAACGAGCTCGCTGAAACAAAAATAGATAACATAAGTGAATGGTTTGAATAAATCAGACATCAGTGGTTCAACAAGTGGTGTACCAAAATGGCACTTTTGTGTTAATTGAGCCTGAAATTGTTTCGTGTCTTCTCACGCAGCACCTAAACCAACCAACCAACCTCCTGCTTTACGAAAAAATGAATTTGGTGTCTTAATTCCAAAAAAGTTGAATTTTATGCTTTTGTTTCTTATTATTCTTCCATAATGTCACTAACAGAAAGAAATTGAAGCAGGAGTTTTAATCACCATGGAGCCCCACACCTAATCTTATCAACATACTACCAGATGTCCAGGTTTAACTAAAGTGGAGGTAGCCTTATTCAAATTCAAGTCACCTTTGTATGTCCGTAAATGTAGTCACCTAAAAACAAATTTTCTCGATTCTGCTTTTGAAACTTCAGAGCGCTATCGAGTTAATTAGTTTTGGGCATTAATCTAGCCATGCCAACTTTTCGATAATATATTAGTAACAAAATCACCCCTTAATAAGATCAAATCTAGTCAATGGCTTTAATTAAACTCACTTATTCTTGAAGTAAAAACGAGGCGTGATTATCTTATATATAATGTTTAGGACATTTTCTCCCAGTGTTTAGTAACATGCTTTGGCACTACATCCAAACTACAACAAAACTAAATATACGCAGCAAACGCCACAGAGCAATAAAATAAAACGGTTATGTTGCCTGGTTCTCAGCGTCCGAGCAGTATCAGCGTCCGAGCCAGTGATGCCAACACAAGTAAACATTTTTCAGCACGCTTAATTTGTTTCGACCTTTTCTTTTTTCTTTTTGTACTAAGTATTTGCTGGTTTTTGTTTTTGTTTTTGGTATTTTCTGGTTATTGTTTTGTTGTGTTTCAATGCGTTTTATAGACGCGCCGCCCTTTGGCCGGACGCGGTGTGAAGCAATTTATTTACCACCAAACTTAAGCATATATTTTGAAACCCCAAAAGGGAATTCACCTTCATTTACTTATTGCGGTGCTACTTTGTTTACAGACTTTAATTTTCACATTGAAAACGCTCCAGACGAAGCGACGAAAGAGAAGAAGAACCTGTAGAATAAGGCGAGCGAAAAGTTGGTGAATTTACGTACTTTCCTTTGAAAGGGAAAATGCCGACGAGAATCGAAAAAAAAAATAGGTGGCAAAAAAAACTTTGATTGAATTCCCCTGGGTAAGGGCGGAAAAAGTTTGTAATAAGCGCGTCATCATTGAAGTGGCCCAAATAAAATTTAAACTTGCATAAGGTAAAGAAATTTTTAAATTTTCATCTGGCAAGCTGGTTAGACCAGCTCCAAATGCTTTACTTGGAATTTCTGTAATGAAATCAAAAAATAAAAAATAAAAATCAAAGAAATGATTACAATTGAACCACATCCGTTTGGAAATTAACCAAATATGCGATGGCATCGATTCGATTTACATTTTTAAAACAACGTCGTCCCCCCTCCCCTCCGCGCCATCGCCGAGCCAAGGATAGATTTGAACTACAAAGTACTGCACACAAAAACGAAACATAAAACGAGATTCCAATAATTCAGCTCTAGCTTTTACGAATAATTCCCAATTTAACAAACCAAACACCCCATGAATCCTTGCCCCCTCTCCACCCACCAAACTCAAAAATGCCACATAACCAGGCCACGAGTCAAAGGCAGACAAACACAGTCCTACTCCAACCTCCCCCTGCCCCTCGACATACTCACCGAAACATTAAAAGAATTTGCACATTCAAAAGGATAAAAATTTGAAACATTTCGATGTGAGATTTCTTTCGATTCAATTCGAATCGACTCGACTCGAAACGAATCGAATCGACTCAAGCCAAACCAAGCCAAAAGCAAAGTAAAGTGCAATTTTAAATCCATAATTCAATCGGCCAAAGTTCCATTTCCGTTTCCCGCCCAATGCCTCCATATCCTTTCACATTTCTCATGCCTCATCTCTCGTCGTCGTCGTGCTGCTACTGCCTCTTGCCTCTTATGCTTCACAAAATAAGCTGTAAATACACAAGGCCATAAGCAGGGCATAACAGGGCAAAGCAGCGAAACCAAAAAAACGAACGAAAAAGAAAAAAATCATGGAATCATGAAATTCAAAAGGATCCTCCCGTTCTTCTTTTTTTCACTTGTTCTGTTGAATTCGTTTTTCTTTTTTTTTTGTTTCTTGCTTCTTGGCAGCTGCGACAAAAAAGCCAAATAAAGAAAATTGTACCGAAATTTATTCGCACTCTGGGACATTGTGTGCCGTTTCAGCCCCCAGCTGCCGTTGCCGCTGTCGCTGCCGTGCCACTTTTTTCTCGACAAAGAAGCGCAACATTGGACGCCGCCATTATCCGATGCCATCGCCCGTCACCGCGGTTTTTTGTACTGTTTGCGAACGAACGAACGAACGAACGAATTTCAAAAGCACAGTTTATTGCCCGAAAGTGTTACGTACGCCAGTGTGCAGCCGCCAGCCAGCCAAAGCCGTGATTTGTGCATTTTCGTATTATCGTAAATCGCCGCGCCACTCACTATTCATGGGCACAAAAGCGCGCCTAACCTTTTATGGCACATATTTCGCCTTTTCTCTGCTCTGCTCTACTCTTCTTTTCTTTCATTTTTGGATTTGTGGTAAATTTGGAATATTGTTAATCCTTCGATTACCTGATACGCAAAGTGCAATGATTTATGTATGTATGCAAATGATAAGCTGAGAATAGACTAAAGAGTTGTCCACTCTAAATTTGTAGTGGTCGTCGTTGTGGTCCTATGTTAACTATAGGAATAAATCATTTGATTGGATGTGATATGGACATTAGTTGGATCGTTATTTGGTAAAAATTTTGGCTCTGTAAGAGTTGAAGTATAGTTAATTATTTTTGAGGAGATTCCTTTAAACGGGAACACAACTTTTTGCAACTTCTTTTTTTTTTTTTTGGATTTAAGTTTGGTTGGCGGAGCAAAAGCATATTGCCAGGGTATCCCACAAATTAGTTATTGTTTTTGATTATAAACGATTTAAAATCAATTTATAAATAATATCTTTATAATTTTTATTTTTTCACTTTTGTTTTAAATACACATGCAAAATTTACGATTTAACCACGCGGACTCACGCTTGTTTCCGTTGGCAAGCGCGCGTCCCGTTACTCGGATCCCGTTACTTCCACTAGCCTTGAAAGGTCTGTGGAAAACACAATCCAAACAACTGCAAAGATCGACTGCTCGCCACCGATCACAAAACACGAATGTTTTTGCGACTTCGAAAACATTTATGAAATTCAGCAATTGAACAGTACAATCAGCTGTTTTTAAACTAACAGCTGTTTTTAATTAGTGTTGCCTATTATCATTTTCTAATTAGAATTATCTCTTGTTTTGATTTTGGCAAGTATGCTGTGTAGTATACCTAGCGTAGCCTATTACTATTTACTTTATTTACTTAGTTACATATGTCAAACAATAAGCAAAGGTTATCAGTTTACATATTCAACTTTATCAAGTGCACTTTTGTGCATTTTTGAATATATGATATATAATAAGATATAATATGTACATTAGATTTAAAAATATTATATACAAATGTTCGAATAAGAAAGCAATGGCGTAATATTTTGTATGAAAAGTGCCTCTCGCCAGAAATAAAATTAATTCTAGCTTTGAACAGCAAACTGCCTTGTGGCATTGTTTCATTGTAAGTGCGGCCTTGTGGCCATCACCTAAAATAGCGTATCTCGCTGATAAGTCAAGTAATGAATAATCATTCCGTACAATCTGATCCTTGCAATGTAAGTTGTAAAATTTTATTGCAAAACCATTTTTTTAATGCTTATTTTTTTCTAGTTTTAAAATAACAAAAATTAACTTTTAATAATTCAACAATTTTATAACTAAAAGCAACAACGTTCACTTTTTTTTGGCATTTGTAGTATTTTTATCATACATGCAACACTGAAACATTTAAAAAACTTTTAAATGCTGTTTTCGAGACTAATTTGAATTTCTTAACTTTTTTTATTGGTTTGATAATTAGTTTTGTTTAGCTTCAGCAAAATATTACAGTACTCATTTATGCTGATTTTTCTCTCGTAAACGTAACAAATTTATATCTAGGAAATCAGCTGTTTTTATTTTTCATACACAAAAGTTTACGAGGTGCTTATTAGTTTATCAGAATAATTAAGCTTACAAACTTAGTAAATTATTGAAAAAGATTTAACAAATTTTTGACGGTCATTTCATTGATAACTTCACATATTTTTTAGATATTTAATTTTTGTAATATTTGAAAATTTTCACAAAAACGTACTGTAAAACAGAAGGGTGCGTTCATTTAAACTGTGTTTACAATTTTATAAAGCTACAAAAATGCGAGTTTGTAGAAGTAAAAATATTCTTTTATTGACTTTTTATTGGTTCCTTATATTAAATATTGTTGCTCCTCAAAAATGTTACAACTCATTAAGCTCACTCAGAAGTCCATACAAAATAAGAAATGAAAATATGAGATCCAAAAGAAATTCATTCGATTTGTATTGTTAAGAGGTCCTTTTTAAATTCTCACGTTGGTTATACGAAGTAACCATATTCAAAGTTTCTGCGTGAAAAATTATATTATTTTATTTATTAAAAATTAAAAAATATAGGTATAAAATTTTTAAAAATATTTATACAAAAACTCTGGAAACTCTAGAATTTATCTTTAATTTATCTCTTCTTCGTATCTCAATCTATGAATTGAATCAAATCGATTTGATGCACGATAAATCTTTCGGTTTGCCTTTTTAGTGGTCATATTTGGTTATAAATATTGACTTCAGAATTTAAGTGTTTCTTATCTTTATTTTTTTTATATATATAAACGCAAATTTAATAAACTAAAATTATTTATGAAGAGTTTTGTTAGAAGTTGTTTGTTATTTTTATACATGTATTTGTTAATTATTTAATAAAGTTATAATTAATGTAAGAGTAATTTGTAAACTTCCTTCAACTTTAAAAGCTCTTGCAATTTAAAACGCTAAATCGGTAACCATTATAACCAAAACGAATTACTAGAGTCAAAGTGTTCCCAAAATAAAACTTTTAACCGGAAGCATTTAAAACGGATTTATCCCAAAAAAAAAAGAGTCAATATTCAAACTTTTCGGCGGCGTTCGTTTTAATGCCGATAAAATTAAATAAACATAATTCATAAATCCACTTAAATGCTCACGATCACGTTCCCGTCACACTCATTCGCAGTCACGCACGCAGGTGTCACAAAGTGTCCTGCGACCACTTCTGCATGCCCATTTCCAACCAACCCCGCCCCCCCTACGACAAGGAACCCAAATTAAAATCATTTCAATAGAAAAAAATCATCGAAAAAGGGAAATTTCACAAATGGTGCCCAGGTCTATGAACCAGAAAAAGCATCACTGTCGCTTATAGGGTTGCCAACAGACGCGGCACGACGCCGGATGACAGACAGACAGACGGACACAAAAATCGTAATTAATAGATCACGTAGGATGCTGCCAAAAAGCAACGACAACGACAACAACAACAAAACGTTTATTACGTTATTTTGATTGCCTGAAAACATTTTGCGTCACGTTTATTGACGTTATTTGATTAAATAAGCCTCGTGTCAAGCGAAAAAAAATAAGTCGAAGTCAAAGTGTATTCTACATACATACATACATATGTATATAAACAGGAGAAGGTATACTGCGTACCTTATTGGAGAGTTAAAACAAGCGAATTCACTATTAACCGATTTTATATAAAGAATTTAACCGGTTGCATTCAATAACCTGAGTACAATTTAACCGATAAATCGTTTACTGGTTTAACTAAACTAATTAATTTAGTGATTTTTTGTTATTCAAAGCTAAAGTTTCAAATAAAAAACAAGTTTTTGATCGTTCTTTAAAATTATAATAACAAACGATTTTATTATGGAACTATGCAAAAAAAATTTTAAATAACCCGGCCCAGGTTTTGTTAAGAATCGAAATATGTGTAAGGTTATTAGTTAACGGAACTTCCTGTTACTCCCCGATACGGCGGTAGAGTTATATTGATTCAAACTTTTATTAAATTGGGAGTTAAATTGATCCAATTACATCCATACAAATCAGATACCAAATTTCTGGAGAGATCTTTTATATTTTTGGGGAAATATTATCAAAATAAGTAATCGAATATTTTTATTTAATTTCAGAAATAGTGGGCGTATTGGGAGGGTACGGCATAATTTGTTTGAACATAACAACTCTCCAAAATTTCATCCCAATCAGATGAACAGATCGCAAAGGGTACAAAGAAAGAAGAAAAGGAAGAAATTCTTGATTATATTTTTCAAAACTGTTTAAAAATTATGAAATGAGCTTTAAAAAATTTATTTTTAAGTTTCTAATATTAAACTTTTAATTTGGTTAAAATCCAGTAACAATATTTGAATTTATTTATAATACAAAGGTTAAGTATTATTATAAATTGAAATAGTAGACAGTCGGTTTTATAAAATCATTTAACCGAAAATCAGTAACCGGTTAATCGGTTTTGATCGATTCAATGCCGTGCCTTGAGAGCTAACTGCACTGAGCAGCTTTGTTCAATCTTCTGGCCACGTCGCACACTTTACTGCCGTTTTCGAGTTTATGGTATTTGTTATTGTTGTTGTTCTTTTTTCGTTTTTCGTTTTTTATGCATTTACTTTTCCGGTTGATTTTCTGTATTTTGTTTTTTGTATTTTTTTGTTCGTCATGTTGGCAGCACATTTAAAACTTTAGTTTTATACCGCGTAACTTGGTTTGTCTTCCCTTGTCATTTTCCTGACGCACTGTGGGAGAAATATGAAATAAATACAAAACTAATAATGACTACCAAGGAATCGAAAATATAAGCTTAAAATCTAAAAATATGTTATGCTACTAAATATGCAAAATATGCAGTAAAAACTTTTGAAATATGCACTTTAATAATTTATAAATGAAACAAAATAATCATAGATTGCATGTAGTTAAACAGAAATAGGTGGAAAATATTTAATTTTGAAATATAAAATATGCTAAAAAATTTAGCCGATATTGACCGATCCTGATGACACAGTGGAATAGTATTTATTTGCACCTGATAAAATCCCACAAATTTAATAGACAACATTTTTCTAGAATATTTTAATCCTCTACAACACAATTTATTGATTAAACAAAAATTTCCTAAATAAATAAAAGACCCATACGGAATGGGGAATACCTATTAAGTTTTACTATGGGACCCTAACCACACAAATACTCTCAGATGCCAAATAACCATATTTAAATTTTACCGTAATGTGACAACTTTAAAGCCTCGTAAATAATAAAACGAAATACCATTTCGTGATAAGGAGAATGTCCTCTTTCGTTGTTGTTTTTTTTTTTTTTTGGGATTTTATCAAATTTCCTCAAATTAGTCCTCAGTCTAATCGAACGTTCTTTAGTAATCAATGATTGTAGATTAAAAGTTATCTGAATTAAAAAGCGTAAGTAAATCAAAAATTTAAAAAAAATATGCAATATATGCAAAACCATGCATTTATTGAAAAATATGCACAAATATGCACTAACGATTGAATATGGCATAAAGGAAATTTTATAAATCGTAAAGATAACTTAATCACATCACCTCTGATATGTTCAGTGAGTAAAAATTTGATTTACTCATTTTCCTACTGATTACATTCTAACAAATTACAATGGCTTATTTTTTTAACTATTTATATATCGAAAACAGATTTGAAAAATATTCAAAAGTATATTTTTTTATCATTGATATAACACGAGATACTGATCTGTTCTACCACACTTCCGAATCTAAACGTATTAGGTTGAATCAAGTTAAATATGATCCAACTGAATTCATAAAAAACTTATTCAAAGTTTGTTGAACAAAAAACTAGAAAAGATTTTAAAAACTTATATTCTTAATAAGTCGAAACAAATGGTGTTTGTTTGGTCCACTGTGCACGGCGGTGTTCATTTCTAGTCGTTTAAGTTAATGCAACACGTTCGTTATTGTGCGTTTTCATTTGGCACCGGATCAACTTGTCGTTTGTTGTGTCAATTATCATTTAGACCGACCGACCGAACGACCGACCGGTCGTCTGTCCATCTGTCTATCCGTCCGTCCGCAATGGATGGAATAGTTGGGCAGCAGGCGGCATCGTTTGCTGCCGCTGGAACTGGATGCGACCAAGGTTTTCCAATTGCCATTGGCATGAGGATATTTACCTGGCCTGGTGTCTGTACGTTTGTATGTTTGTGCGTTTGTGTGTTTGTGTGTTCGTTTGCGTGACACGTTCCGGTTTAGTTGCACTGTCCGTGCCGTGCGTCTGTCCTCTAAAATATATTGTTATTGTTGTGCTTAACTGAATTTATTGCGCAACATTTGTTTAAATTAATTTTATTAGCCAGTTTTTGTTGTTTTGCTGAGCAGAGTAAGTGGGGAAAATAACAATCTTAAGTTTCCTTTAAATGGTCTCGCGTTGTTTTAATTCCATTTTTTTTTTTTGGATATAGAAATCAACACGTCATTTAGCTAGAATTTGATATCTTACAGATACATCCATAAATAATAATTATTGATTTGTTTTAGTAGATTTTACAATGATATCTCATAATTTCCATTCGAGTTGGTTTCCTTTTTATTTCAGCTTAGCATACGCTTAGCTGGCGCATTGAATATGCAAACTTTCTCAGTTAGAACTCAATAAATTTGTATCTAGATACTTTTTAAATTTGGCAATTCTCGAACTTGCGCTGTCATAAATTGTCAATGGCGGCGTGGCGGATGCACCGTACAAAACAAAAACAACAACAACAAAAATAAATGCTCTATCAATTTTTTACACTAGCCACTTCCGGTGTTGCCACATTGCGCATTAACACACTCACACACTCACTCACACACACACACATAAACAACAGAAGAGGCGGACAAAATCCGAACTCAAGTAGTCTCGTTCAAACTTTCAGCTCCAACTGAAAAGTTACTTTTGGCCATTAGCCAAATTGCAGCATACCATGCAGCGAGCGGCGCGGCGTTGAAAATGCAAAAATGTTGCAAATGTCACAAAAAGAAGCCAAAAGTCGTCGTTGGCGACAATGGCGGACACGGCGTCGCGGCGTTTGTTTGTTTGTTTGCTTGTTTGTTCGTTTGTCTCCTCAGTGTCCCACTTCGATATAAATTTTTTGTCTGTCTGTCTGTCTGTTTGTTTGTTGGGAGAAGTTTCCCAGTTTGTGTGACCGTCTGTCTGTTTGTCTATCAGTCTGTCTGTCCGTCAGTCTTTTTGTTAGGCTGTGTTTGTCTGTTTATTGTTTGCATTTGGCGCATTCTGCATTTGCATAAAAATACGTTTGTTTTTCTTTTTGTTGTTTTTGTTTTTTTCTTTTCCTTTTTGTTGGTATTTTCTTGTTTGTCGTCGCATTACATGCTTTGTTTGAAAGTTGTTAGTTTGCTCAGTTGCACAGGGTATCAATTGAGCACAAAGTGTGCTCTGGTGTCCAGGTTCAATTCCCAGCGATGTATAACTAAGGTGACGAAATATCTTGATGGAGGGACTGGAAGAGAAATTTCTTAGAAATTATGGGTTTGGTATATTTATTTATTGTACTGAATAATTTTGTCGCAGCCATAGCAACTCCACAAAAATTTAATTTCCACAGAGTGAAACAATATCATGGTAGAGAGGAACATTTATCTACTTTCATGACACCATGACCTAAACCAAAAACCAGAGAGTCCTTTAAAAATTTAATTCATATACAATAACTTAGTCAATAATCTTAGTCATTAAAGTTAGGTACCCGATTCAATAATAATTCATAAGAGATATTTTCTAAAAGATTATCGAGAAGGACCTTTTTGATATAACAACCAAACGCCGTAAGGTTTGGCTTAGCTATTCCAACCTTATTTTCATTGGTTATAACAACCTTATTTTACCAAATTGAGCGACTCACGGACTTATGTAAAATAAAAACAACCAAATCAAAACGTTTGACTTCAAATAGGATCTAATTAATTTAAATCTAATCAGATCTGATTAAATTTTCAATTACAATTTTCTGCGATTGATTTATATATATTTTTTTTTTATATGCATACTAGCTTAATATGCCCAGCGTTCCAGGGTTTTGTTTTGAACATATATATGAATATATATATATATAAAACAATTGGTTAGCGGAACTTCCTGGTACTCTCTGTTATAGCACTCCTGAGTTACGGCGGTCGGCGTTAAATTGATCCAACCACGCCCATTTTTGGTAAAGTTATCGACAAACTTAGATAAGAAATTTTAAATTCTTTAAGAACATTATCAAAAATGCAAACGAATATTTTCAATTTATTAAACAAATTGTGGGCGTATTAATTGGGCGTGCTGATTTTGTTTACCCAATTATTCCTCTCAAAGCATCGCTTTACATGTTTTTTATATAGCACAAGTTCCTGAGCTATGGTGGTGGGCGTAAAATTTATTCGACCTTTTTTCAAAAGTGGGCGTTAAAATGATTTGGTGAAGTTATCGACAATGCCAAATCTTTAGGAGCAATATTGACGAATTAATCGAATACTTTTACCTAGTTTCACACAATGTTGGCGTAATAGGTGGGCGTGTAAAATGTTTTTTAGCTCAATATCAGCCTCGGCGTGAACATAACAACTTCCCAATAAGTACCTTTAACAAAACATCTTTGAGATAGGCTTCATTCGTTAGTTAGTTAGTTTGTTAGTAAGTTAGTTAGTTAGTTAGTTAGTTAGTTAGTTAGTTAGTTAGTTAGTTAGTTACATAGTGAATTGTTATTTTTTTTTTAGTATATAAATTCCATTAAAAAAAATGGTTTTCCTATTTATTGGCTCTATAAACTTAATAGCTTCCCATTAAGTCATGCAATTATTCTTCTGAAATCCAAAAAAATATCCATCAATGTTCCAACTCGAAGCGCTGAAATTGCGCAAACATCTAAGTTCGACATCTAATCCGCAGAAGATTTTCTTACTTGATGTGTGTCCCCAGTGCAGTATTTCAGTTATTTGTGACCGCTTTAAAGCAACCCCAATGGAATTACACAGGAGTCCACCTTCATTCATCCGCAAGTGGAATTTCGGACTGCAATAGCCATAACTGCACTTCGATTCGAACTTTGAAATTTTTCAATATATATCCTCAACATATCGCCCACACATCGCCCACAAATCAGTTTCGTCTTTCGTATCGATAACAAGACACAGCCACGAGACATCGAAACCATTGTTCCTTAAGCAGTCCGAAATCCGTTGTTGCAACTTCAATGAGTTGCTAAGGTTTTCCATGTTGCCCCCTTAAAATGATATGAAGTAAAAACAGAAGAAGAGAGAGGGCACACCCACAACACGAACATGGATTGTTATCCAAAGAAAGACATTTGATTTGCGAGCGAGATACGACAGCGGAGATAATGCGACGAAATCCCTTAGGATAGTATCGTCTTCATCTTTGTCCTCGTCCCTTTTTGCTGGGCTTTCGTGAGTGTTTTAGTGCACACGAAATAATTTTTTCCTATTACTAATTTATACGGGAAATATTTTTAGATCCATAAAATATTTTGGAAGTTTCTATCCTTAATCTCCTTCTGGTCTTCGCCGCGTCTAGACTTTAGTTAGTCTAGTCCATCCAAATTTTCGATCCATCAAACTCAATTATTCCAGCCAATTGATCTAGTCCAGTTAGATTTTTATGGGCGTTCCATTGTACTATTTCGACTATGACATGAGGTACTCAAAATAGATTTTTTTTATTTTTTGGAAAAACAAAAACATGTTGATATCTCATAATTTTTTTATTTTTTTTTCTATTATTTTCCCGACTGTACTTCTTGTGTTATCGTTTTGCCTGTAGTCATTTTTGCTCTTCATTCTTTTTGCATTGTGGTCGGTCTGCTTGGGTTCTTTCAATACTTTTTTTGTTGTTTTTGTTTTTGTTTTTCGTTTTCTTTTCGAACATTTTCCATGCAAGCTGATGAAATTTATACAATCAAAGTGACATCTAAGCTGACATGTGACATTCTGCAAAAGATAACTTTTCGTCGTTGCCAGTAGTAGTAGTATTATTATTTGTTGTTGTTGTTGTTTTTGTTTTAGCTGTTATTGACTCTTTGACTTTTTTGGGGAGTTATCTTTTTTCGTTCGCATTTACTTGGCTCTTCTTTTTGTTAATGTTGGCAATTTCTTCATATATTTATTGTATAAGATTTGTAAATTTGTCCTTAGATTCCTTTGATAGTTCCAAAAGAGACACTTTGTGGCATATCGAATGTGAGTTGACTGGCTGGCGTCTGTGGTGGTTGGGCGATGTGACACTGTGATACTCTCATCCATATGTATGTGTGTATGTATGTATCGTGTACGTGCGTACAACGTGATAAAACATTTTGACAATTGCTCACGATTATCAACGATAATAACGATTTCCCCATTGTCATACACAAATTGCTTGTCAAAACTCTTTGATGTTGGAAATGTTATATGATCGGAAAGTTTTGATGGCATCACAATATAAAAATTATAACAGAAAATCACAAACAAATTCAATGAAATTTTTTTTTTTTTGGCTGCTTCAAATTGATGGCTTAAATTACTGCTATTAAATTTATTTATCTGCTGTGGGAGATACTTTGCGTCTCTCTTCATAATATTAAGTTTCGGTTATTTCACAGGGATGTCACAAACTTATTTTGCCAGAGAACAAATTATTCTGAAAAAATTAATCAATGCAATTAATTTGTTGGTAAATACAATTAAATTTTAAAGGGAAGAGTTTTACCCACAACTGTTTTAATCAATACAATTAACAGCGTTATTTGAAAATACATAAAGTCAAAGTCCGGTACAACGAATGATTAAATGTCAGGCACATTCGTGATACAGTCGTGTCTGGGTCTAGTGAACACCCAAATTTTTACATGGAGTACTCTAAATAGTGAACAATCGAAATGCTTTTGAAAATTTGTTTTACTATTTCGAGGTTAGTGAATACAATTTTGAAAGCAACTTCAAGCAGACAGCAATAAAAAACACAAACAAAAAACTCAACTGATGAAGCTGGTATTACTAGCACTGCGAAGTCTACGTAAAATAGCGCTCCAAAATTCAATTTCTGGACGCAAGAACAACAAACGTCGACCTTGAAAGAGTGAACATCCCAGATATAGTCAACAGTACTTGCAATATTTAGTTCCCTATATCCAGACATGACTGTACTCAATATTTCATTATATCGCAAAATTTATTTAAAAGTGTTTTATGGAATTTATAAACAAAAAATGACATCTTATTATTATGTTTTTTTAATCACATTACTTAACAAAACCCATGTAAATGTTGGTTTTGGTACAACTTGTAGACTTTTTTGAACAGCTTTTCCTTGAAGTTATCTCAATATTAATTCATTCGAATAGTCAATTTTGTTTTGTTGACCTCATTCCTTAAGAAGTTTTCTACTGTATTTTTGTTAAATCAACCAATCGTCACTTACACGGATACCTCCACTATATAACTTCTTTTGTAATTCGAAGACTTTTAGTGGAGTCGTAAAGTTTCTTTTCCATCCGATCCGTGGGTATTTATCCTTTTTTAGAGGACGATTTTTTGACCATTGTCGGTTGCTTTCAAACTCGAAAAAGAATTTATATCAACCTTTCGTTTCGAGCATACATTTTTTTAATTGTTCGTTATATACAAGTACTATATAGTATGTCAATGTTAAAAATTTGGTCGTTTCGTTAAATCGGATTTTCGTTAAACAGAGCTTGGACTGTATTGATTATTTACACTTAAAAAATCGTATTTTCAAGTTAGGAAAATATTTGTGCTAGCCAGGGCTCAAACCTGGGCCTACTGCGACAGAGGTGAGATTCTTAAGATTGTGCCACCGAAGCACAATACCAGTGGTTGTGTTTTTATCGAGTAAAAATTTTCAGTTTTTTATAAATAAACTAGCGAATGCCCGACATGAGTTGCAATGCGACTTTAAAAAAATGTTAGCAGAACTTCCCGGTACTTCCCGGAACTTCTCGGTACTTCTCGGTACTTCCCGATACTTCTCGGTACTTCCCGGTACTTCCGTTAGTAACGGAACTTTCCGGTACTTCCGTTAGTTAGCGGAACTTCTCGGTATTCACCGTTGTAGCGATTCTGAGTTATGGCTGTGAAATTATCGGCATACAAACTCAGAAACAAAATGCCAAATTTATAGGAGCAATATTAGCAATGTCATCGTATATGTTTACTTAAATAAATTGAGGGCGTAATAAGTGGGCGTGGAAGATTTTGTATATTATATATTATTCTTCACGGTGTATCATGTTTTCTATTTAGCACATCAAGTTTCTGAGCAAATGGTGGTAGGCGTAAAAATGATCCACCCTTTTTTTGAAAGTGTGCGTTAAATTGATCCAACCACGCCCATTTTTTGGGAAGTTATCGACAGTGCCAATACAAATTCAGATACCAAATATCAGATTTTTTGGAGTAATATTAACGAAATAATCGAATATTTTAACTTAGTTTTACAAATTGTGGGCGTAATAGGTGGGCGTGGCCCTAAACCTAAGTTGGCGTGAGCACAACAACTTCCCAAAATTTTATCACAATCGGATAAATGGTTTAGACGCGCATAGGGGACAAAGGTAGAAAGAAAGAAGAATTCATTTTTATATATAGGGGAGAGGCCCCCAAGGTGGACACCAATCTTTTGAACAAATGTAGAATCTTAACAACACAAGATATCTTGAAGTGTTATGTATTTCCTGAAAGCTTAACTCATTAGCTTACTTGATATCATCATTAGAACCAAAGTTATGACTGATTTAAAAAATAGTCGAAAATGACGACTTTGAAAAAAGGTCCCCCAAGGTGGACACACCTGAAAAATTCACTCCAAAAGTCGGAATAAAAACAGAAAATCCATGTTTCGACAAGTTTATTTAATGTTCAATGTTTTTCATTGGAAATTACATCAAATTGTTACGAAAAAAAAAATTGGTGCAAAATGAATGCCGACCAAGCGTGAAGTAGACAAAAAAAAAGGGCTTAATCCGAATCGTCGGAGGTACACTGAGGACAAGTGTACCAAGAACTGCGCATTTTCACACATTTCAAGTGTACTTCTCGGTTACATACGTAAATCCCAGTAAATAGGTACCATTTGTGCACAAATTTTAGTGAAAAACGTAAGTATCCACCTTGGGGTTCAAAAAGTGTCCAGCTTAGGGTGAAAATGCAAGTTATTTGGAAAAAGCATAGAAAATTATCAGACAACAACACTAAGCTAATCTGTTTACGATATGTTTGTTTGGTACGTTAGCTAAGCTAAAAGGGTATTTACCTTCTCGCGAACTCTTTTTTCGCACTTTTCACGAGCGCCGTCAATACTTTACGGGTCACTTTCGTGTCCGAGGTATTGCAGCGGACAACGCGCCACGAGTTGACACTTCATAACATAACCAAAAACTGCGTCTTATCAAACTGTAATACTGACATGGAGCGCACAGTGCTGCCACCTTTTGCCAACAAAAAATGCAAGTGTGTCACCTTAGGGGGATGTCCACCTTGGGTGCCTCTCCCCTATAGATTAATCAATATAATTAAAAATGTATTCAAATATTTATTCAAAAGACTCGCAAAACTTCAATGTTATCAACTAAAAAGTTAATGGTATTAACTAACACTTTATTCTGACATTTTTAGTTTTTAGTTAAATATTTATTTAATTCAAAAAAATGCTTTGCTGAATTAACAAACTATTTCTCAATTATGTAAATACAAAAATTCCAATTCAAAAATTTATGTTTTGAAATCTCTTTCGTGATAACATTTAAATGAAGTATTTACATATATGTATGTATATGTATGTTTTTTAAAAGTCATTTGAAATTAATTTGATATATGTACATACACACATACATAAATATATATTTGACTTATAAAATAAGTTTATATCAAGATGTAGGAAAATTTCAAATTGACGATCAATCAAAATTGGCGATTAAATAATGAAGCTTTAAATAATCCAATTTTCTCGAACTTGGTTTCATAAATTTCCGATGGTCAAGAGATCTAAATTATAAATCTATATATATAAAAATGATTTCTTCTTTCTTTCTTTCTTTCTTTCTTTCTTTCTTTCTTTCTTTCTTTCTTTCTTTCTTTCTTTCTATCTTTGTCCCCTATGCGCGTCTAAACCATTTATCCGATTGTGATAAAATTTTGGGAAGTTGTTGTGCTCACGCCAACTTAGGTTTAGGAGAAAATTTTTACCACGCCCACCTATTACGCCCACAATTTGTAAAACTAAGTTAAAATATTCGATTATTTCGCTAATATTGCTCCTTAAAATCTGAAATTTGGTATCTGAATTTGTACTGGCATTTACAGTCGATTACTTCCTCAAAAATGGGCGTGGTTGGATCAATTTAACGCCCACTTTCAAAAAAAGGGTGGATCATTTTACGCATACCACCATTTGCTCAGAAACTTGATGTGCTAAATAGAAAACATGTAACGGGATGCACCGGGAAGAATAACAGGAAATACAAAATTTGCCACGCCCACTTATTACGCCCTCAATTTATTTAATTAAGTGAAAATATACGATAACGTGGCTAATATTGCTCCTAAAAATTTGGGATTTTGTTTCTGAGTTTGTATGCCGATAATTTCACAGCCATAACTCAGAATCGCTACAACGGTGAATACCGAGAAGTTCCGCTAACTAACGGAAGTACCGGGAAGTTCCGTTACTAACGGAAGTACCGGGTAGTTCTGCTACCATTTTTTTAAGTGGCATTGCAACGCATGCCGGGCATTCGCTAGTATTTAATAAATTTATGTTATTGTTTTTTTTTGGATTTCAATCAATGATTCATGGGTAAATTGTTTATATAGTAATATGTCATCGCTATTGGCGATTTCTTATGGGAATTTCCCATTTATCAAAATAAAATTCTCTTTTTCTTTCGTTTTCTTGCATTATTATTATTTCCTCAATACAATTATTTGAGCAAAACGAAATGCGAAGAAGCAAACTGCACAATCGAATCAGTTCCACATTGATTGGCCTCGTTAGCAGAATTTAGCAAATAAATATTTCAAGCGCATTCGAAATCAATTAAAGCTGAAGTGAATTTATTAAACTGTAAATCGAAAGTAAACTTCGAAAATCAAATTAGAATTAAAGTTATAAGAAAATTGTATCTTAAAGATAAGAAAATTCCATGCCAAATATTTACGTCATCAATTTGAATGCTGACTTTTTAACGATGATCGTCTGTCCTTCCATCCGTCTGTCTGTCCATTTGTCCGAGTAATTTCAGTCATAGTTCAGAGATATTCATCTGAAATTTGGTAAGTAAGCTTCTATTTTCCATGGAAAATGCAGTGATGGAAACAGTGAAAGTCATTTCATTGGCATTAGAAAAAGTATTGTTAATAAAATGAACTTTTCATTATAATTGAAAAAGCATTTTTTAAACTTTAACTATTGAAAAATTTAAAAGAAAAGGAAAGGAAATTGTTCAATGGGTGTTGTTTTTCTGTCTTCAGCGATTCTTGTGGTTTAAAACTTCTTTAAATTCTCGCTTGTTTCTAAACAAAAAAGAAGCTTATAGACGGATATGAAACCATTATATGAATATCGCTGATGAGGAATAGTATCATATTCCGAAGCAGCGCTGTCCGGTCTGCTAAATTGGTCCGTATTTGTGTTGTTGTTCAAAAATTATAAGACAGACTCAGCCCATTTATTTAAAATGAATTGTTTCAAAAGTATTTTTGAAAAATATAAAGTAATGACAATTTTTATTTTAGCAATATTATTTTCAGTGAAAACTTAATTTCATTTGCATAATAGTTTTTTTTAAATCTGGAATATCTGTAATTTTCCAACCGAAGGTTAAGTTCGAAGACGATCAAGATCGACCAAGAACTAATCTCAACCAAACTTCATTTTTTTTTTTGAAAATTATTAAAATTCGATTTTGGTTAATTTGGTTATAAAATAGTTTTATTTTTTTCAGACTCCGTCACATCATGTCGAGAAACGCTTGTCTTTGGCTAACTTTAACAATATTCTTTTCCATATGTTATGCCCATCAAGATGAGCTTGTTCAGCCACATGACTCAATATGTAACTATGATCAGAATTGCGTACAGCGCCGTCAGTGCACAGATCAAGAATATGTAGACCGGAAACTGTGCGGATTTAAAATGATCTGCTGCAAAAACTCCAACCAGGTCAGATGAAACTTTTAGCCCTATACACTTCTACTATAACATTTATTTTTACTCCACAGACTACTACCGAAATTATATCAGAGATCCAACATGTCGCAGCATGTGGTTACCGAAGTTCCAATGACAGCCTGGCAAGCAGCAGTTCCCCATCTCCTTGGCTAGCAGTCATCAAGCAATACGAATATGAAAATATTCTTAACCAATTTGGAGGTTCAATAATTGCGCCAACAGTTATTCTTACAGCCGGACATAAAGTCAAAAACCTGGCAGCAAACACCTTGGTAGTTCGTGCTGGCAATTTGTCATCAAAATCTGATACCAATGAAGTAAAAGTTGGCGTTCAAGAACAGCACGTCCGGGAGATCATTGTACACGAACATTTTTACGAAGGAAAATTGCACAATGACATCGCTCTGCTGATTGTAGATGCGGCATTTACGTGGAATGCGCATGTTCGACCAATTTGCCTGCCACCGCAAGATGCCAACTTTGATGATGTCCGTTGCATTGCCACGGGCTGGGCCATGGAAGAATTCGAACTGTTCGATTCGTCATTGAATCAAAACAATCGGAAAGAGTTTGAAATGGCAGTGGTACCAAGTTCCAAATGTCAGACGCAGCTTCGGGCGACTTTTCTGGGTATTGACTTTCAACTGCACAACAGCTTCATATGTGCGGGCGGTGCTGCAGACCAGGACACCTGCAAAGGTGATGGTGGTTCGCCGTTGGTCTGCCCCATTTTGGGTCACACTAATCGTTTCTATCAAGTCGGTATTGTGTCGTGGGGCATGGGCTGCGGTCGGGCGAATGTGCCTGGCGTTTATGTTAATGTAGCGAGGTTTCGTCATTGGATCAATGTTAAGTTGTCAAGCAAAGGTTTTGAAAGTAGCCACTTCGCTGCGGCGTCATAATAAATAATGGAGGTATCAAAAAAAATATAGTTGAAGCTTTTTAATTACTTTAAATGCCAAATTATAATCAAGTCTTAATTTTTCAAAATTTTGTAATGTTAAGAAAAACATTATGAAGATGCAAAAGATTATGTTGAAAATCTGCACTTTTAGGAACAAAGCTTTTAAGTTCAGACGCTATAAACTGATTGCAGTTAGTTAACCCACTGTGACTAGATTAAGTGTACCGCAGATTTTAATTTTAAATTTTGTCTCAGTCATTTTCTGGTCATCAAAGCCGCCGGTTTCTATATTCAGTTATCGCAAATTGTTTGTCTTGTTATTTCCGTCCTGACTTCACAGCTTCATCGCATAAAATTCAAATTGATTCCACACAAAAGCATGAAGCTTAGAATTGTCATATCGCTCTTGTTCTGCACTCATCTCGCTAAATGTTTTGCCGAACAGGAAGATAACAACATCAGCAATGATCTGGACATCATAATCAACGAACAATGCCCAAGTAGGCAGAAATGTGTGAACTACAAACTTTGTCTACAGGGTGCACTCAACGAAGATGGTCTCGGCATGGCGCAATGCGGATTCCAAATGATTTGCTGTCCCACGGACAATTTGGTAGGTACCACAAAGAATAAAAAAAAATATTTAAATATTTTAACAAGAGGATTTCTTGGTTTAGTTTTATTTATATTTATTTAATACAATTTTACGAATTCCCTGAAGAAAATCGGAAACAAAAAGAACGCAATACATGCAACGAATATGCCTCACAAAATGTTCATCAGTAAAAGATTGTGCTGAACCTTTAGGTCAGACAATCGAGCTGGTGTTCGATCTTGATAAAACAATTGAATTTTTTAAACTTTTTTACTTTTCTTTAAAAAATAATTTTAAAATTAAATTGAAAATCAAAATTAAAAACAAACAAAAATGTTTACACCGGCTTAATTAAATTGAAGTTTTCGCAGAATAACAGCCGTATTCTGGCTGAGACTGACAATGACAATTTCATAACAATTGTGTCAGGGTGCACTTAAGAAGGTTAAAGCCTAACTGGGATTGTTCCCAGTGATACAAATTTCGTCGATCTCCTTGGAAATAACACTCAACGAAGGTCCAGTCTGATATGAAATATTATAAAATTATTTTATTTGTCTATGAAAAACGAATTTAGTAAACAAAAATTGTATTGGAAGTCTTCAGGGGCGTTTGAACCCCTATTTCCCCTGGCTACGAATCGAACAGAGTAACAGAATTTCGATTGTCAAAACATGTCAAAAATGCTGCGATTGGTTGATTTTGACAATCTAAAAATTTGAGAACATGAAAAAAAAACAAATCAGCCGCTCGTCAGCCCTGAATTGTGTGGTGAATGAAAATTGATAGGATTTCGGATTCTGGCAAAAGTTGTAAGGTGAGAGAGACTGACAATTGACAGACAAATTGTTTGCTCCCAGAGAGCAGCTAACAACCGAAAACCCAAATTTTGTTTTAAGAAAAAATACATTTTGGTTAATTTATTTACAAAAAAAAAAAACAATGCATCTGTAGTAAGTTTTTTTATGGTAAGATGTTTATGCAATTTTTGGCTGTGGAATGCGCTTTTTGCGGAGTACGTTAAAGAACAAATACAATGCAATTGCTTTTTTTATAATTCTGAGGCAAAAAAAAACGCACTTGGTCATCGTCTGCTCACTTGTAATTGGCAGACGAAAGGAAAACTTGTTTTTCATACCATTTATGTTCATAACAAATACAAAACGCTTTGCCAATTGAATTGTTTTCTATTTTAAATTTGTCAGTTTGTCAAATTTGAACAGGTAAACTTGAAAAAGCTTTTTCACCACATTGCGGGGAATTGAGTGAGCTTTCTTCTTGTCACGAATTGGACAGAAAACAAAAATCAAAAATTACACGAGAACATGACACGAGAACAAACAAAAATTTCCTATCAATTTGGTGTCAGTGAAATGCCAGAATACGGCTGTAAGGATTCCCTAATCGATAAACATACAAGAAGCTTTATGTTAATTAAAAACTAATAAGTCAATAAAAAAAAGATACTTAGAATAACCAAAACGCCTACTTTTTGGTAGGCGTTTGAATTTGAACCGGAACTATTTTTTGCATACAAACCACCCCTGTATGGGAGGGGGTAGAAGTTTTGGTCAAACATCGCCCATCTTAGAACTTATCCTCGGCATTAAGAATCGGAGTTCGCATACCAAATTTTTAAATCCCTTAAAATACGATTGTAATCGTACTGATGGACGGACATAGTTAAATCGACTCAGAATCCGACGCTGATCATTTGTATATATACTTTGTCATACCTACCACGCCACCTTCTGAGCGTTACAAATGGAAGAACAAACTCAATATACCCTTCGGTAAGTGGACTTGCATAAATATTAATATGTTTATATGGCTTTCTTAAAGCTTAAAAGATCTTAAATATGAATTATTAGCACTTTAGTAGTAACACAAAACTGCTCACAAGAAATGGCCGTGATTGGATAAGAACTTCCCCCAACTCCCATATAAACCACCCCTTTCAATGCGGAAAAATATGATTAAAAATAACTACAGCGTAAACAACCAGTTCAAATTCGATATTTAACACTTTGGAAGGAACACAAAACTACTAACCAAAAAGGGGCATGATCCAATAAGAACAACGCCCACTTATAATAGAGATATGTAGAACTTAAGTGCTACATATCTCACAGCACATTTTTTGTTTTCACTGAAATGCCGGCGGGTATATGAGCTTCGGCATATCCAATTAAAATTGTTTTTACGTTTTGGAAAGAAGTCGGGATTTTTTCCATTTGAAAACATAATTCTACATCTAGGGACAAGTGGGGACGGGACTACTCTTAAAAAATAAAACTTTGTTCAAAATTAGATTTATTGGTTTTTGATTTAAAGCTCCTCTTATAAGTATGTAGCATTAATTTAGCGTATTACTTTAGTGTTGAAATACTACAATTATTAAAATTTATGGATACATTATATTGAAAGATGATAAAACTTTCCTTTTCGACAGCGATTTATTTTACTTCAATCGGTTTCTCGTTCTGCTTTTACAGCTTATTCCAGAAATGATTCCATTATCTCAGCCGAAACAAACTTTTGAAGGTAAAGCAATAAAATGATATATCTACTATATATATTAAACACATATACTCATATGACGTCATATACTATACATCTCTATACAATATTCAACATTGAAATAACTTAACGAAACTCTTGCCAAACAATTAACTACCACGAAAAAAGCCTTATACAACTTACAAAAAACGTGGATCTAATATACACTCGGCCTGGATCAAATACATAAGCATAGAGTAGAGATCTAGGAAATCTGGTTCAAACGGGAGCTTATTCATGCAGAGCGCCAATATGTTCCAGGATCGATTGCTTTTTTGCCGTAGTTATTTGTCGATAACTGACAGAGAACACCATTTACCCTTTTTTAATAAAGTCTTCCCATTGTTAACAAGTTCTTTCTTTTACAAAATTCAGGCTTCACATCGTGTCAAGTTCCTGCCTATAATGAAAATTTGTTAGTCCTGGATAGTCGCCATCGCAGCATAAGTTCCGGTACTTTGGTTCCAAAAAACCGAATTATAAATTTTCGCTGCAGGGAAGGATTTACATTAGAAGGAGAACTCAGAAATGTTTGCATGGGAAATTCTTGGTTGAGCCACTTTTCCAGATGCTTAAGTGAGTGGCACTACCACTAAATTAAAAATGATATTTATTTTATTTATATTTTTTTCAGAATATTGCAGAGCCAGTGACATAAATGTGGGCTATTCAACCGAGACCGTGTGTATTTACCAAGGCACACAAGTCAAATGTGACGGTCTTATTCGACCCGGTACAGAGGCGCGCACTGATTGCGCTGCGGGCTTTGTAAGGCCGCCGAAGGCTAGATTTCATTCGTCGATGAGCTGTCAAAAGGACGGTACCTGGGAAGGCGTTAAATCCATTTGTGATATGCAGTGTGGACTGGTTGCTCCGAAGACAACGCCGTTTGTTAAAGGCGGCCGGCATATGAATATAACCGAAGTACCTTGGCATGTCAGTATTTACGCAAATTTTAATGACGATATCCCAAGCTATAATTGTGGGGGATCGATTATTTCACCACGATTGGTATTATCAGGTACATAATTTGTTATCTAACATGGGACATTTTGTTGTATATTTTATTTTCTACTTTATTTGTTTAGCTGCACATTGTTTCTGGGATCAAGCCAACTCAAAACCTTATATGGCAGATTGGTTTACGGTAGCTGCCGGCAAATTTGTTCGCGAATATGACAGCTACGAGTATTCGACTCAACTGCGAAATATATCCGAAATTATTATCGACAAGTAAGAGAACAGTTTGCCAAGTCGTCAAAAGAACGAGTAAAATACCCTACAAGAAGTCGTTCTTTAAGTAGTTCTTTAGCAGTAGACCTTACCCTTCCGATTCATCTCACCATTTTTGTTTTTATGAAATGTCCAAATAAACCAGGTCTACTTCATCAATGATTTTTAAAAAGTTTTTAAGTATAGACATTCTTGTGTAAAAGGAAATTGTTTCAGGACGTAAGACCCTTCGATTCCAAATCGCTGCCATTTCCTGTGTATGAAATGACTCAAACGGAAGTGACCTTTATAAGGGCCACTAAAAAAAGACGATATAAAGAAGGACTTTAGATCAAATCTCTTTGAGACTGTCAGAAGAATTAATTTTTAGAAAACAATATTTTACGTCTGTATACGAACTTTTTCATATGGGATATAGTTCTTGAGATAAATAGTTTATGAACTTCTTTACAAATCTTTAAAAACAATTAAGTTCTTTAATACGTCTCTGTATTTTTTAATAGAAACTACAAGGACCTCGATGACAACTACCGCCTCGATATAGCAGTGCTTATTCTAGACGAACCCTTCAAGTTCACACAATCAATTCGGCCCATTTGCTTGATGTTCTCAATCTATGGTGAGGTATTAGTGAACACCGGTCTCCAAGGAAGTTTTGCTGGTTGGGGCTTAGCCGACAATAACACCTCATCCGATGTCTTGCAAAAAGTTGACATGACCACATTATCCATTGGCGACTGTGCGAATGCGTTACGGGGCAAGAACACGACGTACCAACTGCCTGATGATAAGTTTTGTCTTTCGAACTTGTACGGTGGCTCCGCGTGTCGTGGCGATAGTGGCGGCGGTTACTTTGTAGAGGAACTTGACGCTTTGACCGGTGACCGATTTTATCGACTGGTCGGCATTGTCAGTCATGCACCCGTCAAGTTGGCCGATTGTGGGCGCGACGGTTTGGTTGCGATGACGAGTGTTCAATCGTTCAGAAATCTTATTGAGCCACGCATGGATGAAGAGCGAAGGTTGTATTTTTAAAAATGAATACTTGAACTAAAAATATAAATACAAATTTTGATAAATTAAACACTTTTGAGACCGTAAAGTTGACTTAACCTGACATACGAATGTATATGTAAGTATCTATATGCTAATATGTACATAAGTACATATTTCATTTTGATTAGGATTATTATTTTTGCTGTTATTTTATTCTGTACATAAACCGTTTTTGTTGTATTGTCACCCACGGTTTATTCTCCTGCCGTGATACTATGTTGTTGTTTTTTTACGGATCATATTAGGCGCTCGAGCACTGTTTGCAACCGTATGGCATTTCCGCATCCGCAAACATTCCCACACAACAAACAATACCGAAAGCAACGCGATTTGTGTGCTTCCGTTGAAATGTTACTTTTAAAACATGCAGAGATAAAAAAAAAAATAACCAACAAAAACACCAGCAAAAGCAAAAAAAAAAGATGTTTGCATCCTGCTGACAATTGCAATTGTTGGTGTGACACAATAGTTTGCGGAAACAGTCGACACCGTGTTAAACCATATCGAGCGAAAGAAGAACGCTTTCGAAGCGGTGATTCCGCCTTTGTATATTGGCAGCATTTTAAACAATTTATATGCTAGAAAATTTGAGGAAAAAAGCGAAAAATGTAAAAGTGTTGTTTAGGAAATATGTAAAATACTCGTAAGAGCTTTGCGGTTTGACAAAATGAAAATTTAAAGGCAAGAATTTTTAAGCTGTTGTGATTGCTTTATACAATTACGACAAAAATATAAATACTTATATAAATCTTGATAAGTGAAGTAACAATTTCGATTAATCGTTTTGACATATTTTATTAATAGCGAATGGCAATTGTAGCAATAATCGATTTCCGATTATTATTAAGTTTAAAAATTTTGAAAATTTCTGAAAGGTCCGCAATGATTAACAAAAATTAGAGAGGAAGTCAATAGTCTAATTTGCAGAAACGTTTTTATTGGCGTAATATAACCAGAATATTTAGATGTACCACATCTTTAGACATAGTACGAATCCGTACTAATATTATGAAGGGAGATATTTTTTATTTTTATGCATCACTTAGTGGTGTACATTGGTCTTGGTCTAATTTTGTACACTAGTTGCGAACTGATTAGATTTTGGACCCAATCCGTCTATGACCACGCCCCCTATTACAAAATTATCACTGATTTCTTGTTAACACGATATCTTAAGAACCATATGAGATATTTAGTTGAAACATTGCACAGAATCTGTTGTGCTTAGGAGCAACTGATTAAATTTTGGAAACGATTAGGGTGCTCCATGTTTGTTATTTTTTATAATATTGTGTATTAAAACTTTAATTGTCTACTTTGGTACACAAACGATATTAAATATTGTATATATAGTAATCTAATTAGGATGGTTCATGATTTATAAAATTAGAGCGTTTCAAGATTTAAAAATGTTTCATATTTAATTTTTTAATTAAATAAAATGTATAGTAAAATTATGAAAATCATGAACTGCCATAATTTGATTGTGTTTTTTTTTTTGAACAATAATAGTCGGCAAGACCGGAAAAACAAAATTTCTTACTTGTTCTCTTTTCTTTCAAAATGTGTTTCTAAAAATTTACGTTTGTTCCGTTTTCACGACTTAACGGCAAAACCGATTTTATTAAAACCTAGAAAATATATCGAAATGGGTCTGGAATGAATGATGGACTATACAAAATCTGCCATGTCGAAAAACTCCACCAAAAATGGGCATGGTCTGTTAAGTTTTACGTCCACCATCATATCACAATGGGAAGTTTTACATTTTAGTATAAATAGATGTACAATACCAGTAAAATAAAAAGAGGCGAATTCGGAGAGGTTATTAAACTCAATCTACTAACAAACTAAGATTTAATAGCATTTAAAAAAAACAGAGCATCGCCGGATTCTTTAAGCTCGTAATAAATAAATGTTTACACTTGACCAGGACATCATCTGCCCATTGCTTCTCTGTCATTCAAATTAAATATGAAATATTTATCGTATTTTTTATTTGGATTTCTTCAAAATTATTGGAATTAATCGTAATCGGCGATTATTATAATAACATGAGCATATCGGTATCTCAATCGTCAAGTATGAATCGTTGCATTCCTAATCTATATAAAATAAAACATAAGACATATTATAATAACTATAAAAACGTTTATAGATAATAAAGAAAATCAAATTAAAATAAATAAACTTAAAGGAAACACGAGAGAAATTGCAGCATACTTTCGAGCGTAATTTATTCAATATATAAATAAATGCCTTTGCCTTAAAGCTTTACAATTCAACGCCTAAGCATATACTATACAAAAACTGCACTTCGTTATTTTGTTCGTTGTGTTCGTTTGAACACGCTTGCGGATTGGAGAGAAAGCATAACGTTTCAATAATTTTGAATTGTTGCCCAATCGCTTGGAAAACTTCAGCTTCAGCAACACTTTGGCTTTCTTTGCTGCTGGTATTTTTCGCATAAGCAGATACACACACACTCACACACACACACACACACACTAAGATATACATTTACCCACATAGTTACACTCACACATCCCCCTCCCAATTATGCACGTCCGCCCACCAATGCCACAAGTTCAAAAAGCAAAGCAAAAAATAAAAAAATCCGATTTCAATAAACTTTCGATTCGATTATGTTGCGATTTTGTTCGCTCGCTCGCTCGCTCGTTCGTTCGTTCGTACATTCGTTCAAAGATCACCGAGTGCACATGCGCTGAATTGCATTCGCCTTCTGACATCCTGACCTGAACCACCTCCTTTTGCCCTCTTGCCGAACCAGAGTAATGTGCAGTGTGACAACATGGAGTCACATCCGGCGAAGTGCAACAATGACAAAGCAGCCGCGCGTCTTTACTCTATTGTAAAAATAGCGAAAGCAAGGCTGAAGACATTTTCGAGGTAAAAATGAATATATAAAAAGGGAGAAAAGCGACACAAGTGCATACAAACAATAAATCAGAATTGTTAAAAAATTTAATCTTTTTTACTTTAACAAATGCACCACAATTGCGAAGTTTTTTATTGTCTGTATTTTTATTTCCAGACAATTATTCTGCTCCTTAAAATCCTTAACGTAGAACAGACATTGTCGGGTACCATAAGCAAGTATATTATAATTTGGAATCGCTATAATTTACGTCCTACGTCTATTGACAAATTTAGCTCTCAATTCATGTCAGGTAAAAAAATCAAAATCGGTCAACGAAACATGGTCTATGTAAGCCAAGTCTTCCGATGAGCTCGGATAACCGAAGTCCACAAGTTAATAAAAATTACAAATTTATTTCTTTAACAATTGAAAGACCGTACTATGAATTAGAAATATACAATGTTAGAGTTAGTCTAAAATAATTTTAAATAATCAAGAGCGTATTTTAAAAATATTAAACTGTTTTATTAAAAAACTAGTATAGTCAATTGCGCAACAATTGTAAATGGAAAAACAGTAAACATTTTTAAAATAATAACTCAATCGCTGTCCGAAGAAGCATCCACTCCGCCGCCGCCTTCTTCCTCATGATCATTTTTGAGTCGTGCAATCAATTCTTTCGCTGGATTGAAGATTCCATTTGTTTGCTGCGAACAGATGAAGCAACGCTGCGACTTTTTGTAGTTTTCCAGGGCGCATTTTTCGCAAAAATAGTGTTTGCATCTGTAAGTAAAATTTATGAAAAAAATAAAACACATTTAAAAAATATTTCAATTCACTTACTTGGTCACAACGGGACTAACAAAACTCAGGCGGCATATGAAACACTTAAACGGCAGTGACTCCTCATCCGAGTGAATCTCATACTTTGCATCATCCTCGTCGGACTCACCGTCGCCGCGCTGTTGTGCCGCATGATCTAATTCCAGCTGCCAGCCAGCCTTGTAATCGCTGCGATCGTGCAGAAATTTACAAGAATCACCAAAACCGCAATAGCCTGTCTCCTTAAAGTCCTTACAGATGTCGGGCTGATAATCCCAACGAACAGTTGCACGAAGATGCGCTGGCGCACGCATCGGTCCCTTACGCACCATACCCGAACTGGCGTTGCCCGCAGCCGTATCCTTCTTCTTGTAGTACTGAGCGTAGTTGTTCAGACCGCGATAAAGTTTGTCATCCGCCTTGCCCTCGAGCCCTTCATTGATTTTGATCGCCTTCTCATGCAGCGCCTGTGCATCGCGATCAAGTTCCGTTTCGACTTCGTTGATTGAGGTCGCGCCTTGATCCTGTGGTCCACTGGGCAATGCACTTTTATTCGATTTGTATGCTACCGTCACCTGATTTTTACGCATTTATAATTTACAGTATACTTTCAAATATTTAATATATTTCACCTGTCGTCCGTCTCCGTCATTGGCGTCATCGCTATCGGAAGTTGAAGCGTTTCGCCGTTCCCGTTTCGAGCCGCCGCCGGCTTTTGTGCTTTGGAAATTGGGATTTGTACGCTTGCGACGGTTTTCAGCGCGCACCACTGCTGACGCCGCCTCACCGCCATCGCTGTTGTTGTCTAAAATTTATATGGAAAACGATTTTAATCGTATTTGAAAAATAGACAAAAAATCAAGGCACTCACCCGATTCTGGACTTGACTCCTGTTTTCGCCTGACTGCTCCTTTTCGCACGATACGTTTCTTGAAGCCAAATGATGATGTCGAAGTGCCCGCTTCCTCTGACATTTTGTTGCTTTCTATCAAGGTGGATTGTTCTCTGCTTTCTATACAGCTTTAATTACTGTTTGAAACTCCAAAATAAATTGTTTACATTTATAAGAGCCGCAAAGAAACCAAATCCAACAGCTGTTGTCCAATAAAGTTGCCACCTTTATTTTAAATCTTACACACACTCAGGGCTGACAATTACTTTGATCAAATTGGGAAAATGTTTACTATTTTTTGCTGCCTTAAACAACAAAAATTTTACATTTACAAAAAAGAACCATTGCTTCAGTTAAGTAAGTGTTTTTTAAAACACGGATCGAGCTTAATTTGTGATCTTCTTCACAACTTTTGATAAGCGCGCTACAAATACTTTTACATTTTGATTTTAACATGAAAGATTTATGACGTAAAATTTTTTTTAACTCTATGAATTTACTAATAAGTTTAACATAGTGCCGCATTCAGTGTTGTTGCCGCCACGAACTAGTGCCTGTGAATTTTAAATCGATAACTCTGGCTTACTTAACCGATTAGTATATACTTTCAAAACAAGTTTTTTTTATTTTTTTCTAAAATATTTCCATTATTTTGACTTAACATATTTAAATGATGAAACTTATTGGCAAATTGTTTTAATTTAATTTTTAAAGCATTTATTTATAATCCAAAAACCATCAGACCTTAATAATCTCAAATGCCTTTTAAATATCTGGCAACTATTAAAGAACTTAAAACACAACATGGCATCTCACATATCAAGACTACATTGGGCATCCCTGCAACGTCGCAATTTCCAAGGTCCGTTTACACAGCAGATAAGGAATTTTGTCAAAGTGGTTTGTAATTTTGTATTTGTCAATTCGCCGGCTTTCGTTAATCCCATTAAATTCTTATTAGAAAATGTCACTCAAATTACTGTCCACGGTTAAATGCTTCGAAGGCGAACAGCGCGTCTATTCGCACATTTCCGACAAATTGGGCTGCGAAATGAAATTTGGGGTTTTTATGCCGCCGTGTGCTATCGAGGACAATACTGAATGTCCAGTGCTGTACTTTCTCAGTGGACTGACCTGCACCCATGAGAACTTCATACAAAAGTCCGGCTTCCAAAAATACGCAGCAGAGCACGGTATCGTCGTCGTCAATCCAGACACTTCACCTCGTGGCGTTGATATAGCCGGGCAGGACGATGCTTATGATTTCGGCTCGGGTGCTGGTTTTTATGTAGATGCCACTGAAGCGCCCTGGTCCAAGCACTACAAAATGTACTCCTACATCACGGAAGAACTGATCGAATTGATTCTTTCGAATTTACCCGTATTAACGAATCGGAAGGGCATTTTTGGTCATAGCATGGGTGGTCATGGTGCTCTTATTTGCGCCTTACGCAATCCCAGTCTGTATCAGTCGGTGTCGGCATTTGCGCCCATTGCCCATCCCAGTAAATGTCCATGGGGCCAAAAAGCTCTTGAAGGGTATTTGGGCCCAAACGTTGATGACTGGGCACAATGGGATGCAACGCGTTTGGCGGCCACCTACTCAGGTACACCGTTGGAGCTATTTATCGATCAGGGCAGCTCTGATGATTTTCTCAAGCAGAAACAACTGTTGCCAGAGCATTTGTTGGATGCCGCCGCCAGCAATGAGCATCTACAGACGATTTACAAGCAGCGCGATGGCTACGATCATGGCTATTTTTATATATCCACTTTCATTGCGGAGCATATAGCCTACCATGCCCAGCTGTTGAAGGCCTAAGCGTGATGCGTCATTATGAATGCTATTCTATTATGTTTTGTTTGGTTAATATTTAGAGAGGAAATACAGGATTTTGTGTAACTGCATCGAATGCATTTTATATGTCCTAGTGATTAAGTTTATCAAAATGTACGATGAACTATAAATTTTAAATAAAAAGTTATGAGCTAATGATACAAAAAATTATGATTAATTTTAAATATTTTCTTTCGTGTATCATAAAAGGAAAGAAGAGTGTGATTCCGCAATGGAGGAGCTAATGATGAAGAAAACATCATCTTACGCAATTTTTGGGTAGACTTTGTATCTGGCTGATGTTAATACTACAGTCTAGGCCACCTAACTCAGTAAAGTAAAACATGTCAATCCTAGAGCCAAGCTCAACATGTTTTACGCAATATGATTGGTTTTAAATATTTTTTCAAGTTTTTATATCGACATTTGATTAACTTTAAGCAATTAATTAACTTGAATTTGTTACCATTAAAAAACAAAACAACCAAGACAGTTCACAACGCTTCAGACATAAGCGATTCACCCAGAGCTCACATCATATACAAAAAAATATTAACATGTAGCAACAGCAACAGCAACAAACATGCCACACAACCACGCAGTAAAAATAATTCCATTAAAAGCAAAACTATCTTCGGCGGAAGAGAAAAAAAACTGATATTATTAAAGGATGTGGTTTTCTGCTATAAAGGCAGAGCTCGCGTAGAAAAGGCATCGATGGCAGGAGTTGCTTATTGAAATAGCATTAAAATAAATTAAATCAAGCAAAAACAAAGAAGTTTGCGGAATAGTGTTTGAGCGTCTCTTCCCATCAAAATACATTTTTCCTATATCTCAATTTTCTTATTTCAACACTATCCTGAGTACAGCACAATGGCCCAAGAGGACTGAGTGCTATGGTCCCATACCAAATATTAAATTAAAAAAATTAAAATTTTAACAACTTTTACTAATATTTTCTTCTTGGAGAATTAGAAGTCACATACCAAATTTCAGCTCGATATCTATAAAGTACGATTGAACGGACGGACAAACGGACTGACATCGTCATAATATCATAACAACAACAGCTCCTTATGGGCGCATGGCAAAGGGTATAACTAAGTATAATTAAGAGAATTATTTTTGATTTTAATGTGGTTCAAATTTATTTAAGAAAATTTGTCGTAGTACATACATACATAAGTGCTATATGTTTTGTTAAGTGTGCGTTATATACTAAATTGGAACTGTTTATCCACATTGCAACTAGTTTTATTTAATTTATACGCATACAAATTCGGACTTTGTGTGGGAGGGGAAAATAGTTTTTGTCCTTGAAAAGATTCTCATCTTTAAGTTCTACAAGACAAAAAGACAGTAACAAGAAGCTTCATAAAAATACTGCAGCATTTCCATAGTTTAAGGAACGGTGTCATGTACTCCAATTATTTTTGCGATTGTGTTAGAGCAAGGAATGGTTTTATTTAATACTAGAAATCAAGTTTGTTATCCTTTAATCAACTCATTCTATTTTCCTAAAAACTTTGTGAAATTTGTTCAACTATTTTTTTGCTTGTAATTTGACCCGTTTGATTGATAATTGAGTTTCCAGAAACAATTTAAATTCTAATAATTTAAAACTACCCTCGTCCTGCTTTCCATTTAATAACTGTAGTAAAATAGTTTCCCGAGAAATTCTAACGAAAAATAAGTTTTTTATGAATACGATTTCTTTTTCCAACAACAGAATAAATCGTGTCCTTCAAAGGATTTACGGTAAAAAAAAGAGGGCCAGTTTTTTGACTTATTTTTATTTTTTTAATCTTATTGAAATTTTTAAATATCGATAAAAATATTCGAACACAAAAATAAAAAATCTACGGATTGAAAATACAATCAATTTTTTTATGGCACAAATGTGGTCACAGCCAAAATAAAACTGTAAAGTTGCCATAAAATCCTTGCCATAATTAGCGCAGACTCCTGCCGCTGTCTAACGCACACCTAGCGTGTGTGCGTAGATTTGCAAGGAGCAGAGCTTTTCGTAGTAAAAGCTGTACACGAATGAATGAAGTAAGCTCAGGAAGAACAGTAGCAGCAGCCGCAGCAACAGAGCAGCATCCCTTAAAGTCAGCTCAGCCATCATTCGGGCATTCGGGCAGTCAGCCAGTCGCATTTCCACCGTAAACCGCGAAGGACGCCCACCGCACGTAATCCACGCAAACGAAAACGCAAAAGTTTACTTTGTAACGGCATTTTACACAGCAGCTGAAGCAGAAGCAGCAGGAGCAGTGCCTAAAAAAATAACAACAACAACAATAACAAAAAAACGCTGATGCCCTTTGGCGCCATCATCATCAAAAGCGACGAAAGGAAGAATAAACCAAACGGAAATCCTTTTGTTTTCACTTTATCCATAATTGCGGGCGATTTTTTGTGGACTATTTGAATTTTTATTTATTTTATTGGGACTAAGAAGCGTCGCGGCGTAACGCAGCGCAGCGCGTTCCTAAAATAACGCGTGCTAAAATACGCGTGCGGGCATTTTTTTGTTTCCTTTTGTGCGATTATTTATTTTTTTTTTGTGTGCTTTTGTGTATTTTGTGTGATTTTTGGCATTGTTACCGCCGCTGCTGCCGCTGTCTGCCTCTGCGGCAGACCCGCAGAATCCGCAGCGTGACCTCATCGAGGAGTGAAATTTTCCATTAATCAGAATCGTGACCATTTCTTGGTCGACGCTCGGCAGAATTTGATACTGTCAGTGGAGGCGACGTCGTCGTTGCTGTTGTTATTGTTGTTGTTGTCAACGCCGATTTCGGCCTTGGTAAGAAAGGAAGCGAACAGCACAACACAAAACACTCAGTTCAACATTTCAATTACAATTAAGTCGGCAAACAGCGTAAATCAATTATACTCTCGAGACAATTATTAAGTCGCTGCTAAGCAAAAGTGAACAAATCTGTTTCTAATGAAAATTAAAATTTTCTTTTACTGTTATTATTAAAATGTTAAAAAAAAAAGTTGAAAAATTGAAGAGGAAGACTCCACGAAAGTCGCTATAACATTGTTGTTGTTTCTTGAAAAATAATAAGTGATTTCCTTTCATTCGAGATAGTTGGAGACTTTTTCGATAACAATAACAAAGTTAAAGTGGAATTCTATACAGTCCGCTCAAATTTAAAATATCACGCACGCAAACAAAACTCCAAAGATTTGGAAAAAACTTTCCGAGATAGCGACGGCGCGCAAATTCTGTCAAGCGTGGCTGGCTATGACAGGATTTAAATACGCCTCTTTCACAGTGCAATTTTTGCGTTTTAGCATGCTGAGCCAATTCCTGCGAAATTAAATAAAACGATGTAAATTTTAACGTTTTTGTTGACTGACAGACTGACATTAACTTTTACTTGGTATTACATCGAGGCTTCCCACGAAAAATCCAATAAGGGGATTCTCTTAAACGCGAAAAGTCTCGAGCGTTTTTTCGGGAAATCACCTTTTCGAGAACATTTATGAAATTCAAATTCAGCAATTAAACAGTTTAAACTGTTTTAAACTGTTTTTAATTAGTGTTGCCTATTGGAATTTTTAAATAAGTGTTGTCTATTTTCATTTTCTTATTAGTATTGCCTGTCTTTTTTGTTTGTTTTGATGTTAGCAAGTTTATATAACTGTGAAATTTTTAATAAAAGAAACATTTTTCATTTATGCCAATTTTTTTATGAATTTTAACAGAAAAATAAAAATTTACTTTTATAAGTCTGCAATTTTATTACTTCAAGTAAAAAAGTTCACTTTTTCATGGCACACACATAAATACAAAAACACTTTTCGAGGTTAATTTGCCACGACGATTTTCGAGGCACGCGAAAACTATCATAAATTGTTCATACAACTTTCGACAGTTCTTTTTCGAGAGTCGGAGAGTTTCGATATTTTCATGACTTTTTCGCGTTTGAGGGAATCCCCTTTCAAAATTCGAACTAACGTTATGATGTTTAAATTGGCCACCAACGATGATATGACACCGAAAAAAAAACCACGCAAATGTCACTTTTTTTTTGTTGTCCAATATTGGCGGACATGAACTTTCCACTTAATAGCAAACAGAGCCCATCAAAAACTGTTTAATATGAAAGCATATTTATCGGTTTTTAAATTGCGGCACGCTTATGTATCAAATCGAGTGGCAATTACTCAGGCATGGCGGAACTTCAACTCTTTCCTTTTTTTTATTTTCTCGTACTTGGTTTATTTTATTTCGTTTTTAAATAAATTTGTTTTAATTGTTCGATGCAGTTTATTTTTGGAATTGTTCTGCTTCAAAGTTATTTCCATAATCATAAATTAACATTTTAATGAGTTCTTTTTATTCAACAATTATTTGTGGTGTTTCGTAAAAAAAATTTTATTTACTCTGTCTCCTCCTCTGTCGCTGTTCTTCTTCGTCTCTTTACCTGGTATTTATTAATTTATTAAAAGGGATTTAATTACTGAGATATTTCGTTTATAGATTAGTTAATAATAAGTAAATTTTATATATGAAGGTGAATCGGAGAGCTATAACGATCATATCTTATTTTAACGCATTCCTCTTGTTGGATTTGGAATATCTCAATTGACTAAAATCGATGATATGCAAAAGGAAATTCTTTTCTCAAACGAAGTACATAGAAACAACAGACATACTCGTACATACAAAAGAAAAGCATGTTAAACTAATATTTTTTTCACGTTACAAATAACATTTAAAATTTTATTTATAATATTCAGTTGTCAGATATAAATTTTGACATAAGCTGTCAATAATTAACAATAGAAAGTGTTAGACCAATAGACTCACTGTTAAATTAACACGTCTTGTCGTGTTAATTTCTGCAAAATTTCTCATATCAAAAAATAGTTCATATGACAGTAGTTTAGTATTAATATAATACTTTTGACATTATGTTCATGTTAAAATAACACTTCATCACGTTAGATTAACATACACACTATCATGTTATTTTAACACTTAAACGAAATGTTAAATTATTATTGAAAATTGTATTTTTCTAATTTTACATACATACATACATACATACATACATACATACATACATACATACATACATACATACATACATACATACATACATACATACATACATACATACATACATACATACATACATAAATACATACATACATACATACATACATACATACATACATACATACATACATACATACATACATACATACATACAAAATGATGAAAATGTTTGGGTTGAATATTCTGTTTTGTACCTGATGCCACGATTTCCATTTGTCTGCCTTTAAACTCGTTGTTTAAAGCTAAATTGGCAACTGGCTTATTTAAAGTCAACCACCATGCGAAATCTAGAATATATGATTATACCATTCAATTAATATTAGTTACTAAGTACATACATTTACCATTATTATTTTTTCGTTCTGCTTCTTACATACAAACTTCATGGACAAGTTTTCAAATACAATCATTTTGAAACACAATACACAAAGTCAACATGATTTCAGTTAATTATTGAATTAGTATGTAACTATTGACTACTTATATACAAAAGTGGACATAGTTGATTAAGAATTAAACTTGGTCAATCCGATAAAAGTTAACTTAAAACTTCGTTAAGTTAATTTCGTATATATGGTTGAAAAATTAACGACGTTAAAAATTTTACGTACAATTAAAATTTCTATAGAAAAAATATAAATATAATTTTTTCAAAACTCGAAAAAAATGTATTAACTTTGCATATAAAAGTTTACAATCACTTTTTAATTAAATCAATTAAATTCGTGATTCAGTTGGTTTTTATCTACTTCAAATTTATTTATTTATTTATATCCATAAAAGCAGTATTTGTCAGTAAATCTTTCGATTTGCCTTTTCTAATTTTTCGTTTTATAAACCTAATTTGATTTAACGGAAGAAATTTAACGCGAGTTAATTAACTTAGTGGTTTTCGAAATGAACGGGAAAGTATACACATACATATATTCTTTGCGGTAATGATTGATTTGATTAATTTATATGAACAAGTAAAAAAAACATAACAGAAAACTAGTTTTGAAATATGTCCGCAGATGTTTAGTTTGTACTTTATTTTAGTTCAGAAGTGGAGATTGTAGTACGGATATTCCAAAATGATTCATTCAGTATCAAAAGGGAAGTCACTGCAAATCCTTCGGAACTGTTAAATCGTATGTGAGGAAGAGCGTTTGGCTTGGACTCGCTAAAGCAAAATGTCAGTTTGCGTTTTGATAACTCACGAAGTTAATTTAACACTATCGATTTTTTAATAAATCATTTTTATATAAAATATTACAGAAATTATTGTTCAAGTAAGCCGCTGATTAAAAGTTCACCCTTAAGGCGCAACAATTATTTGCATGAATACAAATAATTCCACATGGATTTATTGCTATTTGATAAACTCCACCTCACTGCCTGCATTTGAGCGGTTGAAGTGGGTTACTACAGCCACCTCCGTTACCTGGTTACCTTCGAGCATGCCTCGCTTTTATTGCTTACTCTTTCACCTCTATTCTCTCATTCATTCCCTTTTGATAAGCATATGCTAATTGCGAAAAAAAAATATAATAAATATAGAATACAAAAACGAAAACAACAACGCTAAGAAAGATAAAAGAAAAACTTGGCCCAGGAAGAGACATAATTTATGCGATTCCATTTTCGGCTTCTCGCTACAACAAACAACAGCCATAAAAAGTAAAGCAACAACTACAACAACAAAAACAACAACAGCGAAAACTCACAAAGGACAAAAATCCTGACATTTAAATCAATCAACGAAAAATCTTTTTTAGACATAAATTTTTTTGTGTAGGTATATATGTAAGTATGTCAGTATGTATGTATGTAAGTAAGTAAATAAGCAAGTAAGCAAGTATTGATATGATGATGGGTTTACATGGCTACAAACAAAACACTTTGCCACTGTAAGAACATTAGCCAGCGCTGGAGCACGCTACGCACACGCACGCACGCACGCACAAATATAATCGAACATACATACCTACATCTGGTTGGCCAGCAGGATTCACAAAACTGTCAAGTCCATTATTTATTAAATATCAAATTTTGTGTGCAACACAAAAGTTTTTTATATCGAAAAAAAAATCGATTCGCATTAGTAAGAATATAATCAAAACAAAAAAATAAATTATCGAATTGGAAATTTGATGAATTCAATCTTTATGAGCGGCTACGTTAAATAAGGTACACATTCCCATTGTTACACTGATTCACAAATTTTCTCAAATAATCTTTTTCTTCTTTCGATAAATTTGCATAACACTTTTGTCAAAGCTGAAGAATTTCTAAAAAAAAAAGGAAGAATAAATAACGAATTTATTGTTACACGGGTCATGGTTTTATCAATAGAGCCGGTTTTCTGCTGACACTTTTTTGTGTGTTACTCGAATGTGTACCACATTCTGCTTAGTCGTACAAATGTACTTTAGGCTGTTTCAATATTATGTTCGCCAGAATTGGCATTTTCAAAGACTTTGGGTATTCAAAATTATAACCACAAATAAAAAGTGAATATCTTCTAAATCTAAAATATTTAATAAATTGTAAATACATATTTTTTATATATATTTGGATACGTATGTATGTATATAGAGAGGATTTTATTAGTCTATATTGTAAATTTTCGTATCCGCTTTAAATTTTTTTTTGTTTGAATAATATCTTAATTAAAATAATAGTTTTGAAGGCATTTCGATTTGAAATTACAGACGTGTCTGGGTATAGTGAACACCTCGATATAGTGAACACTTAAATTTGTACATGGAGTACTCTAAATAGTATGCAATCGAAATGCTTTTCGCGATTTGTTTCACTATTTCGAGGTTAGTGAATAAATAATAAATAAATTTTGAAAGCAACTTTAAGCAGATAGCAATAAAAAACACACACAAAAAAATCTACCGATGATGCTATGCTGCGAAGTCTACGAGGAAAAGCGGTCCAAAAGTCACTTTGTGAACGCAAGAGGCAAACGCCTACTCGCCAATTCTTTCAATAAGCATACATATATATTTTCCTACTAATTCATTTTAATGATCTCCTGAATTTATTTAAACAAAGTGTATTTTGAGTTTTGGCTCAAAACTTTGAACCTTGATGAACAACCTCAATACCGTGAACAGGTCTTACAATAATTAGTTCCCTATATCCAGATACGACTGTATTAACAAAATTTTAGCTAAACATTTTACATTTTACACAGAACTGTAGATGAAAATTACTTACTAAGAATTAATTTACTTTTTTTTACCTTTTTTTACCATTATTCTACGTCACAAAGTTATTTGACCAGTAGAAAATTCAAAAATTTTTGGCAAAATAATAAAAATTTTTCGATCGTAACTAGGAAAAGGAATTCCAGGCAAATGCATTTTTTAATTGGACAACTCAGTCGTGAAGTTATTTTAACGAATCATTAAGTTTCCTTAAAAATGTCATTCAATCATTAGTGCATAGTTTTGCATATTTTTCAATAAGTGCATATTTTTATAAATATCCAATAAAAGCATGGGTTTACATGTTTTTAGAAAACTGTGCATATTTTTGCATATCTTATAAATTTGAATAATTGAAAATTAGCATCATTCGTTGCTGATGGGGAAGGGTAACGCCTTCCGAAACAACTTTCCGACCTGTTATTTTTGTATTGGTGTTATAAAACTGCTGTTTGTGCATATTTTGCAATTATTATTTAATATTTTTTTAGTGCATAAAATTCATTAAAATTACAATTAAACAATTGCAACGGTACGACTCCCAAAGTTGATATTTATCCTTGCGAATATCTTCGAGAAAAGAGTGATAATATTGTGACATAGATAACACATTTAATTTTTATCAATAGAGTCAACCCCAGAAATGTCAAAGGAATTAAAATTAAAGAGATTTAAGAAAGAAAGTCAAACCTTACATTACGAGCAGAGCTGGGTACGAACTAGTTAAAAAGATAAAAGTTAATTAACGAAGTTAAATTTTTTGCTAATTCTTAACTTTTCCGTTCATTTTGAAAACCACTTAAACGTTAATTAACTCGCGTTAAATTTATTCCGTTAATTGAAGTTAGTTAAATATTAATCGAAGAATTTAAAAAGTAAAATCAATAACAAGAAAGGAAAAATTAAGAATTGAATTAGAACAAATCGAATTATTAACTGCAAGATACCGCCTTCTTGGATATAAATAAATTAAATTAGATTGAATCACAAATTAAACGAAATTTAGAATTTCTATTTACCTTTGCTTATTTACATTATTTAAATAAATAAATAGATAAAAAATAAAAAGTAAGTGCAAACTTTTATATGCAAAGTAAATTTTGCATATAGAAATTTTAACTTGTACTTTACATTTTTAACAACGTTAACTTTTCAACGATATTAACGAAATTAACTTAACGAAGTTAAGTTTTTAGTTAACTTATTTCGGATTAACGTAACCTATGGTTACGAGTATAAGCGGTCTGATCCCTCTGATAATAAAATCAATTTTAAGTTAAGAAATTTCAAAATTTATTGCCTCATAATTAATTGATATACATATGTACGAGTATATGGTTTTATAATTAGAACGTTATTTTTATTGGAATTCATTTTCATACTTTTATTATCACCTTTTGCTTTACCTTAATTCGTATGCTCATTCGTTTATCTGATTCAAGTTGTGATTTCAGTTGTGATCCTTCAATTCGTTGTGGCCTCGAAGGAGAAAATTGAAATTAGTTAAACCACCCTAATCTACGTTCATGTGTGTGTGTGTGTGTGTGTGTGTGTGTGTGTGTGTACGCACACATACATACGTTTGCATCGCTATCAAAATTTAGACAATAGCTCTACACGATGATGCTCTTGATTGCTTTGGGAGTTTGGGGCTTAATGGGCCGGGAAAGGGGCGGTTGACTTGTTTGCTTATTTGTTCAACAGCGCCGTGTACGCTTTTCTTTATACACAAACATGCATACAAGCATACATACAAACATACAGACACAGACGAACATGAACACTCCACATCAGCAACAGCAACGGAGCGCTTCACTCCATAGCACCCACAATACCCGCCGCCGCCGCCCCTACTCTGCCGCCATATACATTCCTACACGCTGGTATTGTCAAAAAGGTCTGTTTGTTTATTTTATTTTTGTTTTTGTTTTTCTCTTTCTTCTTTTTTTCTCTTGATTTTTTTTTTAGCATGTTTTTGTTTCACGAGAAGCATTTAAATTTATTGTGGCACGTTTTAAAATCGAGTATAAATTAATGTTTTGTTTTGTTTCGTTTTGTTTCGTATTGTTTTGCTGTCGAAAATGGAAAACTCTTCACTAGCAAATGGAGAGCAATCGAAAAGCTTTACCAATTGAATTTTAGGCAAGGACACAATTTGTTGTTTCATCCATGAATATTTAATATTAATTATACTACAAATACTAACAGTGATAAATGTCACTCATACGCTCTGTTGGATTCAAATTAAATTTGTTTGGTTAAAAAAAAAACACACACACGCACACGCACACGCACTGCAAACAATCCAAATAATTGTTGACGCTTCTAGCGTTAAAACAACAAGACGGTTTCTTTATCTTTCAGTGAGCTAACAACTGGAAAATTAAATATCGAATTTAATTTTCCCAGAATCAATTCAACATTTTTACAAAATAACATACGAGTATATCTTATCAAGCACACACGCTCGCAACGGTCCTGAGGGTACATCGCAATTGGTCTGCCATTTGTAACGCTCATTAAGATGCGAGCTACATATGTTTGCGAGAATACTTTTGTTAATGCATAAACATGATAAGTGTTAAGCTAAAAGATTCCGTCTGATTGTCCGTACGTCCGCTCAAGCAGTTACAGCCGTCGAGAGTTATCGGTATCGGAGTATTGGTTTGTGAGCGTCTTTCCTTCGAAGCGAAGGAAGCGTTTAAAGATTACAATCACTCCGACTTTTTAATAAACGTTTTACTGCACTAATTCGGCAAAATTGAACATTATCTTTCTAGTCATATTAATAAGCGATTCCTTTGCTAATGGTCAGAAAATACCTGTAAGGAAAGAAGCAAAAGAAAAACAGTATTTTCTGCTATCCAACCGCTTAACTGAAAATTTCGCAAAAATGAACACTATTTGCAGAAGTTTTTGTTTGCCTAATAGAAAATTCGACCTTCACATAAGAGCGTAATCCGTCTAGCAGATCTTAATTTCATACTTCTATAAAAATTATGCTTAACTTTTTTCACTTTTCAATGCAACATTTCATAAATTAAACCATAAATTCTCCAAAAATTATTAATCAATGTACGATGTTATGAGTATACTTATTTTTTAGTACCGACAACGTAGATAATTTTTGTCGATTAAACTGTGATTTTTTTTATTTAAAATTTTCATTTACTTTTTTTATAATAAAATAAGAACTTGCCTCGAGACACTTAAGAGTGTTTTTTTAACCCCTTCACCGCTTTATCCGGAATTATTGTATTATATTTTGGAAAGCTTTTAAAATTTATATTTTTCAATATTAAAACACAATAATATTAACTCAGACAGAAGATATCCTTGGTCATGTTATGACAAAATGGTCAGCAATTTGTATACAAACTTCAAGATTGCAAAGGAATTTAAGATCACTTTCGAACCAAATACCAAATAATGTTCAGCATGTTGCATTTATATGTGCCCAAATAAAACTGAATCAAATACTAAATTTCAGCATAAATTCCAAATATAATTTATTTATGTCAAACAAAAGTATACTTGAGACAAGTATGTATATACTATTGTATGTACATTTGTCATAAGTAAATGTTTATTTGGATTAACTAAATATACTCGTATGTTAAGTAAATATTATTTGGGTGTAATAATTTTAGTGTTAGGGATAAATAAACTATTCACTACATATGTAAATATATAATTCCCTAAAACAAAAATAATTGATCTCTAAAATGATGTTTAATTCAAAGAATTATCATGTTTTTTATATAAGTTCAAGTTCTTTAATTGAAATATTGTTTAGACAATTAAGTAATATTGTTTGACACAAGTTTATTTTATTAATAAACTAGCGAAATGGTAGCAGAACTTCCCGGTACTTCCCGGTACTTCTCGGTACTTCCCGGTACTTCCGTTAGTAACGGAACTTCCCGGTACTCCCGTTAGTTAGCGGAACTTCTCGGTATTCACCGTTGTAGCGATTCTGAGTTATGGCTGTGAAATTATCGGCATACAAACTCAGAAACAAACACCCAAATTTTAGGAGCAATATTAGCAATGTCATCGTATATTTTTACTTAATTAAATAAATTGAGGGCGTAATAAGTAGGCGTGGCAAATTTTGTATTTCCTGTTATTCTTCCCGGTGCATCCCGTTACATGTTTTCTATTTAGCACATCAAGTTTCTGAGCAAATGGTGGTAGGCGTAAAAATGATCCACCCTTTTTTTGAAAGTGTGCGTTAAATTGATCCAACCTGGCCCATTTTTGGGGAAGTTATCGACAGTGCCAATACAAACTCAGATACCAAATTTCAGATTTATAGGAGCAATATTAGCGAAATAATCGAATATTTTAACTTAGTTTTACAAATTGTGGGCGTAATAGGTGGGCGTGGCAAAATTTTCTTTGCCCTAAACCTAAGTCCGTCTGTTTGTCTATCTTTATTCCGTTTGTCTGTCTGTCTGTCTGTCTGTCTGTCTGTCTGTCTGTCTATTTTTATTAATTTCTTGTTAACACGATAGCAAGAGAACCGTTAGATATATTGAGCTAAAATTGTGTACACTGGTTGCTCTTATGACCTAGATTTAGCCAATCCGCCCATGACACTGATAAAAAAATATTAATTTCCTGTTGACACGATATCTTAAAAACAATTGGAGATATTTGGTTAAATTTTATAAACAATTTTCAGTTATAATAGGGAACAACTGACTAAATTTTGGAAACGATTAGGGTGGTTCATGTTTTTTTTATTTATATAACTTTAATTGGTTATTTTGGTACACAAACGATTTTAAGATTTTAAATAAGTAAAGTATTTTATAAAGGTGGTTCAAGATATACAAATTGTTAATATATCTTTATATTAAATATTATTTAAAAATATTTACAATACAATTTTTCAAACATGATCCACTCTAATTTGATTGTGGTATTTAACAATGTGGTGCATTTGTATAAGGCGGTAGAAGCGACTATAATTTTTTACTTGTTTTTGTTTGTGCACTGGTAGAGTAGTTTTTTGTTGTATGTACCACGGAAGAAATTCTGTAATACAAAACCAACGGGTCAATTGAATCCAACTGAAAGAAATTCTCTTTAAAACATAAAAAGAACGAAATATTAAATTTAAGTACTTCAGCTATCTTCAGCTATCTTCAGTTACGCCTCATTAATCTTTTGGCTTTACGGCAAGTTTTAGATGAAAATTCTATTTTAATTTAATTTAACAAATAAAATGCGTAAACTTTTTTACGACAAAAAGTTGTCAGACTTCGGCTTCTGACGTATGAAAAATGAAAAGATGCAAATTAAAAAAAATTAAAAAAGTGCATATAAGTGTTGGAACATCGCTAGCGATATATGTATGTATGTAAATAGTTATCCTTCAAAACTTTAAGCATGTTTATTGCTGCACTTGAGTGGATGTTAAATCCTTAATGTCATTTCGTTAATTAAGCGGATTTGTGTTAAGCATGGCAAAACTTATCGAACAGGACATTATCTATTCAACACTTCTGTAGTCTTTGTTTTATCGCTGTAATAAAATAGCATCTCGAAAAATGACCCAAAACCATTTGGCGTCTGATGGCGCAATAAAAAAAAACCATTGTCAACAACATTTAACGTCCGATGGTTATTTTAAAAGGAAACATGCAAAAAACAAAAAAAGAAAGGATTTTGGCAATTTCATTTTTGGGTTTCCTTTTGACCCACTTTAGCGAGCATCAGTTTAATGCTTCATGACATTTCTAAAACCGTTCACATCTAATTAGTATTCACAAAAGACGCTTGTTTAAATTTTAATTGTTAACTCTTGAAAATCATGTTTAATAATCCATGAGTTTATGTTTAAAGCATAGTAAAAATAACGCTTCAAAGTTACCAACTTGCACAAAAACAAAAGCAAAATCAAAATCAAAAGTATTGCAAATTCAAAAGCCCAAAAAGTTTGCGTTTGCTCAATATTTATGAGACGGTTGAGTTCATCTTAAGGTAGTCCCTGGACGCCCATAAAGAAACGCCTCAAAAGGTTTCTTTATCCGAGAAATATTCACTAAGCAATGACAGCGTTTAAAATAAACGTTTGCTAAAATTACGGACTGGGAATACTATAAATATAAAAAAAATATTAATAATTCATTTATTTTATTTGGAAATGCTTCCTCTATAGGAAAATTACATTGAATTGTAAAAATTGTATACCACATACAATGTACTGTGTCGAGAGCTGTAATACATACATATACTACTTACGTATGTACTCGTTCATACATTTCGACTGCATCGAAAGCAGATGCAAATATTTTCCAGATAAATGACAGAGCAGCCAACAAAGTGGTTAAGGAAACCATTAAAGTCAAATCTATCTGCACCATTTCATGTCAAGAGCAGTAACAAATATTTTGGTGGACATGTGGACTGCCAATGTGAGCTGTCATTGTGAGAGACAGTTGAATGTAACAAGATGTTGGTGCGCATTGTAGCAGACTTAATAGTAGTCGTATGTTTGTATGTATTACCAAATTACCTTTTTAATATTCGTGCACATACACTGAAGGAAAATGCGTTAACAATTTCATTTAATAGACAAAACAAAATTCTCTTAAATGTTTGATTTTTTTAATTTTAACTGCAACTTTTCGCTCAGTGAAGCCGTACGCCCAAAAAGTCAAAAAACCATATGTACGCCATCGGAGCTACTTAATGAACAAATGCAAAAAATGCGAATTCTAGCAAATGAAAAAATATGCTAGACATTGAGATATAATGACATTAATTGTGCTGCGAAAGTAACGTGCAGCAAACTTTGTCCATTATTAATGGCCTGCCCAAATGGATGTTCGGCTTAATTGTCGACTTAATTACGCAAAAACGAGAAGGCGCAAAAAATCACAACTTGAGCTGTTTTCCTTTTTCCCTTTCTTTTTTAGCCATAGTTAATTCATCATTTGTATTAGCCAAGTCACTCATAAACAACAACAGCGGCAGAACAAAGAGACGTCGTTGTGTGACCGAGGAGAGGCGACAACACACAAAAACTGTTAAGCTGTAAATCCGTCATCTTTTTCTTTGCCAACACCAACGCCAACACCAACGCCAACACCAACGCCAACACCAGCACAAACACCAACGCCGGTGCCAACGTCGACAACGAATCATCAAGGGCACTCAACAACTTTCCTCATATTTCACGGTGCTTAAGAGACGAGAGACAAGACGTCTTGTTTTGCCAGCTTGTTTGCTTGCTTGCTAGCTTGTTAAGTAGCGTTGTTTGGCTTCTGACTGGCCCAGTTTCTGGTTGGTACCTAGTTCACGTGCCAACAAACACACAAGAGCAGAGCGGGCCAACACAAAAGATCGACGAAAATGGCCGGTGGCGGCAGGACGGCCGGAAAATACGGCGTTTCTAACAATTTTTATAGTGGTAAGTCAACCAATTTGTGCGTAAATTTGTTTCGGTAGATGTCTGTATGTATACGTATGGGTGTTTGTGTGTGTGTGTATGTGTGTGTGTGTGTGTAGGTATGCTAACAATTTGTAACCGAATACGATAAGTGTCTCCCTACGCCCACATGCGCGATATGGGGACACACACACACACAATATGAACAAAAAGTTTCTTTAGCTTCTTCCGTCGGCATAACCCAATCAACCACGGAAGTTATTCGTACAATGTTTATTAGCCGCATTAAGACGGACATTTTGTGAATACAATTAATTCAAATGTAAGAAATAACTTACAAGAAGAGAATATCAATGCATGTTAAGTTTTTTTTGGCTGCAATTGTGAACGAAAAGTGCTTTTAACATTACTAGATATAAACTTCTGATTAAATATATAAATGTTTATTAAGAAAAACTAACAAAATGATATACGTGGGTGGTCCGATAAGTACTTAGCCTACAAAAATAAAAACGAAAATTCTCGAGAAGTGGTTATATATTTCTCATCAACTTCTTCTTTTAGCTTTATACATTTGACTCAGCTCCAACTTCTGTAAACTGTCTGAAAAATACGATTTCTCAAGGTCTGCAAAGTAGGCCTTCATCGGGTTGTGAGGCTAAGTACTTATCGAACCAGCCTCGTATATTAATAAATAAATATTTTACATTTAATGGTGAGAATGGTTTCTGTCTTCCTTGTATTAATAGAAACTGTTCTTGCAACTTTGTTCTCACGCATTTTGATTAAATGACGGTTTCACATAGTCAAATATTGCCCAACCACCAAGTGAGGAATGTTATTTTCATAATTACCTCGAAAGCAGGGTTTGGCAATCGATTAATTACCGATTGCTGATTGCACTAGTAATCATATGCAGTAAAATAATCTGTTTTTTTTAGTATTTAACTAGAAAATTAGATATAAAACTTGAAAAATATATAGAACAATTTGTAATAAACACATTAGTAATTTATAAGTAGCAGCTATTGTAATATAATTATTAACAAAATTATCTTAATAAATAAATGTATAAATAACAATCTAATTGCTTTTACGATAAGTAATCTGTAACCACAGATTTTTGGTCGGTTACAAATCTTATATGAAGTATCGTTTTGATGAATTGTTATTGTGAAATCCGAAATCCGTGCTAGCTAGCAAAAAGAACGGCTAACATTCATTTTTGTTTTCATGAAATCACTTGGTTAGACTATCTGTAAAAATTTATCAATTTGGCTTTTGTTCTTAAACGATTCCATAAGATTTGTAATTTAATTAATTACAAAAATTCACTGATTACAGATTAGGAAAAATCTGTTAATACCAAAATTTGTTTATAACTCTGAACTTTGTATTAATTAAAAATATGTATATTGTATTAATCATTACGGCCCAACCCTGCTCTAAAGTGGTACTTCGTTGTAATTATACGCATATAAATTTATAGTATCATGATTTATGGCTTTGCCAAAGACAACAAAAACTCAGACCTAACGAATCAGTCTTGAGCTTCGCTTGGTTATACTAAAATCGTATAGAAAGAAAAGAACCACCATAGCAAACTATGTTTATAGCTAGACTGACAGGGTGGCTTGCTATGAAGAGTTGTGACTTTTGTTCTTTTTCTATTTAAATACAGTTTGCAACTGATCTCTTTTAGTTTTACTTATGCAAGTGGTACAATGTAAACCAACCTTTGAACCACTTAAAAATTTATAACACATTTGTATACCAATTTGCGGGTTGCTTGGGTTATTTTGTTGGTTTTGAAATGACATCTTTTAAGAATATTGTATACACTTAAAATTCGTTTGGAAACGAAAATCCTCTTCCGTTTACTACTTCTACTTTTTGTTGTTGTTGTTCTTCTTCTTCTTTTTCTCATTCTTTTCTTTCGCAGGCCACTCGTACAAGAGCATTAACGATGAGATTATTTGGGTGAGCATTGGGATGGGCATCACCATCATCGTGTTGATAACCATTGCACTGTGCTACATCGCATACGAAAAATGTCGCAAGAAGAAGCGTGAATACTACATAAACGCATAACGCGCTTAGGAAGAAGGTCAGGTCATGGTGGCAGTAAAAACTTGCACGCGTTTGGTTAAATAAATACACAATAGCAAAAGGAGTAGGAGGACCGGAAAGTACAGCTGTTGCAGCTGCTGTTAGCCCACTCACTGCATCCGAATCGCTTGGTGCTGTTATAAAAAAAAAAAAAAAAAACGAAATGACGTTACCAAGACCATATCACAATGATGAAAGGATGAGCGAACACAAACGCAAACTTAAGGAAAAGAGAAATATTAACGAAACCCCAAAGGAAAGAAACCGAAAAAAAAACAAAGAAACAAAAAAAAAAACTCACAAGAAAAATATAAATTTTGTAGCGTAGTAACTTGAAGACGTCCACGGTGATGCTTTTTCATCACTATTTTAATGTTGATATATTAAGAAAGTATTTTAGCGAATACACTCGCAACGACACAAAGCCAAAGCAACACATGCGTAAGCAATACACAAATACAATAACACACACACACACACTCGCACTCGCATTCGCACACATACCGGCACGCAAAGTCATTTGAAAGTTTTAACGATATTTTTGGCCCCAACGAATCCTGCATACCAAAGTAGTTACTCGTATCTTCTATTTGGCTCTCGCTAACTTAACAACTTTTCGTTACCGCCAAGCTTGGGATTTTCGGTAGTTGTTCCGTAAGTACATTAACGACGCATTTAGGTAAAAACACGTGCAATCGAGTTAAATACTGGCCGAGAAAATGACATCAGCTTTCTGGGAGATATGTTCCTCCTACACCGTAAGCCGTAATGACGATGTTCATAATAAAAGAAACTAAATTTTTAATTTGATTGAACAGCGGAGGGATGATTTTTAAATTAAGCTTCAACACGTCCATGGAATATTTAAGTTTCTCTTTAATCTTGGTTGAGAAATTTCCAAAGTCACTTTTAAACAATATGCGAGTACTTTACAATGAAGCTTGTAATTGTTGATAATATACTCGTAGGCCCTTAAGGAACCATTTACAAGTAAGAAAGAAATTCAATATGGACACTCGGACATAAAGCTGTTGTTGTTATTAGCAGATTTAAAGGAATACTTTATTTTGGACAACTTAATCCAAGTGAGAGTTTATTTCGATGCTAAATACTAAAAAAAAAAACTTGTAAATATTTAAAACGCTCAATTTTGTACACCCAGAAAATATTTTGGTATTTTATTAAATACGATTCATGTTATAAGAACGAAGAAAATTATTTTCGTCGCAAAAAATGTGATTGCTCTCTCTATTATAAGTGGGCGTTGTTCACATCCGATCACACCCATTTAATTGCCAGTGGTACTGAACTTTACCTGGTTATCTTAACTGTAACTGTAACACTATGAGATGAGCCGCAATCGAAATTCAAGAACGATCGGTCTTGGTTTAAGATTGTTTCATTCAAACTAAAATGAAGATTTTGATTTAAAATTTAATAATCTTGAATGAAGTAAAAAAAATCTTAAAACAAGCGTAAAATCTTAAATTAAAACTGAAATTCTTGATTTAAGAATTTTCAATCTAATTTTAAGATCAAAACATATTGCAATAAGAATATTAAATCTTAAATTAAAACCGTTTCGATCTAAAAATAAGATTTGTATTTAGAGAAGTTTAAGAATAAGAATTTCAAGATTAATTAAGAATTTTAGCCATAACATGACATTAGCCAACGAATCGATTTACCACATAAAAGGCGCGTTAGTATTTGATTGGGAGTAGTTTTTTGTTCGATCTTGCTCATCTTGGTACTTCACCTCCACTTTGATAATAGAAGCTCACATTACAAATCCTTGATCTACGATATCTCTTAAACTACGGCTATAATAGATATCGTGGATAGTTAAATGGATTTACATCGTTAGATCGACTTATTAAATTGTCAGACCTACCACGCCTTTTTATGGGCTTTACAAATGGCAGAACAAACTGAATATATCCTTCGGTACGAACTTACGCTACATATGCGTGTTAATATTTTTTAATATTATTCCAACAACAGCTCTAGTAAATTTAACGAGCATATTCGTGTTAATTAAAAAGTAGATAATCATGTTGAAATGAAACTTTATATAGACAAACAACATGACAAATCGTATTGAGAAATATTAACCATAACATTTGTTAAAATTTTGTTGATATTACATGTTTTTTTTTTTGGTGTAAACTTTTTAAAGTGAATATGCTAAGCAAATACGCTAACACGAAACACCTTTCAAGTTTATCTTTGAAAATGTACATATTTTACAAATGTTATAAAAGCAAAATCTTATCATTTAGACAAGTGCTCAATACATGAGCCTCTAACTCTTGGCAAGCACAAAAAGCCGGATTGTCCAAAACCCAAAGAAGCTTACGTTTATGTAAATTTAAATTTATTGATTTCTTATTCGCAGGTATTTCTACCGTTGACTGCATCGATAAGACGCAAAATTTAACACATTTGACAAAACAACGAAAAAGTTTCTTTGTCCTCTGTCTTGAAGCTTTCTACTGCAATCATGCGAAACAGACTTCATACACTCCGCGTCGCGTCGCGTCGGCGTCGGCGTCCGCGTCGTTGAGTTTGAGTGTGCAGAGATTAAGCGTGTCAAGCTCAGATTGCACACAACGAGCGTTGAAATTGTTCCATATAGACACGCTCACGGTTTACTGCTTACGAGTATAACGACTAAAGTCGTTTTGTCTTTATCCGCTCGAATGTGTTTTATCATCGCGTCTGATGATGCACCACACACAGCTCGGAAAGAGAATGAATGCCACAAATGCAGGAATGCCACAAAATAGCAAATAAACATTGGAAATTGAACACACACACACACACCAACACACACTCACATTCTACATGAGATATCCTAATAATTTTGCCCACAAGCATTACAAATACTCATATACGAACCTCATCCTACTTACCGCCCCCATCGCCCCTCCACCCACGCCGTTCTCACCCACAGCATACATACAAAAGAACTTATGTGAATAACGACTCGTAGAACCAATTTCTTGTCCACATTTTGAAACTCGTAAGGGATGCAATTACTTTATATACCAATTACAAATGTACTTTATGCATTTACATACATATAAAAATAAACATAAATTAAAATAAATTAATGATACTACTTAAAAAACAAACCAAGTTCTCTTTAAGAGGGACCAAACTCTACAAAAAATTAATTGTTCTAATGTAATTGTACTTTAATTCCTAAATCCGAATTAATGTTCCAAACGAATGTATTTACCATTACCAATTAATTACCTTAACTATGTTAAAACTTTACATGTACTTCAGTATTTTACTATAAATAAAGCTGTTAAATAAGTGTGACGTTAAAAAATATTTTCGTTTTATTTACGCAAATTTTATATGAGACTGATATTCTATATACAATATACTATATATATATTATATAAAATGAACTTAGTAGTGTATCCAGGTGTCCAATTCGATATTATTAACACGATATTTGTTCAATACAAATTGTTTATTGTTGTTCTTATATGTAACTAGCGAATGCCCGGCTTGCGTTGCAATGCCACTTATAAATGGTAGCAGAACTTCCCGGTACTTCCGTTAGTAACGGAACTTCCCGGTACTCCCGTTAGTTAGCGGAACTTCCCGGTATTCACCGTTGTAGCGATTCTGAGTTACGGCTGTAAAATTATCATCAAGTTCCTGAGCAATGATGGTAGCCGTAAAATTGATCCACCCTGTTTTTAAAAGTGTGCGTTAAATTGATCCAATCACGCCCATTTTTGGCGAAGTTATCGACAGTGCCAATACAAACTCAGATACCAAATTTCATTGGATTTTTCGGAGCAATATTAGCGAAATAATCGAATATTTTAACTTAGTTTTACAAATTGTGGGCGTAATAGGTGGGCGTGATCACAGCAACTCCCTAAAATGTCATCAAAATCGGAAGAATGGTTTAGACGCCCTTTTGGTACAAAGATAGAGAGAAAGAAACAAACAAACAAACAAACAAAGAAAGATAGATAAATTCATTTTTATATATATAGATTCAATTTAACAATATTTCTCATTTGGCCTTTTGCTTTTGGCGCTCTTTTCTCGCTGGTTGGTTATGTCCTTGGTGTAACATTCGTGACGTCATATTCACGTGTACATCGCTCTTCGCATATTGCCGCAGTGTTGGAATTTCGACATTGTTTGTGATCGGAGGTTTTTCTTCAACAACACGAGGAGTTGTTATCAAAAGCGTAAAAAAGGAGTACTTCACTACCCTCTCGAGTCTAGACTACTGTTAGTTAAGCCAAAGCTTCTGCTAACAAAATTAATGTGCGGAAAACTGCAGTAAATAGGTCGGCAAACTTAAAACCGCAAACAGGTTAAGGGACTCTGAACCAACTCACAATATGCCTGCAAATATGAGAACTTCAAAATGCTCCAAACTCTACAAACAGGCACAACTGTTTAAGTCGATATGTTATAAACTACGACTGTTATCATTAGAAGAGGTTATAGAGGTTATAAATAAACAACTTGCGCGAGTACGGTTGTGCGTCTTACTTAATTTTCTTTCCATGGCACAGCGTAATTACTCTCTCAGTGCAATCCTTTTCTTCTTTTTAATTATTATTTCTTTTTAATGAGTGTCATTCTTTTATGCTCAGTTGAGTATAGCTCATGGGAGTACCCAGGATGTAAGTTAGGGGGTGAAAGGAAATATTTTATAAGAATTTTACCAAATTATTTTGTTTAATCAATCAAATTTGTCCAGAAGTTTCTTTAAAGATTTAAAAATTTGAGAAATTTTGTTGCTTCTTTAAAATCTCCTTTTTTTAAATCTATGAACTTTTTTCAGAAATTAAATTTTTTAAAAACTTATTTTATTTTTCATTTCGCAAATATTTTCTTTTCAATTGTTTTTAGAATGAAATTGATTTAAAAAAAATACAATTGTATCAAAAAACTCACCCGGTGTGCAACGTAGAAAATCGTAGATTTAAATTTTTTTTTAAAAAACTTGATAAATTTACAACGGTCATATCATAGTCCGAACCCTGTGAGTCATATCATAGTCCGAACCCTACGAACCAGAGCTAAGAGGAAGCCAGTAAAATTGCAACAGAAAACACTTAAATAAAAAACATTTCATCATCGAGCTGGGGGGCGCTTGTCCACCCCCACTCCCCATACCTGGGTACGTCCATGATATTGCCTACAGTAGGTATCTAACCTTGATTAATTACAAATATATTTATTTATAAAGAAGTCCAGCGTAAGAAGAATTATGTTTCTTGCTAATTAGTTTTTATTCAAATCTTAAATATACAAATCCAACTGAAAAGCACATAAACTACATTATAAAATTAAAAAGAGGTCGAAATGGTTGGAAACAAATTTTAAAAAGGGCATCAAATTAATTATAAAACTCCAGAAATATAATAGAAAGACTAAGGCAGACATATGCGTATGACGCATTCTTATACAGCGGACAATTTATTATATTTCTAAAATCTGTGCTGCATCCACAGTAACCTCTTGATAGCTAGTCAGAGTTTCTACTTCGATGCGCTCCAACTTGACTCCGCGCTTTTCGTGCGTCAGCTTGTGATTGCGAAGTTTGTAGGCCTGTTGGAAACCCTTGCCGCAGACATCACAACTAAGAAATAAATGAAATCAAATTATTTAATATTTGAGTAGTACTTCAACATTTAAATTAACAATAATGTTTAAAATAAGTTAAATGTTTTAATATTGATTATTTTCCAACTGAAGGGAGATTCTGTTTGGATTTCTTTTAAAAAAATATGAACTTTATACCATATTTTATTCAAAAGTTTTACCGCAAAGCCAGAAGATAGCATTAACTTAACTTGATGCCATATTTAAATACTTACACATGTGGTTTCTCTCCTGTGTGAATCATTTTATGGAACTTGAGGGTGTTCGTATAGGTGAAGGCTTTGCCGCACACATCGCACACATAAGGACGCTCGTTGGTGTGAATGCTAATACATACAAAATTAAAAAATTGGATTATTAAAAACATTAAATGAAATCAGTGAAAATTAAAAATAAAGGAAGTATACACACCGATGATGTTTGTTGCGCGTCGAGAGATCAGCAAATGCGGACGGGCAATAGCTGCACTTGTACGGCCGATTTCCGGTGTGCGTGTTCATGTGCCGCGTCAGCTGTTGCGTTTGCGCAAAGCAATGACCGCAAATTCTATGGTGCAAAATAAAGTAAAAAACGTCAATAAAAAGTGATTTTTCTAATTAAAATATAAACGAATTTAAACGTACTCGCACTCGTGTGGCTTGATGCCCTGATGCAATTTAATGTGTTCGGTAAGTCGCCCCTGGGATGGATAAATATTGCCACACATGTCGCAAATAAAGTTTGTCTCCTTGAACTTTTTGGCTTTCGGTTCCTTTTTGATTCCCTTTTGCGCTTTAGGGGCACGCTGCATGGTAAGGCGACTTGTTGTTGGCTTTTGACTGGCTGGTTTCTTTGCTGTTTGCTTGGCCGACACTTTGTTTTTGGCTTTAGCTTTTGATTTTGTTGCATTCGGTACGAATTCTTCATCTGATGTAAACTCTTCATCGTCAACAAAGTCGACAAGATATTCAATTTCGTCCGAAATAACTGACGCAGATCGCTATGAAGAGAGAAAAATAGTAACAAATATTATAAACTGGTATTTCTTTAAGTTAATTTGCATTTAAATAAATTGTAAATATTTGGGATAAGGTCATTTTCTTTCCATCTTAAATATTTGATTTTATTCGGATCGACTTAAATCATCTTTTTCTTTATCATTTCAAAACATCGATCCGAAACTTTTTATATGGTAGTTTAAGCTAACCAAATTTGAATTAAACCAACTAAAATAAACTTATTTTTTTAATTTAGCATCCGATAGTGTCCTTTAAAATTATAAAAACAACATTGCCTTCCGATATTTAAGTGATACTCTAGTCAGATAGAATGTAAAGTTGAAATTGAAGAAAAATCTAGTTTTCAAAGAGCAAAAGTAATCAGAAAAAATTTAATTTTCTGTTTGCAGTTCAATTGAAACGTCTTTCATATTGCTACGTAAGCGTTATATTTTTTAAAAATCGTTAATTTAAATACGCACGGGCAAGTCTAATCGATAGAATATTATTCGCAATGAATCGATTGGACAACACTCTCGATGAGGTACAAAATACGCGTTTCGGTAATATCTATCATGATTTGATCAAGATAATGTCCAAGCAAACTCAATTCAACGAGATCGAGGTTAGCTCGATCCTTATGGTCTACTACAAGTTCGTGCTGGCCAACGGTTCAAAGGCCAAAAGCATGACCAAAAAACAATTCTTTCATCTCTTCCTGGTGCTTTTCAAAGTCTATGACCTACAAATAATCGAACGGATTTTATTGAATCTAACCAAGGATACGAAAAAGGAAGTCGATCCGATAGCTTGGGTTAAACTCTTTTCCGTATTTATGTCTGACAAATTGGAACAAAAGATGAAGTTTGCCTTTTCGGTTAGTTGGCGACACACAAAGCTTGGCAAAATTTATAATTTTTTTAAATACAATTTTACAGGTGTATAACTTTCATGGCACTGGATTTATAAACCGAGAAATTGTTACACATTCTGTAGAGAAATTCTTTACAGGCGACGATGAGGATGAGGTTAATGAATTGCGTTCGGTTAGTGTCGCATGCCAAAGATGCACATTCAAAATTTAAATTTGTAGAGAAAGACTTCCGTCTGCGACTTGAAAATTGAAACTGATTTGAATTAAAATGACTTTAAAATTATTTTAGGATATGGTCGAATTAATCTTCAAAAATTTCGACGTCGACAAGGATGGTTTTATTTCATATGACGACTACAGTAGCGTTGTTATGAAGCAACCAATGATGCTGGAATTTTTAGGACAATGTCTGCCCTCGGTCCCTACAAATGCTGTGATTGCATACTGTGCCAACATAACGTCCAAAATCGGAGCAGCTCCTAAAAGTATGTATGTTTTTTTCTTTAAGTATAAGTAAGCAATCGATCGTAAACAGATTACTAAAACTTAAATGCCAAAGTAGGCTACACGGCAAATTTTATTTCTAACTGCTTCGCAATCTCTAAATCTTAGTTTCAAATATCCACATGGATAAATATTATCTTTAAGCCTACAAGAGCTTTATTCAACTCAGACTACAGAAGAAAGGTGTTCCTATTTGAATATTAAGCATGAGCAGTTCAAACTTAAAACTGCGTCAGTCTGACCAGTTTTAATTGATATTTTGTATTATGATTTCTTTATTTACGTCGTTTTTGTGACAAAGTTTTAGTAATAATATTTACCATCGATTAATTATGAATTTGTCTATTTTCCAACATAACAATTTTTTTTGTATAGCGAAAATAAAAATACGCAGAATGACAACAACTGAAGAAATTTTATAGTAAAAAGCTGTCCCATTACAACTCGGGCACTATATTTAAAATTTAAAGCCATTTGAAATTATTTGTAGTGCTAAATTATGGTATTTTTTATAAATAAAAAGTCGGGCATTTATGTCCAATTAGGTATCATACAATTTAATTATTTTTGTTAAAGAAAGCAATGGAAACAAAACGTTCGTACGTAAGTAAGAATATTTGTTATGTAAATTCCCGACATTGTAAGGCGGGAAAGACCAAAATACATTTTTCTAGAGTATTATTATTATAGGCCTTGAAGCACTGCGACCAACAAGATCTATTGTGCATGGCCTTTAGGTTTAATCCCTATAGAGTATAGTGAAGATACTAGAAAATCAATTTTCTGCAAAGATGCAATTTTGGATATGTAAAAAGAAAGTTTTTTCGACATATAAGAAACTGTTTTTGTTAAAAACAAATAATAATCAAACAATATGTTAAAATGACTTAAAGCTCTAATAAAAGTTCTATTAAATTTTGACAGGTCAAAAACTTAATTTTTTAAATAAAATATTGCGGAGCACGGCAAAGATGGTTTGTTGAAACAAGCAGTAAATTTTGTTTTTTGACTCTGTACCAACGGTTCGGGCAAAAATATTCCTTTTAGTATTGTATATTTCGTTTACACTCTAAATGATAATTTCACTTAAGAACAATTGAAAACTTGCATCTTTGGTTGCTGATGAGGAAAGGTAACGCCTTCCGAAACAGCCGTCCGACCTACTATTTTTGCATTGTTGTTGCTCAAAAAATCAACAAAAATAATAATTTTTGTTAAATGACCTAATGCTCCAATAAAACGTCTATCTAATCCTTTTTATTGATTTGTTTGCTTGTTTCGAGTAAAAGAACCTCAATTATTATACGGTAGGTTAGGTTATGGTGGCGGTTTCACAAAGACCATTCTGTCGTATTGGAATCTCTTGTTTAGCGATGTATTTCAAATATAGGCAGACTTTTTTAACTTTAGCTTTAGGACAATGAATTTTTAATTTAAGAAACGAATCCGGAAGAATAAAAACAAAAATACTTGTTCTTACGTACCTCATTTGTGTCGATTTCCTCCAAGACCACATCTTCGTCCTCGCCTTCCTCATCCATTGGTTCATACATTTCCATAATTTCCTCATCTTCGGACAATTCCTGTTTGATGCCCAAAGTTTCATCCGGTTCCAGTTTCAGTGTAATTTCCTCGGCTTCATCTAATTCCAACGCCAGATCCGGCATTAATGAAGGCTCACTTTCTTCGCCCTCCTCCGCCTCCGCCTCCTCGATGATGTCCACATCGGTCTTCTCGACGATAACGGGCGCAATGAAGCGACTTAAATGCTTGTGTGAGCGCTGGCACGAGACGCGAAATTTATACGCCACGCGGAGATAGCGCAGACACTTGCTACAGATTTTATCGGGAAAGTGGTCGTACTGCTTGATCTATCGTAGAATATTAACGATTTATCAAAGAGGCAAAGAAAATGCGCATAAATGGTTGCTGTAAAATACTTACAGGCACACCGCCGCACTCAAAAATCATCTGCGTCAGATCTTTGTCCTCGCTCTTGTCAAAAATTGTTTGCATCACCTCCTTCGGCTGCTTTAAGCAGACGCGACAAACGATCCACTTTTCAGTAAGACTCGATTTCATGGTTGCGCTTGCGTGCTTTTTGTTTTTCCTCCTATTCGATCTTAATTTTATTCGACCTATTCCCAATTATTTTAATAGAATTTTGCTTTCGTTGAAAAATTAAAGCGACGCGCTATTTTTTCTAGTCTTTTGTTGACAGCAGCTGTCAGTTGTGACAGTTAACCATCTCTTTACACATGACATTCGTAGGCATATGTTCAGTGTTGCCAGATTTTGTAATTTTCAGTTAAATAAATCGAAGTTCAAGGTTACTTAAATTGTTGGTTGATCGGAAGAATGTCATATATAACAAAAAAATACGTCAGTCAATTTTGACTCTAAAAATTAACTTGCAGGTAAATTAATACCAAATAATCTTGATATTTAATTGGTTATAGCTATTTTGTTTATTTGCGACAAAGAAATAGTCAAAAAGTTATGACAGCGTTGTATCAGAATTTTTTTTTACAATCAATTGTTACTTTCAACCACATTCGATTGTCAACGGAAATTCCAATACGACGTTGTCAAATTTAACTTTACTTATTACTACATTCTGCTCTCTGTGTTAAACGTCGTTGGCTTCATCTTCATTGTATAAACTGGCGTTAAGTGCCATCGAGTTGAATCAATAATTAGACGCTTTTCACCCAATTTTACACTTTAAAAAAAATGTTGTTTTAATCTGCTGCCCACTATTAGAGGGGGCTTGACATGGTGCAGATGATAAAAACTATAAACCAACAATTATGTACGTATATCACAAGAATATTTTACATATATAAGCAATTTTTGTAATTAGCTAATGCTGATCGAACAAAATTTCTAAATATTTTTGACTATTTAGTTGCAAATATATTTTGCTTTTAGTGTAAATTATACGTCAATTTTTAAGTCGATCTTTAATCACTTTTTCTTGTTTATTAATTCAAATATGTAGTCCAAAAATTATACACATTTTATTAACTATCACATTGATTAAAAGAAAATGTATATTAAATTCTATTATAGAATCGTGGAAAAAATACGAAATTGTTTTATTGGCTGAAATAAACTTAAAATAAATAAAGCGGAAATTAAGGTAACTTCTACTGCAAATCGAGACTATCCTCGTCCAATTTTAGCACATTTTCCGTCATGTTATGCGAGCGTTCGTGCGACTTCTTGTGATGAAGCTGTGAGAATTTCTTATCGCAATGCATACAGCTATCGAAAAAAAATTTTTAACAATAAATTTTAGATTTTAGAATGCAAACTCACTCAATCGTATTGTTTGATTTGAGATAGCAAATTATTTGCAGTTTAAAATATAAAGTTAAAAACATATTCTAGATAAAATTATGATTTATTTACCTAAATGGCTTTTCGCCGGTGTGTATCATCATGTGAACCTTTAGGACATTCGAATAGGTAAAGTCTTTCAAACAAATTTCGCATTTAAAAGGCCGCTCTTTGGTATGAATGCTGCGCGGTTTTGTAAAAACAAACAATTTTATATATATTATAAAAACGTTAATTTAAGAGCAATACTTAATGTACTAACACAAATTGTTAAAACTCACCGCTGATGTTTAATACACGTCGATGGATCTGCAAAGCTAGCGGTGCAGAATTTGCACTTAAATGGACGACTGCCTGTGTGCGAGTTCATGTGTCGTGCCAGTTGCGGCGTTTGCGCAAAACGCTTGTGACAAATTCTGATTTTGGAAAATACACATATTAATTATGTTAATTATAAAACTAACAAGACTACACCTACTCGCACTCATGCGGCTTCTCCTTATCCGTTTGATGATTCTTCATGTGCAGCGTTAGCTTGGCGCGTTCATTGTACATGTTACCGCAGTGGGAACAGATGTACGTAGGTGGCTCGTGATCCTCCTGGTCGTTTAACGACACCGCTAATTCACGTTTTGTTCGCGCACGACGTTTACGCATCGATACCTCTGTCGATCGTCGTGATTTGGTCACGCTGAATTTCTCTACCACTTGGAACTGGCTGGCATCGATACCATCGCAATGGTCCGATTCTGTATTTAGTTGATTTTTACGCTTAATGCCGCTCGGCATGATATTGACAAGTGCTTCTGGTGCCGCCGATTCCAATTGGGCTTCACACAATACAGCGTCCTCGTTGGAATTCACTGAGTCTGTGCCCGCAATTTCTTGGACAATTTGGAAATTTGAATATGAAATGGTGGACATTCCATCAGATATGGCATTTTGACTAGAATCATCCTGCAAAAATCCGATTTGGTCATGGGGTAGCTCAATGTACTTTGGAGGCAAAACAAAAAAATATTATATTGTGGAATACCAAAGTAAAATATACATAACAATATCATATTAAACAAGTGTACCTCGCAATCCACCTGATCCTGCACTTCATTTTCCTCCAGTTCCTCCATAACCATATCAGAACAAATCATGTCTGCTTCATTGTAATCCACTTCTGCATCTTCTTCTACAAACTCGTGTAGTTCTTCATTCTCCTTCTCTTCTTGAACATAATCATATTGAATATCCGGGACTTCATCGCCATGGTAAGAGTTATCCAGTGTTGCCGCATCTGAATCCACCTCTTTTTTCACGTAATATCCGTGTTCAATACCCAGCTCCATTTCATTTGGCGATTTTTGTATTTCTTCCTTCGCTTGTTCTTGTTCCACGGAAATGGATGAATTTACGTCGCGCATGTGTAGCAGTTGCACAAGCTGCTCCTGCGAACGTTGACAGAGAACACGAAACTTGAGCGCCGCGCGCAGTAGCAGCTCACACTTGCTGCACATACTGTCTGGCAAATCAGCGTCCACATCCAACTGCAAAATTTTTTGATAAAAATGTTAATAAGCTTGGCGTATAAGAAGCAATCAAACAAAACTCACGGAAATACCACCGCATTGCTCGATTTTCTGAGCCAAATCCTGCGCCCCCATAGGATCGCATATTTTCAACATTGCATTCGTTGATTGTTTCAAACAAATGCGACAAATTATCCATTTACTTTTTTCGCCAATAGTTCCCTCCATGGTTTGTTTATTCTTTGTAAAACTCCAAATATAATGCAGCTTGCTTTTTCACAGCATTGTTGTTTGACATTTGTTTTTATAACTAGACATTTAGGTAAGCAGCCAGGCAGTGTTGCATTTAATACTTTCGGCAGTGTTACATTTCACTCTTATTTCTCCATTTCATATTAGCCGGCAAAATCTCTAACAGCAAATGTTCCAATTAAAGTTACTTATTTGCCATTAATACTGTGAAGAGAATTTATTGATTAAAATTATAATACTTTATATTCAAAGCGAAATCATAAAATTTAATTTTGTAGTTTAACATGCTATAACGAGTCTGGGCGAAATGGTACTTTCCCATAAATTCTTTAAAATTGAGTTAAGTGCACGGTAACCTTGCTTTCATATAAGACTATTAGGTAAAGGTTCTTTATTGAACCTCAAGCGGATAATGAAATATAAACATCAACTCCTTTCGCATAGCTAAACAAAAAACTGTTAAATTGGAATTTATTTTTTTAAGTTAATGACCAAAGGGATTAAATTTATCTAATATTTGTATTTGATTTTATTAGTTTCTATTATCCGTGGGTATATAAGATTTGCACCACAATTGAAGATTATATTAGATATATTAAAAAAAAATAATTTTATATTTTTATAACAAGATAACCTAAAGGTCGGATGTTATTCTTAAATTTATTGTGAAGAGAAAAAGTGATAATATCTTTTATATAACACAAACTAAAAAACGCCAAATTAACTGTCACCCCCACTATAGTTTAACGTTAACGTTAAATAAATGCGAAATTGCAGCAGCGTGATTTCGATGAGTTCAACGTGGGAAATTGTAAATGGCCCTTTCGAAAAATTAAATACCCGCCCTGTTTTTCCTGTAATTTCCCCCTCAAAAATTAAGCTGGCAACACTTTTATTTTTAAGTCTGACAACAACATTTTTTTAACATATCGGGAAATTCGTTTTGTTTTTAGTTCAATATCCCATAAAATCTCAAAAATAGAATAAAATTCGTAATTAAGCTGAAAATATGACAGAGATCAAGATTGAAGTGGATGCGATGAGCGTTTGCCGTATTTGTTTGCAGAGCGGCGAAGAAGATACGGGGATGCTTTCAATCTTTGAGCGCGACTCTGATGAACTATGTCTCTATGAGAAAATTGAGAATTGCGGCGGAATCAAGGTGATTTAAATTATTTTTCTTTTTTACGTTTGGAAATTTTCATAAAACTTCCTTTGCCCGAAAGATTATTAACGATCCGGACCTGCCAACACGTATCTGCAAAAAGTGTAACGCCTTCCTCTGCCTCGCACACAAGTTTCGCGTAATTTGCCGAAATTCGGACGACTATTTACGCGAATTTGTTTGTAAATCCTCGCGCAATTTTGGTGGTGGCGATGACGATGATGAAAACAACGAGGATGGTTATATTTCAAATTACGAGTACTTAGCGGAATACAATCCAGCAATGATGGACGGTGTCGACAAAGATGGTATGGGAAGAGGTGTAATATTAGTTAGCGCAACTGATGCTGGCGGAGCATCAGCAAACGTTGCACAGGTAGCAATATATATATTATTCTAATTTGGTTTTTTAATAATATTAACTTGTTTACGCACCATAAAAAAAAAACAGGTCTTGCAACAGGCTGGTCATGAAATTGACGAATCCCAAACTGCATTCGACTACGATGAAATTGATGAATACACCGAAATGTGGTTAAACGAGGAGGACGACATAATCGAAGAGGATCACGGCGAAAGTTCGCAGGAACTGAATGCTTCTAATGCTGACGCAACTGTACCCGTCGTTTCTCAAACAACAAATCCCTCAAAGAAAACGCTAGGCATCTCGTCGGATGGTGCTGCGGTGATACGCGTCAAATCGGAACACCAACTAACGCGCGAGAAGGTCGAAAAGCAGCTGCACATTTGTGATATTTGTGGCAATTCATATCCACGCAAATACGCTCTTGAGGCGCACATGCGGCGTCATCGCAACGAGCGTCCATTTGAATGCGAGTGGGTCCACTTTCTTTTCTTTTTGAGTCAACAAGAACTTTACCTTAATCTAATTGATGGAATTTATTTATTCTTTCTTTTAGAATTTGTGGCGAATCGTTCCATTTGAATTTTCAGCTAACACGCCACATCCGCAAGCACACTGGTCAGCGTCCCTATACGTGTAGTTATTGTCCGCGCGCTTTTGCCGATCGCTCCACTATGGTAAAGCATGAAAGGTGCGTTTACTCATTTTTTATTACAACTTAATGTAACTAATTTTTGTCCTTATTTCATTTAATTTAAAGAATACATCGGGATGAGCGTCCATACGAGTGTGGAACTTGTGGTAAGACTTTCACCTACTCTAGTGTACTTAAAGTGCATCAACTGACGCATACCGGCGAAAAACCATTCACGTAAGTAACTTGAACAAGAAAAAATCGCTACAGACCGTATAAACCATTGAAGAACAAAATATAACTTTTATTCTACATTTAAGAGATTAAACCAAATTAAAACGCTTAAACCTTTTGTAAATATTATTATTAATATCAGTAGATTCAACGATTTAATTAAGTTTAAAATTTAGGGTAAACTTTTTAAAATTATTTTTTGTAGAAAAGTTTATTTCCAAGAAATGTGAGAATAAGAAAACAAAACAGATTCAAGTCCTTGGTTATATGGGCAGGCTACGTCAGTAGAAAAACTTTCAAAGCCTTATGTTAATATTCGCTTTTTTCTTGCTTCTTCCCCACTCCTATAGTTGCGGCATTTGTGGCAAGCGTTTCGCGCGCGCTCACCATTTACGTGCTCATCTCGAAACGTTGCTGCACCAACACGATCCCCGCTCCAAAGTGCTGCTCAAGCAAATTAAACGCGAGGATGACTGCAGTTATACAAACGATGACTATGCGCTGTAGCGAAAACCAAAATTCCACCAACCGCTCCTTATTTACGATTAATATTAAGAAATCAATCACATTAGTTTTAGTTTTTAATAAAAACCACGACGGTCTGCATTTTATTTCCACGTACTATGTCTATGTAATTCGACTTATCAAAATTAAAACTTGATTTTACGATTTAGTTTAACTAGCTCTACTCTACGCTTACAGTGTACAGCAGGCAAAAAACATTTTTTGTTTGTTTGTTTATGTTTTAACTTTATACGATTTTTTTATGTTTATGTATATTTAAACACGGTTTAAACTTACAATTTAATTTCATTATAAAAAGGATTTTTTAATTCAATAAACATTTTTAGATTGTATTTGACAATATGCGATTTGTTTTAAATTAATGTGTATAAAACTATAGAAGAAACAAAAAAAAAACCAAACTATATTTATAAATTAAATAACAAACAAAAATAGGGATTACTTGGCTGGTTTGTTTGGGTAGCGGGGAGGGGCGAGACAGTATGATTGGGAACGTGGATTAAATCGTAATTAAAAGTTTAAACAGTTATTGGCAACAAATGTTAAAAAAATAATGTTTTCCTAAACTCGTATTTCGATTTTGTTTTTGTTTTGTTTTTATAAAAATAAAATAGACTTCTTGGGAGTTAGACAAACAGCGAAGACGACGACTTAATAACGAGAAATTTGCACAGCAAAGAGCACAGGGGGGCGGGCGGGCGTTGCGTGGCATTGATATAGCCACCAAGTGATGATATATTAATGATGGGGCCTAAATCAAACCTATTTGCTAACCATGCGCATTTTATCCTTCAGAAGGTTTCTCAATTCGGTGACCATGAGCTCGTGCGATTCCTTAAATGTTGAGGCTACATCGCCGATGAGTGTTGCTTCAACTTCCGGTTTTAGAGACATGTCCGCCATGAAGGAGTTCAAGTCGCGCGGCAGTGTGGGCGTTTTCCAGTTTTCTGTAAATCATAGGAAAATATTACAATTTAAAAATAAATTTAATTTACTTATTAACATATATTTCAGGTTTTGAATCTTAGATTATTTTATACAAGTGTGCTACTTACGTATTACAGTTTCGCAAGATTGCAGTTTTTTCTTTAGATGTCGCATCAATTCCACCAGCAGCTGACTGCGCTCCTTCTCGCTGATGACTTGATTTTGTTCGTGATTGTCGACGGATTTCTTGCGGGATTTGGTCTTGGTGGGCGCCTGCATTTTCTCATGAAACACTGAGAGGACAAAAGCGTACAACGACAAAATCTGCGACGAATATTTAAACATTTAAATTAAATAAACAATAAATCGAAGATATATAAAATATGCAACATTCACCTCCACACATGCGGCCACCTTGCTCTGCCATTCTCGTCGACGCCACAGTCCGTCTGTGGTCGCCTCATCACTTTCCCTAATCGTGTTAGCACACAGATCAACAATCGAGTTGACATTATCGCTGATCAGCTTACATTGCAGCGGCAAATTGCTCGAACCAGCGTGCAGATGCAACACCAGTTGCGCCAAATCGGCAAAGAAACACTCGTACGGCATTTCGAGCAGCAAATGCAAACGTGTCGGCAGCAAATTGACTAGAAAACGATTCGAAAGCGGCTTATACGACATGAGACGCAAACGCTGGAACAGTCCCGTCCACGATTCAAGCAACAGTTCGATTGTTTCCGTCTCCTTAGGAGGCGACGGTGGAGCTGTTGAAGCAATTGTCGTCTTCGCCGCGGTAGTTCCAGCGGTAGATGTAGTCGTGGAGGCGCTTGTCGTCGTCGATGTTTTAAACGATTGCTTTGAGGCCGTCGTGGCCGGATGGAAGAGATCCACAAAGGAGGCGACCAGACGCAACAGTAACGAACGAACTTGTAGTAATTCGATCTCCTGCGAAAAAGACTCGTTGCGCTCCTCCTCGATATGCACCAAATGTACAGGATCCCAGCGAACGATTGCGGATAAATCACGATTATCGCTGAGCTCTGACCACGAAATTCGATCGTCAGCCGGTTCGATGCTCATCGCTGTATACGCCGCCAGATTCTGATGAACGTGACCGTACAACATGACCAGATCGCAAAGTTGTGCCTCCACCGAAATAGCCACATAATGAATGCTGTTTGTCAAGCGCTCCTTAAAGTTCATAAACTCTTCTAGTTTTGAGAAGGTGCAAACGCGATAGGTAAGTGCAATGTATTCGAGGCGATCCTTGTAGCTGTTGGTAAAGAATTTCAGCGTTGCATCGAAGACGGAACGTGCCATTGAAAAGCGTCCACAGAGAGGCAGTAAATTACAATGGATGTAGCCCATCGAGTCGAGCTGTATCTGTTTAATATCGAGATAGTCGTACATCTCCTGCGCTCCTAACATGCATCCAAACATGTGGTAAATCTTAAGGCTCAGCAGTTTTATGTGAAAATTACTAGTGCTGTTGCGTAGCACGTACTGCAGGAGGCAGAGCGCCTCGAAGACGCGATCGGACTTTTGTTCTTGCAGGCTGATATCGTACATGACATTGGCTGGGTTTAAGGAAAAGAGCGGATTGGAATTAAATTAAAAGGAGCACAAAGTTTGGCACACAAAAAATATATTTTAGTACAATATTTTAATTTCAAACTTTTTCATTAAACAAATTCTAAATTGTAAAAAAATTTTGGAAGTTTTTCAAACTCGACTTATAAATTAAATGAAAACTAACCTGCCAATAGAGCATACGGATCCGAAGGACCCATGTCGGTGTGAAGTAAATTCTTTCCAAACGAGCTAAGTCCATGTTCATAGTGCAATTTAAGTGCTGTGTAGAAAGCAAGCAAATGTTCAACTTTTAAATCGATGTGCGAGCCACAAATACGCGAAATCTGCAAAGCGCAAATATGCTTCTGCATTTGTTCCTTCTGTTGCGAAAAAAAAACAAAGTTTAGTAAAATGAATTGAAGTTATAAAAAAAAAGAGGAAACTTACATTTTGCGGCAGCGTAGTAGAGCTGATGCCACTCTCCAGCAGCAATTTACTAGCTAACAGCTGTCGGTCTTCCATGGTGATGGAGGAAAGGAAGAGCGTAATGTCATGCGTACAGCACGACTTGTCGCCAAACAAACGAAAGTACTCTATGATCAGTTCGCAGAAGTCACCGAGCAACTCTTTGGCGTTCAACTGTTGCGCACGCATGCGTTTGTGCAGCTCCAAGCGTGCCAAGTATGGCCCGCGCACCTTTTTATCGGTCGATTCAATAAGCTGCAATTGAAAGCAAAATGTGTAAGTGGAAAAATCTTGCCATAGGAACTAGTTTTCATATACAAAAATGCTTTAAAGTCCGCATGTAATGCAGGCAAGCATTATAATATTTAGTACAAACCTGACAGAGATAATCGTGACAATCGTCCAAGGCGCTCAAGACGTCCTTTTGCTGATCCTTTTCAGCTTCTTCAGCATCAGCCTTTGGGGACTTTAGTAGTTCAAAGCAGCTGTTTAAATAATCCTGATAGTAGTCCCAGCGGTCCCGGCTGCATTTGTGATATAAAGAAAAAAAATTTAAATATTGCAATATTAATTTAATAAACAAAAAATAATAAATAAACACTCACTATTAAAAATAAATACTCAAAAAACAAGTTCAAAAGTCAAGTTCATTAATATATAATAATTTTAATTAACTTATTTATTCTCATTAGATAAGATCAAAGTACTAAAACATATAATTTAGCATTTGCTTTTCAAATCAAACTTTTATTATTTGGCATTTGTCAATAACACTTTTGAATTTCTTATTTGAACTTCTCGCTTTTGCTTTATTTTATAAGACACAATTTAAATTTTGCTGCCCCTCACCGTCTTTTTTTTTGGGCAGAAATATTTGGAAAGAAAAAGGTAAGTAACGATTTCAAACTAAACTTTAATTGTTTACAATCTTATCTCCTTGACAGATCGGTGATTTCTTTCTGTACTCATTCAGAGAGTTAAGAACGCGTTTAACGTGTGTGGTGATGGATGTTCTTTCATTTTCTGTATTAATAATTTCGTTGTGCATATTTTGGAGTCTTTTTTATTATTTAAATTCTTAGATATTTGTTATATTGTTTCTGAATGTTTTAAAATCGTTTGCAATTGGTTTTAAGCAAGAAATCCAATATAAACTAATTGAACTTTAAGTGATTTGAAAATGGGAACAGTTTTTAAAGGAATTCAAATTTTTAAAAGTATATCAAAATTCTTCATTTACAATAATGAATTGACTTAAATTAAATAAACAATTAAAATTTTTAAAAATTACTGATATTTTTTATAATTATTGCTCATGCTAAACCCCAACAATCTCTTGTTTCTTTTTTAAGTTGCGCATTTTTTTAACCAAATTTTTGTTTTTAATAAAAAAAGTATATATTTTAAAGCGAACCGTTTTAGTTTCTATTAATAAATTATTCAACAATCACTTAATTTTGTTTGGGCCAATAATAAAAACCAAATACTCTCTCTTTTCAAACATGTTCCAAGTCTATACATATTTCTAAATGTTTTGCAAGAAAAAAAAATACTAAAAGAAACTTCGGACTGTCGACTTAGTTGTTTTCATACACATTATAAATTCTTACTCATCTGTCAGCAATTCCTTAAGCAGCGTATTGATATCGTTCCACATTTCCAGTTTCGTGAGTAGATTAATTTTCATATAGACCGGCGCGCCCGGATACAGTTTCTCACAAACACTGCCGCTAAGGAAGTCAAGTGCCTCCTTGTGTTTCTCCTGTAGTTTTAGAATGTGCAAGTAAAGAAAGACTTCCTGCTCCGATTCGAGTTTATCCTCCTTGATCAGTTTGTCGACCATGCGCTGAGCAAGCCCCAAATAGATTTTACGCTTATCGGGATTATTGCTCTCTGGACCACGTATGCCCTGTTCCGAGGTAAAAGGGGATTCTTTTACAAATTTCAAACAAATAAGTTTTCTTTAAACTACAATCCATTGAGCGTTTATATGTTTTACAAAAAGAAAATGAGCTTCTGAATTTTTTAAAATGTATTTGAAACAGAAAAATAGTTAAACTATTAAAAAGTTTTGAAATCTAATTTCAATTTTATTAAATTTTAATTTATTATAAAAGAATAAAATTGATGCGTTACCTGCAAAACGACACTCATGACGGCCCAAAAATAGTAGGCATTCTTCGGCTGCGCCTTGTAAAGTTGCAACGCGACCGATTGTTGCGCCTTAAAGTCCTCGAGACGTACATGCGATATAAATAAATGGGCCAACAGCTCCTCATTACCGGGCGATTGCTTCACTGCGTGACTGTAGAGTTCCACAATTTTATCCACTAATTGCGAGATCAAAAATTAATTAAAAAAATATATTAAAATCAAATTTAAAAGCATAAATTTTTTTTTTATTAAAAATACTTTTGCGTGCGTTTAAATTTCAAAAAAGACGTCCACGCGCCACAGCAATATTTCGGACAATGAACTTTTTTTGCATTCAAATTTGAATTTAATTGCTGCCAAATTAAAATCGCATAAATGTGCCGCCGCGACTAAACGTGTGGGCATTTTTCTTTGAATACGTTTCGAATTATTTATTTTTTTTTTAATAATTTGCACATGTTGCTTGGCGGCCACTTACGTTGCTCCAATTCCTTGTAGCAAAACGAGAGCACTTGCAGCGTTGAATCGTCGACGGGCTTCTCGGCCGCAACGGCCTGCAGAAAGCCGTGACTCTCCTCGTAGCGGCCGAGACGCAGCAACGCTAACCCTTTGAGTGCACGCGCACATAGCAGATTTGGATGCTTCTTCAGCAGTTTTTCGGTCTCCTGCAGCGCCTTCCGATTGTTGCCAACTTCCAAGTTGTCTGTAAAAGATGACGAAAGCGATCGAGATGAGATAAAAATAACCAAATTAGCTGTTTTATTTTTATTTCGAATTGCAACATAAAATATTTTATTTAATTATGTTACTAGTTTATAGTCTGATAAGCAAACATTTTTAAATTCTAGTACTTAAAAAATATATTTCTCATGTTTAAAAAATAAATTATAAAAGCATTTCTAAAATAAACAAAAATTAATTTTAAGTCGTTATAACGTCATTATCTTTGTCTGTAGATAATAAGTTTCTTCAATAAACTCGTATAACTTTAATCAACACACATTCAGGATTTTCCAATATGGCCTTTATAATTAAAAAAAAACTTCTTCATATCAAAGTCCGCAAGTCGGGAGGAAACATTATCCTGAAAAATTACTTAAAACTTCTCCAGACAGGATTAACAATTTTTGTTTTAAACAGTTCATGATATAGAAACCGAGAGTTGTTTTATAATTTCGTTAAAAGCTGCTTTCTTTTTTGCAGAAAACAAATCTTACAAAATTTAATAATAGCACTAACCTGAATCTCATATCTCTTATTAGATCTTGTCGAACGCAAAGGAAAGGAGAATAAAAAACAACAAGGTACGAAAATTTCTTAGGACTTTTAAGAAATAAATGGAATAATGTAAAAACTACAAAAATTTAAATATATAATTTTTTTCGTTTAACGTTACTCGATCAGCTCACGCTTGCATCAATTATCTTGTCTTAATTGAATGTATTTCGCTACATTTTAAAGAAACCTATTGCAAGTTGTCTGAGGATAGTTCCGCTTATTTTTAACAAACGCAACTTTTAGGGCCCAAAGATTTGTATAACATTAACCTATTACCGCCGGTTGTACTTTATAAAGTACAGCAAAATAGGTAGTCATTAAACATTTTTTACTTCAAAACAGCTTAACATTTTGCGCTTACAGCTAACGGTTGTAGTAACCTTGTAAATTTTTATCAGCTAGCCCTGGAGACTTTAAATGTTATTTTGAATACCCGCCAAAATAGTGAAATTTCAATTCGCGAATTTTTAAGAGGTATCCATAAAAAAAAATTTTAAAGTGTTTTTGATTGAATTTAATTTTCAATTTGTGCGTGATTGAGAAGTGTAAAGCGTTAAGCAAGACAAAGTGGTAGTTAGGTAGTGAGATATTGATAATTTTGATCAAGATATGAAAGCTTATTATATAGCTCTGAAGGAGAAAAATGGTGGTGGGTGAATTTCACATATCTCATTGATGTTTTCTAATCCTGACTCCAATGAATTTAAATAGAAGATTATCATTTAACATTTTTTGTATTGAACAATTTTGTACCCACTTCCGCCGGTTGTACTTTAAAAAGAACAGGCTGTGGAATTTTTTTTTATTAATTGTATAAAATATTTCAAAACTCTAAAGGCATGCATTGGAACTTTGTTTAAATTAAATTTCATTATTTTAATTCTATATAGTGAACGCCAAATTTTTACATGGAGTACTCTTAATAGTGAATTATCGAAAACCTCTAAAAAGTGAACAAAAAGCAACAAAAAACAGAAAAAGGAATTAAAATTGAAAGAGGTTATTCCCCTAATTTGAATTTTTGCTGTTGATTGTTACAAAATCAGTTGTTTCTTGACCATAGTGGTTGTTTTTTGTCGAGTGCATTGTGGTTCAAAAAACACTTTGCGAACACAAGACGCAATCGTTTATTCGCCAATGTATTCACTAAGCATACATTTATGTTTTCCTACTAATTTATTTTAACGATTTTGAGCAAATAAAACGAGTTTTGAGCAAAAATTTGAACCTTAAAATAGTGAACAACCTTAATACTGTGAAAAGGCCTTGCAATAATTAGTTCACTATATCCAGACACGACTGTAGTAGCAAACTGCAATTATATCAAATTTGAATAGTGCCTCTAATAAGAAAACTTTGTTCAGCTATTAGTTTGTTTCATTCCTGCGTTATATTTTGCTTTTCAATTGGATTGAAAAATGATAAATCCATTAAAAATTTATTTTAAACATTTTGTCGTTAAAAACAGATGTGTAAAAAATCTCCTTAATCCAAGTTATGTAATAAGTTAGACATACGAAATTTGTTGGTGTTTTACAACACTGTTTTTGAATTATACATATGTACCTCTAAAAAAAAATGAAAAATTAAGAGAAAAAATAGCACGAGCGATGCCGGCAGAGTCGGCATTCGGCAACGAGATGCATTCCCAATTTACTATGAACTGCTAGACCTCCAACCAACCAACCCACATCCTATGGACAAACGCACACACACAAACAAACACACAAATAGATCTTGGCCAAATATCAAACTAACCATAAATGGGACGTAAACGCCGTTCGAAGACGGCGGGATCTTGCACGTGCTGCTGCGACATTGCGGTTGCGCTGCTCTGCCTATGTGCTTCTTCTTTTTGTCTACGGCGCTGCTTCTTAACTTTCGGAAGCCTCGATTAATTGCTTCTCTGCTTTATAACTCCACTTTTTTTTAGTTTAAAAAAGAAAATGTGCTCGTCCGAAAATCGTGCTATGTGAAAATTTTTAAATCTAGTCGAATTTTCACTAATTATCGGTTTTCTTCTGATTCACTTCATTCGCTTTTAGCTTTGTCTGCCCCAAACGCGGTTTAATACTTTTTCCAAAAGCTCGAATTTGTTATTTTGAATGGAATTTATGAATTCTTTTCGCGGTTTATCTATTGCTTTAATTATTTAGTTTGCGTTTTAATTACTTCTTGCATTTTTTTAAGCAAATTTTTTGGACTTCACAAATTAAACTTTTTTCATTTGTCCTCGGCACTTCACTTTTTATGCAGTGTTGCTATATTAAGCTACAAATAGAAAGTGGCCAGACAATTCGATTTCGTTAAATCACTAAAGAGGCGTAAAAGTTCGATATATTTAATCAGGTATGGGCATCTCCATCAACCTGCCACACTCTATGTGTCGTTCTAAAGAAACATTAAAAACATGTACTAAAATATGAGATTAGGTTCTGAAAAAATTAACCCTTGGGAGGTATCTTTAAAATGTTTAAAGCTTTGTGGATTAAACAAGTAAAGCATAGGACAAATTTTAAGCTATAAAATATCCAGAGACCTCAACTTGAACGTTCAAAAATTTCTTCCGCAAATGCTCAGCGAAACGGGTTATCTGAGTCGTTCATCGCTAATGCAAGTAAACTGAACCTTCGGAGCTTAAATTCCTATTCACTAATAGTATAAAGAAATATATCAGAGGTCATAAATCGGATACCTTTCAGTGATAACTCGATAGAAAGTTATGCAAGCTATGAAAAGAATTAAAAGAAATAAACATTGAAAGGATCTTAAGTAATGTATTATTTTTTGGTATAGCCTCAGCCCTGCGAAAAGTGAAGATTTGTGCAAAACAAAACTGAAAAAACAGCTGCGTGAGCAAAAAAAAAAGGAAACGTCAAATCGAAAGTCAAGTGAATCCGTGGAGCCAATGTGGAGCAGGGAGCGCGTCAAAAACTAATTAGACTCCAGAAATATTGAAAGAAAACAGAAAATAACAGAAAATTTATTAAATCGGGACCAGAAAATTATCAAGAAAAGTAGCGCGCGTGAATATTGGCCAAAGTAATTAAGTGAGAAAAAGTAAAAATAACGAAAGAAAAAAATAATAAAACGAAAATTCTGCCCCATTATTGCCACCATTGCCAGTGGTGACCAAGTTTACCTTTTTTGGCAAGTTTGTCTTTAAATTTAAATTTTGCTTTTTCAATCCAAATTCCAAACAAAAGCCAAAACCGAAAAATCGCCACCGCCAAAATCGAGACTCCAAATTCCAAATAGTCGCATTGCAATGAAATGAAATTGTCCTGGCTAAGCGAAATCCTTGACAGCGTCAATACTACAAAAATCTACGACGAGAGCGTGCGCCGCCTACAGCTGTTTTTTTCCGCAGCAGCGCAGTCCTTCGAAATTGGAAGTGGATTTGGAATTGAATCATTGCGCGCCACCTGCGTCTCACTATATTCCCGCCTGCTGTCGACGTCGGCCGAAGCCCTGGAGCACATTGTATACGCGTGTGTGGTGTACTTGCTAGTATGCCTGGTCATCTACAAGCTCACTTTTCGCGCGGCCGCACTCACCACACAGACACAGCAACCAACAACAACGAGTCAAGGCTGGCTGTGGCGTCTTGCTGCGTGCGTCCGTAATGTCCGCCTGCCCAAAGAGCAAACACTGCAACGTGTGCTCTTTGTGACTTCACATCCGGACGATGAGTGCATGTTCTTTGGGCCGCTGATATACTCGTTAACGCAGCGCAAAGACTGTCAGGTGTACATGCTTTGTCTGTCCAATGGTGAGTCGGTGTGAATATTTCTTAATAGTTTATAGAATTTATTGGAATAAAACCAAAATTATTTTTTATTTCATTGTTAGTTTTAAAAATTTCATAATTTCAAAATAGATGAAGTTTATTAACTTGTATTTTATTTTAAATCCTTTTGAGTTCGTTTTGTTTAAAAATGCATTTGCTTACTTCGCAGGCAATCACGAAAATCAGGCGCAACTACGTCGGCAGGAGCTTTGGTGCTCGTGCACCCAACTGGGCATACCGCCGTCCAATGTGATTCTGGTGAATGCAACGCATTTGCCCGACGATCCCAATGTCGAGTGGAAGACGGACGCCATCGCAAATTTAATGTTAAACACCGTGGAGAGTCTCGATATACAAGCGATTTTCACCTTCGATCGCGATGGCGTCAGTCAGCATCCAAACCATTGTGCTGTCTATTATGCAGCAGCGTCGCTGTGCTTAGCTAATTTATTACCAAAAAGTAAGTGCAAATGTTTGAGAAAAACACTTTGACCTTCAATTTTGCGAAAGCAAAGTTATACTAAAAAATAAAAATAAAAATTTATTGTTTGAGAACAGGTTTTTTTATATTTGATCATACCATTCGAGTACATGATAAACTCATACAAATTAATATAAATTTTCGGTATTAATCCAAGAATTGAAAATAGGTTGTTAGTAATACGAGTCAATAATGTCGTCTAAAGCTTTAAATTAAAGTGATCTAAATCTTTTTAGATTTTTTAACACGTTTGTAAAAGGAAGTTCTCTAACCAATATTGTTATAGAATCTCCTTTAGCTGTTTTTCTTGTTATAAGGACCCTTAAAGATGTTTCAAAGACTTTAAAGTACTACAGGTCTTATACCTGAAAATTATTTGCAATTGTTGGCTTTGAATGGAATTTTCAAGAATTTGCATTTATTTCATTCCTGGTTTTTCCCACAATTATAGATGAATGAGCAATGTAAACAAAAATATTTAATTAAATGTAAAATCTTTGGAAATATAATTATACGATCAAGATAAAAGATAAAGCAAATACAAAAATTATAATTGAAAGTTATAATAGTAATGAAGAGTGTTACTAACGCAAATAAGATTAGATAAGATATGATTCGCAGAATTAAAATAGTTTGATAAAATTGGTAATAAATGACTTATAAATGATATTGCAATTTTTATTTTTATTTATGTTCCTGATCATGTTTAATAATTTATTTAAAACTTTTGCAGATTGTAAATTTTATACTCTGGACTCTATAAATATTTTAAGAAAGTATTTATCAATTTTTGATCTACTTTGCACGTGCTTCATGTCCACGCATTGGTAACGTCCGCTTAATTATATTGAAATGTGAATGTTTGTATTAAATTCATTTCACATTTGCAGGTGCATTCTGAGCTGGAAGCAGGCGTCGATCGTTCGCAGCGCCATGAAGGAGCACAAATCGCAGATGAAGTGGTTCCGCTGGTTGTACATCTACTTTTCGCGATACATGTTCATCAATTCGATGCGAGAGGTGAACCTCTCCGATGTCGAACTGGAGATGCAAATACACGAGAATTAAACAGTGGCGGAAAAAACGACAAACTACGTCGTTTATGATCTGTGTTAAAATATGCTAAGTGGCTTTATTTTAAATTATCTTGTTGTAATCTAGCCAAATCGTTTCTGTGGATTTATTAATTTAAAAATTATCTATTAATATTGTTTAGATAAACGAAATTGGAAACAGATTCGCTAAATAACTTCAAATTATAAGCAGCTTTATATTTTATTTATTTTATGACAAATACCTTAAAGACAATTCAATTTTGAAATGTAAATCATTATCAAAAATTTGATAAACAAAAGAGCTAATACATCGTTTTGTCTAGTATTTTAGTCTTGTCAAGGAAATATTGAACAATTTTCATAAAAATTATTTGAAATATTAATTTTTTGATACCAAACTGAACACAATTTAACACACATCGTAAACGATTTTAAACTAAAGAATAAATCACCAAGAAACAAAAACCAAAACGACAAACTACCTTCAAGCCGAACCATGTTTTTCCACACGATGGCGGCCATGACGACGAACGATTCTACTTAAAAAAATACGCTTTTGTTAATAGCGCGGGAGACCTCTTTTTTACATTTTAAGCATGGGTACATATCTGGTCCACACTAGTTTTAACTTTATCACTATTATAATATATAAATTATATTACAATTACAATTATTATTATTATTATTACAATTATAACATAATTTTGTTTTAGAGTCTATGAGAATGTTGATTGAATAATTACTCTAGCTTCTCGAAAGACATAAGGAAAGACCACACACACACAACACACACACACAGACGTAATTTTCAAGTAAATATGCAGCTTTGTATGGAAATTGCGAAACCATTAAAAGTTTATGATTGCGTACATTTAGCTACACATAAATTAGTTCATATTATTGAATTTTTTCAATGGTGATATTTGGATTCAAAATTTGAATGATTGATTAGTAAAAATGTAAAATTTTACATAGAAAAAACAACAAAAATACATTTCAAATAATAAAATTCTTATTTAAAAGTTTCATACAAAAAGTAAGAAAGGAATTTTTTTATTTTGTATGAACACAAATTTTCGATCCAAATATCGTCACTCGAAAAAACGCAATAATTTTTTTAAATTTCTTCTTTTTTTTTGTATTACTATTAAATTTTCTTTTCTACTCCTCCCTCCAAACATTTTAAATAGGTTGTTACAGCAGCGAAGTATGTTTTTTTGGTTCGCCAAAAATACGAAAATAATAATAATAATAAAAAATATGCAAATTTTGTTAACGCCGTTATTGTTCACTTTATTTAGTCCACTCCACCACCCCCTCCCACAAAATATACAATTTTGTTGCATATGATTGTTTATAACATTTTTAATCGGATTTGTTGTAGCAAAGAAAATGTGAACTATACAAATTAAAAAGATGCAAAAAAATAAAGAATTATTACAAATTTTACTATGAAATTATGTAAATTCTGCGCAAATTTTGTTTTATTTATTGTAAATAAAATAATAATATTATAAAGGGAAGTGTATTTCTTTACTTATTTATTTTCGTTTGTACCGTTTTTACGCATAAACGGCTGAACCGATTTACTTCAAACTTGGAACATATATCGGGATGAGTCTGGAAGGAGTCACAGGCTATATGAAATCTGCCACGCCCACATATTACGCCCACAATTAATAAAATTAAGTAGAGAAAATGTTTTCGCTAATACTACTCCAAAAAATCTAAAATTTTGCATTTGAGTTGGTATGGTCACTGGCGACAACTACGCCAAAAGTGGGCGTGGTTGGATCAATTAACGCCCACTGCCAAAACTCGGGAACGGGTTGCTCTACAACGATAAAACTTGGTATTTAGGTGAATGGTGACAAAATCTACCATCTCACAAAAAATGGGCGCGGTTGGATCAATTAAACGCCCACCGCGATATCTCCGGAACGTTGTGACCTATGATGATAAAATTTGATATAGAGATGAATGATGATGAAATCTATCATCTCACAAAAAGTATGCGTAGTTGAATAAATTTAACGCCCACCGCTATATCTCAGGAACGCGATACTCTACGAAGATTAACGTTTATATAAAGGTATATGGTGACTAAATCTACCATCTTACAATAAGTGGGCGTGATCGGGTCAACGTTCACCGTTGTAGCTCAGAAACGTAATACTGTACGATGATTAACTTTAGTGTGAAGGTGTTTGGAAACTATATCTACCATCCCACCAAAACTGGGTTCTATTTAACACCTACCGTTATAGCTCAGGAACGTGATGCACTGCTATGAAGAAATTTGGTTCATAGTAACTAAATCTGACCGGAAACTTAAAATAAAATAAAATTAAAATAAGTTTTGAAAAATTTAAGAGAATACTCTCATTTCAGCAAATGATGTGGTAAAGAAGTGTTTGATCGGATCAGGACCTGACTGACCAAATTAACCAATTTGAGACCTCGATGTCAATGAAAACGTTGGAGCACCAAAAAAGTCCAAAAAACTTATTTTAATTTCGGTCAAAATCGGAATAGGGAGGGTGCTCTCGATATTTCTTATTTTTAAAAAGGCAATATTTACATCACGATCTGGAAGGTCTATTTTGCAGCCTCGTTACTCTACTAAAAGAGTTTAAGATCATTTATAAATCTCGTAACTGTTTGTGGGCTTAATTTTAACTATTTGATTTAGGACTAGAATCTGATTCTCTTGGCAGAGTCAAGAATCGTTTTCTACAACTCTCTTCAGATGTTAATTGAGTTTACAGTATAAAATTTCGATATCTCTTTACCTACGACTGTAATTACTGGGAATAATATATACAGAGACGAACGGCTAGTCAGACATCGTTAAAGCAACCTAGTATTAGAGATTAATCATTTATATTGTTATGTCTACCACGCCTCCTTATAGGCGTTACAAACGGAAGAGCAAACTGAACATAACCTTCGGTATGTACTTGCGCATCGCGAAGGGTATAATATCTACTACGAGATTTTCTGACATGCCGCGCAATATATACGCCTTTTTAAGAAGCTTGGTACTTAAAAATTTTATAAAATACTAGCGAATGCCCGGCATGCGTTGCAATGCCACTTAAAATTTTTTTTTAAGCAGATCTTCCCGGTACTCACTGTTGTAGCGATTCTGAGTTACGACGGCATACAAACTCAGAAACAAAATCCCAAATTTTTAGGAGCAATATTAGCAATGTCATCGTATATTTTCACTTAATTAAACAAAATGTGGGCGTAATAAGTGGGCGTGGCAGATTTTGTATATCCTGTTATTCTTCCCGGTGCATCCCGTTACATGTCTTCTATATAGCGCATCAAGTTCCTGAGCAATGATGGTAGGCGTGAAATTGATCCACCCTTTTTTTTTAAAGTAGGCGTTAAATTGGTCAAACTACGCCCATTTTTAGTGAAGTTATAGACAGTGCCCATACAACCTTATATATCAAATTTCAGATTCTTAGAAGAAATATTAGAAATATATTAGTAATCGCATATTTTCCTTTTTTTCAAAGTGGGCGTTAAATTGATCCAACCTCGCCCACTTTTGGTGAAGTTGTCGACAGTGTTTATACAAACTCAGATACCATTTTTATGGACAATATTAGAGAAATAATCGAATATTTTAACTTAGTTTTACAAATTGTGGCGTGGCAAAATTTTCTTTGCCCTAAACCTAAGTTGGCGCTAGCACAGCAACTCCCAAAAATTTCATCACAATCGGATGAATGGTTTAGACGCCCATTTGGTACAAAGAAAGATAGAAAGAAAGAAGAATTCATTTTTATATATAGATGGGGATTATTTGTCATCCGATTTTCTTAGAACTTAACTTCCATATGAAAAAACGCCACCGTCGTCTGTTTGTATTTAGAAGAAGGGTCAGACAGACAAATACAGTTTAGTTCAATCAGACGTTGATCATATATTAATATATATTGGTATACCTACCATGTCTTCTTATGAGCGTGCGCGTGGTGTAGGGTATACTAATTAACGAAAAGCATTCAAGGGAATTTTTATGCTTGAATTGGCATCACTAGTTAACCACAAAAATAGTTGGTAACGCAATAATTTACAGTTGCAAGAGAGAAGAGAACAAGACACCGAAAAAAAGCTTCACAGTATTTTTTTTGCACTCAGCTGAGTCGGTGTCTTCCTGTTTTCCGTAAGAATTGGAAGCAAAAATTTTGATCATAAAATTAAAAACGTTCATAGAAAATAATCAAAAGTGCAAAGTTTTCGTGTCCCCAACTGACGGCGTGACTTGAAAAACATCTAATTGAACTTTGACCTCGTCATCAGCTGAATTAGTGTTTCTCTTTGTCGATTTTCTTGCTGCTCGTTCGCCTCTTTCCCTCTCACAATCTAATTTTTTTTTCGTTCATTACGTTTCATTTGCTCGCAGTGCGCTCGTGGTTTTTTTTGTTACCGACCGAGAAAGTTGGCAGAATAAATTTGAAAAAAAAAATCAAAAACGATAAAAAAGATATTTTTGCAGTGAAAAAGTGACACGCAGCGAGTAAATCGTTTCCAAAGTAAAAGTGTAGTTATTTTTGAAAAAATTAAAAAATAAAACATTTCGGTTTGTCTGTCATTTGCCAGCACAGCAGCAGAACGTCCTCCTTTTCCCCTCCACAAGCAAGCGTGCACCATTCTCTTGCTCCTGTTTTCCATTCCTGTTCCTCGGTCGTCAACACACCTAATAATAAATACGACAAATCTGACAGAAAATTGAATAAAAAAATCAAATCAATTCCAAACGTAAATCAAAGCAAGCAGAGAAAAGTCATTGCAGCATTTCCTCGATTTCATTGACCAAGCGTACATAGTGACGTCAGAGCCAACATCAAGATGCTGATCAAGGAATTGTGAGTATTTCGTGTGTCTTTAAAATTTTTAAGGCGACGCGCAAAGTCGTCCATGAAACATTATTTTTGCTTGCATAATTTAAAATATCTCAAAAGTGCACGTTCACCGCGCGTCGCGCTATATTAATAACCTTTGATAAACATATTTTATTGACCCCTTTATTTCCCACAATTATCCTTCAAATTCGTTTTGTACTATTCTTCCGCAATTGCCGCAAAAGAAAAATTGCGACAAATCGATTTTCTTTATCGTTGATATTCGTCGTTCGTCTCGTCGCCACGGTTGCCACCCTTGGCTGATTTCCACCAAAACTGATAACATATTTGTGGCTTGGTAACTTAGTTACGTCCTGGTCAATTTGGTAGCTTTAATGGAAAAAATAAACCATATAACGCGGAAAGTGCATTCAAATCTCAATAGTTATGAAAACTTGGAACTAACTTTTTTTCTTCAAATATAAAGAAAATAAAATTCAATATGATTATTTTTAGTATTATAGTTTACTAACATTTGAAAGTTTTCGGGAGAGGTTCGAATATTTTTTGAGCTTAGCTTGATTAAAATTGAACTCAAAAACAAATAGCATTATGTTGCCCAAAGAGCTAAGTACAAGTTAGAGCCAACACTAATACTATGTGTGGGCAGCTGGAATGATTTAATTTAAGTATCTATTTTTATAAATGCTATTAATAGAAGCCACATCCATTAAACCTAATAATTGATTTTAAACTCTTAATAAATCAAAATTACCATAAAGAGTATGGCCGTTTATATATGAATATTGTTGTTTTGTTCATATAAATATGTATGCATATTGTTTTGTTTTTGTGAAATAAAATTAATTTTTCTGGTGTTTTTTGTTTTTTAAATTTATATAAGAACAATTTTGTGAGAGTGGCAACCGTGCTTGTCGCATTTATTGACTGTGTTGCTTCTATTATTTATTTTTATGGGTAAAATTCGAGACATTGCTTATATCAGAATAATTTTCTGGGCTCAAATTTATTTTTTTTATTAATATCCAGGATTTTGGACATTTTTTATTTAATCTTAAGTTTATTTGAGGACTGATTTAATAGGATTATATCAGCATTGTACAAGAAAACCTGCATGGATTTTGTTTGCCAAAAATGGATTTTGATAATCCACCTGTACATTGGTTATATCAGTTAGCGTTGTCTAATAACAATAACAATTAACTTTGATTTACTGTTTTAGATTTTGTTCCAGCTTGTTTTATTGAAACAATAAGAAAATAGTTTTTTTTTAGTATAAATTAAATTGTTTTACACTCGGATGCTGAAAAATTAATTATTAATAAAGGCTATATATGCACTGCGACTGAAAGATCAATTGTGCAGCCTCGTTGCCCTACAGACAAAATTCTAGACTATTTATAAATCTAATAAACTAGATAAAGTTTGTTGCGATTTAATAAAGCAAAACTGAAAAAAAACTCAATAAAACTTTTTTATTGGTACAGAAATCAAACAAAAGATTTTCTCTGCTGGAGATTTTAACTATTTTACTATAAGCTATTACAGTTTTAATATTAATATTATTTTTGATCTTAGGTGTTTCACAATTTGGGACTTACATCTGCCTTTAACACTACCCTCTAAATTTTTTTAAAAGATCAGTAGTGTGAAATTAAAAAAGTAAAGCAAATTGACTTGGCAACACTGACACACTTTCATTCTTTCGTTTTGTTGTTTTTTTTGGCGGCGTTGGTAGCGGCAGCGGCAACTGTCATGCAACGACGACCCTCAATTTTTCGCATGGCCACCAAAGTCGCTGCTTCTTTTTACGTCGCTGCCTCCGCGAAGAGAGCATGAGTTGCCAATCATTTAAATTTTCTGACGTCGTTGCGTCGTGCTTTCGCTTTACTTAAGCCTCTCTCTCTCGTACGCTCTCTATTTTTGTATTATTGTGTGAATGGTTTTGGAATAGGTTTTTGTTTTAGCGTAGGCGTAAGTCCTGACTTCTTATCTTAAATATTTCCATGTTTTGTGAGTTAATAAAAACTAAAACATTTAATTTCCGGCTGTATCTCGCCCACGCAGAAATATTGTAGGGCGGGTACTGTTGATTCGGGCCAGGAGTTAAGCCACTGTCGAAGGATTATTTTAGAATTTGCGGCTGGTGGCCCTGCGGTAGACCCTGTTTAGAATTAGATAATTTTTTTTTTATCTTTTATTTTTATAAACTAAAATTAAAAACAAATATTATTGCAAAAATAAAACTCTAAAAAAACTCGATTTTTTTTAACTTCGATTTGAGAAAGAGAAAAAAAAAAGAACGTCTATCTTTCGAAAAGTAATCCTTTATTTTAAAAAGTTTTCCCAAAAAGATGTATTTATATCTTTAATAGTTTTAAAGATACACTACAAACTATTGGAATAAGTATCTGAAGCTCAACCGAAATTTTTAGGGGGTTCATTTGCACCCGGAGCCCTAGTGAATAATTTTATTAATCGAACTTTTCTTTTTTTTCGATTTTTTTTTGTCGCCGACCAAGGCATTTTTTTTACCATATTTTTTTCATAGCTTTGCTTTTGGCGGCATTTATTCACATTTTTAATTAATTTTTTGCTTTTGTTTGTGGGCAAACAATTTGTTTGCTAAATCTTCTCTGTACAATTCCAATAGGGTTATTCCATGGGAAGTGGACCAAAACTTTTAAACATGTAAAACTTCAATTGTGCGTTATCGATTTTTGTTGGAATGGCCCACGTAACTTATCTCGTCCATTCGAATATTAGTTACACAAAGTATTTAATTTGTAGTAAATGTTCATATTTTTTGTTTTTTTTTAATTTTCTGCGCCTAAATAATAATTGTGGAACGACGCTTATCAGGTGTATATTTTTTTTTGTTGTAATTTATTTGGAATTTTCTACGTTTTTGTTGTTTGTTTTTCTTGTTTATACTTGTATGAGATTTCTCGCAGACTCAACATAATTTTTTTTTAAAAGCTTTCAATGTATTGCAGCACACGATGTGAATTCTCTATGGAGGGGGAAAATTAACTAATTTTAAAGTAGTTTTTGGTTGTAGCTCTGACTTTTTTCCATAGAGTTAACTCACATAATTTATCTTACGATATGCGATCTTAAGTCAATTGTCATTTTCAGCATATTTTTTGAACAAATTTAAAATCAGTTTATTTTCAATTGGTTTAACTAATTTTAAAGTAGTTATTACTTATTCGATGTGGCTTAATAAAAGTTTCTTGGAATTGCAGTCGAATTAAAAATTGTATAATTAACAAATAATAAAGTTAAAAATAAACTATTTTGAAATTGGTGAGAAATAAGCTTCTTTTAAATCAGATAGAAGCATATGCAGAGGATTAATCTTGACAATTGACATCGTTAGGTTATGACATGTAAATAATTGAAAGTAATTGTATTAATTGATTTCAAATTGATTTTTCAACTAATTGTTTTAATCAACTAATTGAGAAATTTCCGATATGGTGAATATTAAAATCTAGCAAGTTTTTTGATTGTTTCTTTTAGTGTTCCTTTGCAATAAATGAATTCATTAATGCCTGTAAACATAACGATTATGTGCTAATTTAATTCTATATATATGTGTGTGTATATATAAATCAAATTATCATTTATCGATCAAATAAATTGTAATAAAAACTTCTTTTTTGTTTATATATTTGAACTGAACAAAATTGTTTCAAATACAATTAATTAATAATTTTAAGCTTACAAAAGTAAAGCGTTAAACTAAACCAAAATGTGCAGAAAACTTGGCACACATTTTATTATAAACTTCATTTGATGCCGCCCTATATGATCCAACAGGAGATCAAGAAATGCTAATCATAAATATTACGAAATCGCATAAGCACTTTCCGTCGATAGAATTTAACTTTGTACATTGTATGTATGTCAATATGTAGTTAATAGAATATCGAACAGTCAAAGTAGTGTTTATTGATTCTGGCTAATTTTTTGTTGTCTCTGGTTTTATCGTTACTTTGGAGGTGATAAAGTGGCTACGACAAACGTGTTCCTTAAGTGACGCTTTTGCAGCACGCAAGCAAAACAATTTAACAACGTCCATAGGCACTTTAGCGTGTTTCACATTTGTTTGAAGTAAAACAAATTTGTTGTAGAAGACCAGGCATCGCCAGTTTTTTGTACTCTTACAATATGCAAGATTTACCAAGGCTTAATTTTTTTCTTTAACATAATTCTTAATGGCTTTGTTACTGCATCATCTTTACCATAAATTTGTTCTTGGACCACTCTAATGAACAAATGTGTACATACCTTCCTACGCAGAAAAGTTTTATTTACGTCCTAACAATGTTGATATTTACAAGAAGACGTATTTGTTTGTTGTGTTGTTGTTGTTGTTGTTGTTGTTGGTGTTTTTCTTGTTGCAAATTTTCAGCGCAGACAAACTTTGCGCCTCCTCATGCACAGCTTCTGTCATTATTTTCTTTTGTATTTTGCAGCGTTTTGCATTTTGCATACAAACAAGACTAAAAAGGATTTCCGGTGCAAGTAAATGTCGCATTGCGAATACGTTTTTTTGTTATGTATGTGTTTGTGTGAGGACTCAAGAAGCGAAGGGGTACAAATTACGTTTTACAGAAACTTGAGTTAGGTGTGGAGTTAGTTTTGTGTTACCACTAAAGTAATAAATATCGAATTTGAACTGGATATCTGCACTGGAAGTATTTTAATTAATTTTGTTTTTCGTATAGAAAGACAAAGGTGGTTTGTATGGAAGGGGGTAGTAGTTTTGGTTTTGGTCCATCTTAGAACTTAGTCTCCGCGTGGAGAATAGGAGCTCACTTACCAAATTTCAGCTCGATAGCTATTAAACTACGGGTCATACAGACGCTCGGGCGTTACAAATGAAAGAACAAACTCAATATACCCTTCGGTGGGTGCACATGCACTTGGTCCATAGTCATCAATGATCACACAAAAATTCACTTGTAGAGATTAAGTTTCCAATTGTTTTGACGTAATCTCTTATTTTATTTTATGATTTTTGCTTAAATACCGCAAACAAATAAAAGAGCGATTACAAAATCCCCACACGTACATACACACGTACATACACACGTACATACACACGTACATATTACTATGTATTTAATAATTCCTGAATTTAGTTACTTATGTTTGTAGTTGTATGAGTCATTAACACTTTGGGTTTTCTTTCATTTGGGCTCTTCGAAACCGTGGAACTGACTCATCCTCTTAGCTTTATAAATCGTTGCTTACGCTTATTTCTCTCCTTCTTTAAACGATTTTTTTTCAATTGTACTTGCCATAAATTTCCAGTTTTCAAAAGTTATCAGCAGCGCAGGGCTGTAAGGTGGAAAAATTTTAAATATTTTCAATTTTTGTTTTGAATTTTTTTAAACACGATCAAATCTAAGAATTTGTATTTTTATAAGATTTTTAACCTAGTTATGTTTTTTTTTTGTAGTTATGTATTATGATGTGGTTAATTTGCTTACATGTTTTTATTATTGCTAATATTATTTTTTTCAATACATTATTTCACATTTTAACTTATAAATTAGTCCTGCAAGTCAGGTTAATAGTAAATAATTTAATAATAGTTCTAGTTCAAGATGATTTGTTAATTGTCTAATATAAATACTTATACAGTCGTGTCTGGATATAGGGAACTAATTATTGTAAGGACTGTTCACTATATTCGGATTGTTCTCTCCTTCAAGGTGGACAGTTGTTGTTCTTGCGTTCAGAAATTGACTTTTGAACCGCTTTTTCGCATCGGTAGAGTTTTGTTTGTGTTTTTATTGCTATCTGCTTGAAGCTGCTTTAAAAATTTTATTTAATAACCTCCAAATAGTGAAACAAATTTTGAAAAGCATTTCGATTGTTCACTATTTAGAGTACTACATGTAAAAATTTGGGTGTTCACTATACCCAGACACGACTGTTTGTATATTTAAATAAACTGTTTTTATTATAAAACTGAAAAAAGAATGTGCAAATAAAGTATATTTGACAGCCCTTTCTATAAACTATCATTTTAAATAAATCATAATAAACTTTCATAAAACCTTAACCAATTCGCAACCCTGACTGGCTTATTATTGTCTGTCTGTATGTCTGCGGTTAATCAGGTGATTTCAGTTGCTTTTTAGTCTGGCTTAATGTGGCGCTGCCATGTCTTCTTCAGTTTGTAGAAAACACCTCTTTCGAATAGTTTTTTCGTTTACTTTTTATTGGATCTATTTTTAAGTTCGGTTTTTTCTTATCGCTTTCCTACGTTCTTTGACGTGTTTTGTCTATCCGTCCACTTGTCACCTACATAAAAAAAAAAAAAAAAAAAAAACCAAACGTATTTCATTGATTTATTAACTTCAATGTTTTTGCTATCGTTGTTGTTGTTTTTTTTTTTGAGTACTTTCGTATCGCGTGTGCGATAAATAAGTTTTTGGCGGTAGTTTAACGATTATTTTCTTTCGTAATACTTTCAGTACCTAAGTACAATATTTGAATCAATTGTATTTGGTTAAAACGTTTTCGTTTGTATTTTTTTTTCTGTTTTTGGAAAGCGCTTAATTAACTGCTCAATTAACATTACCAATACAGGTAATGACATTTTTATAATTACCATTTTAATTACTGCAAGGGTAATGGTAATTGTAATGCACGTTCCCAGTATCCATTGCAGTATACTGTAATGAAAATTGGATTACAAATATATTTAATTTTCATATAAATGGTAATTAAGAAATGAAATTTGCATTTTTTAATTGGATTAACTTAATTTTAAGTTGAATTTTTGGAGAACATTTGCGGTCAACGATAAAATGAGTCTACCTAAGGTGCAAAACTTGGGTTAAAAACGGACAAAAAAGTCCATCATTGGCCAAAATAATTCTCAAAATTAAAATTATATTTAAGGTACTGAAATTACATACTATCAAACTAACCCATCGACTGGCGATATATAAAAAAATATTTTATAAATAAAAATATAATAAATAATAGATTTTTCTTTCAACTAACCAAACCGCTTCGATGCTGTCGATAAGTGTTATAAATATTTCTGTTGCCCCAATTTGAACTTTACATTCATTGATACAATTAAAGCATTCGAATTTATTCGAAAAGCTACAAAACAAAAAAAATAAAATTATTGAATTTAATAAAACTGACCTTGTGCGTTATTTACGATATCTTTAAGATATTTTCAATAATGCACGTCCTACCAAGTCAGCTTATAGATCTAAGCGTTTATTTCGTATTAAAAATGCATTTCGAGAATATTCTCGATTTGATTTATCCATACGGAATTTCGTTTCATTTCCGTATTTGTGTGGATTTTAATAGACTCTAAAAATATTTTGAATACCGCAACGCGTGTGTTTCAATTTAGCGTCTGCTCGCTCGGTCGCACGGTCGGTTGGTTTGGGTTGTCTACGAGCATCACGCCCAACAAATCAATTCCGTTAAATATTTCATTACTTTTTGGGCACTTTTACTGCGCACAGGTTTGAGTAAGTAGAGGAAGAGAAATTATAAAATATTCAGATTCATGTCCAATCATGCCAAATTAAAAAGTTCATGTGTTGATGAGTTAATTTTTAATACAAAGGTGGAAGAAGTTAGTAACTTTATCTTAACCATTAAATATAATTTAATTTATGTATTTCCATTTCCATTTAAAATTCTCCAACATAGACCTGTACAGTTTGTAAAAATATAAACTTTGCTAAAAATGATAAAAAATTAGCTTATCACAATGGTTATAATTCAAGAAGTACGCATTGTTTTTGTATGTACGAAATCAACCTGTCTATTTTGTAACGTCCACGAGGCGTTAAAGCACGTTAACCACTTGTTAGATGATTAATTGCACGCTACATTAAACGACATTAATCATTTTTTTATATGAAGTTTCACAACAATTTTACTGAATTTATTTTTGTGACGAAGCTTTCGAGAAATCAAATCTTTTAGCTTTTTGAAGTATTCTTGGAGCTTTAGTATTTTTTTTTTCAAATGTTAGATTCCAACTATTTTAAAGTAGTTAAATCGATTTAATGACTTTATACGACTTTAGGGTGTGAATGACGCTTCTAATCTAAGTACTTACATAATAAATACAAACGGTATCAGTTCGTTAAGTTTGATTCAGTCAAAATAAAGTAAATATGTTTGATACATAATTTTTTCTATTTCTATACATATATAAATATTTATCTTTGAACAAAATAGGCAGAGCTGGGCACAAACTATTTAAAAAGTTAAAAGTTAATTAACGAAGTTACCTTTACGATGTAAAGTTTTTGTTTAACTTTTATCGAATTAACGAAGTTTAATTCTCTATTAACGATGCCCACCTATGCATCTAAGCATATACGAGGGTGGTCCGAAAAGTACTTAGCCTACAAAAGAAAAACGAATGTTCCGGAAAAGTGGTTATATATTTCTCAACATAGTCTCCTTTTAGCTCGATAGAATTGACGATGCTCGTCTGAAAAATACGTTTCTCGAGGTCTGCAAAGTAGGCCTCCCTCGGGCGGTTAGCTTAAGTAGCTCTAAAGAAATTTAATAATAACTTTAGAATCTCTATTAAAGTCGCACAGTCATTAAATTGTCTAATGTTGCGTTGCGTGCATTGCGCTGTTATTTGCTATTATTTCCGAGATTTGCTAATTTTTTTCAAATGTAATTAATTGATGCTTTGAAAGCTTTTCAGTTTGTAATTAAAGAAAACTTGTAACTTGAAAAGAAAAAAACCAAACGATATGAAATGAAATCTTGAAATGTCGACCGAAAGTTTTATTTTTCATAACAGCCTATTAAGTGCCTTTTTATTGTTTGTCCGTCTGTCTGTCTGTTGCGTTGTTTTCTTTTTTGCCATTTCAATTTAGCAAATGCGAAAGTTTTGCTACATGTGTGTTTGTTTACTTTTTCATTAACCATTTGGTTTGTTGTTTTTTTTATTTCTTTATTTTTGCGTTCTTTGTAGTTTTATTGTTTCAACGCAAAATGCAAACACGTCGTCGTTAGTTTCGAATCGTTTCGTTTCATTTCATTTCAGCCAAAGTGAATGCAGCAAAACATTTCATCTAAATCACTTTTGCAGGCGCTCGCAATTTTCAATTGAATTCTATTATTCAATATGAATACTTATTGCTGCTCTTGCTCTTGCTTCTGCTTCTGCTGCTGGCGATGTCGTCGTCGTTGTTAGTTTGTTTAGTTACCTACTTACTTGCCCGCCAACCTCTCTACAGGTGACTGAAAACATATGCCGCCAGACGGACAGCCCAACACAACTGTACATAGAACAAAAGCATTTCCAACACTTAGAGAAAATGAATGTTATTTTAACAGAAATGTACTTTGGTCAAACAACTTATGAAGGTTACATTTTGTATCCGTCTGTTGAAATATGAATTCCTTTTTACCACTCAAATTTTGGTTCTTTCACTCTGGCATTGCTTTATAACAATTTTAGAAAGTGTCAGGAAAATTATTTAACAACAAATTTGAATTTGAAACAAGAATATAAATTTTAAAAACTATTAAAATGTCTGTAAAATGAATGCTAGATAAGGATCCTTAAAATGAGTAGTTATGTTGCATCATCCGCAAATGTTGCATCATCCGCAAATGCCTCCGTAATGCATTTAGTCTGTAATTGAAATGTTTCTTAGTTTTGCTGTAAAAATCTGAAGCTTGAAAGATTTTCTTTCTTTTTTTAATATGTTTGGTCTCAACAAAGTTTAAGATTTTGGTGGACTAAAAGTTTTTCAAGGACCACATGTTTTTAAATCACTCATTAGCCATAAATTGCGAGAGCTTATTTTCAATTTGGAATAACATTAAGAATAAGTTATTCCAAAGCTATGGAGAAAAACAATGAGAGTCCATTTTTTTTTCAAATTGAGATACTGATGCATTGTTCTAGCTCAGTGGCTAAAGTTCCGCACTACATTTTTCGTTTGGTAAATCGTTCACGGTTTCCTTATAAATCGAGTCAAAAGAAATCGGCAATGATGAAAATGTAACTTTAAAATTACTATCATCGTTTTTTCTCATGGAAATTCAATTCATAAAAATCTTTTTTTTTTAAATAAATATTTTTGAAAAAGTTCTTGAATTTTTAAAATTGTATGAGTACGTTATATAGTCAAGTAACGTTTGTGATGAAACTATTTGAACTAAAATTATCACCAATTCAGTTTGACTTCACATTATCAAGCGTAACTTAATAACAAAAGCTTAAAAGTATTTAACAAATTGGTGCTAAGATTATATCAATTCATATATGAATAATGTACAATAGTAAATTTTTATTATTAAGGTCAATTGTGCAGACTCGTTGCCCTACAAACACAATTCTAGACTATTTATAAATCTTGATTTTTTTTGCCACCGCTGGACAAGTGCAAAGAACATGTTCAGCCGTATCCTGTGCTCCTCTTGGCAGAGTCGGCATGAATCATTTTCTACCACTGTCATTAAATAACTCTTTTATAATTTACATTTCCATGATATTTTATTGTTGTTTTGTGAGTTAAAAGTTAATAAATCAAATATTTAAAGTTGTATCAAAAAATTAAAATTAGTTAATTGGGAAAAATTAATATTTAAACATTTTGTCGTCTTTTCTTTTTGAGTGTACGCAAACGTTGAAATGTAAACAATTTTAAATGTTTGCGAATCAATGTCATTTACAGTACAGAAAACATTTTATTTTATTTTTAAAGGTTTTGTTGCTGTTATTGTTGTTGTTAATAAAGCTTTTGGTATTGTTTTTAAAATGATAAATGTTTGTTTAGTTCGGGTCTTTTAAACTCTCATATAAAATTGTATGCAAACAGTAAGAATTATGAATTTTTTAAATGTGGACTTTAAATTTAATCAAAACAAAAAAAATTGCCTCTTCGTATTTCGGTTGATAACTTCTAGAAATTTTGAGTGACTGCAAAACAACACTAAACACTCCGGAGCAGTCATTTAATACAATACTATACAAAAGCGCGTAACTATGCATAAATGCCTTTATGCTCCCTTACGAAGGTATCCAACAGGAAAACTTTTGTCTTAGATTTCGATTTACAGATCCACTTCTTGGTCTATATTATTTCGTTTTCAAAGACTGACAATATTTTAAAATAAATATTTGACTTTCAGCAATAAATTCCAAATTCCGCTAATGGCACAGTCAACCTCTTTTTATAAAATCATAAGTCGCCTCTGCTTCTACCCTCAGAGCTCCCTTCTTTAAGAACATAAAAGTAAAGTATACGGATGTATCCCTAACAACAATGTTGCTTTTTTTTAATTGTTTATTTATTCTATTTTTCATATTTTGTCGCTTGCTCTTTTACCATTTTATTTCAATACTTTTGTCTTCCAATTTTTCTTATTGTGACTCATTTGCGATTACTGCTGCTGCTGCTTCAGCTTTGGAACACATTTCAAACAAAGCCGGTTTGCAAAAGTCGAATTTGAATTTTGATTTAAATTTTATTGACTTTGTACTTTGTCCAAACCATGTGGCAACTTACACACACTCACATATGCTATAATGTTGCCACTCTTCGTTTTTATACAATTAGCCTATTTTAACGGATAATGAGTTCAAAGTATTTGTCGTTTGTAAGATAAACACTTTTGAGATAATTGCTGTTGTTGTTGTGGACATGCAAATCCATTGTCATTAGGTTTGAAAATTTGCCTATTCTAGTTGGAAGCACATGCAAACGTGCTTTCAGTTTTTATGCTGGTGTGGTTTTTGTATATTTTGGAATTATCCAATTCGTTCATGCGAAGCATCCAACACGAAAACATGACATACGTACAATTTAATTGTTTATATGTAATGTTAAAAATTCGGAAATCGTTAATTTTCTAACAACAATTTTTTGGAAGATTAAATCTCTTATTTTAGCATAAGTATTTTTGTTAATAAAATTATGTTGATGAGTTTTATTTTTGTATAAAAGTAAATAAATTATAACTTCCATTATTCACTGAGCGATGTGATTCGTAAACGCATTCGTAAATGGTATCGTTGTAGAATCACTAATGAACATTCACTAACGAATATCAAAAGCGATTCGTAAAAGATTAAATTTCCGACAAATGAATCGACTCGTAAAAGTGTTCGCTTTTATGATTCGTTAACGAGCGAGAGGATTTCCTACCGTTCGCGATATCGTTAGCGATTCATATGCAAGTGTCATTTTCAAATAAAATATAATTCGCTCCTATTTTTCTAATATAACAAAATCTTGGCTCGTGGAATATGTTTTCTTTTAGATTTTCACTGCCACACCTTTTAATACTATAAAAATCGAATAAGATTGGACATTTATATTAAGTATTTCGTATGAACCTGCATTTAAAGCTCATACCTTGTTTAAATTAAATATTTGACCTAGTTTTCTTTCTCCCCTCACAAATGTACGAGTATAATGGGCAATAATCCATTTTTCGCAGTGTGTTGTCGTCTTCGTCTGCCAGTAATAATTCACAAAACCAACTTGCCGCATTATACTTGAGTGTAGATGGCCAACATATCGACTCGACTCGAATCGACCGACTAACATACTTACTGCAATAGTGGTGCGCCGTTTCATTTCGTCATCTCGATGGAACGGATGCTCTTAGCCACCCAATTTAGTCAGCCACACTTGATGAACTTAAGCACCTTGTGGAGCGAGAGAGTTCGACGTTCCATTCATATTGCGGTGCTTAGGTGCTCGTACTTACTCTCCTACTGCACATAAGTTTCGAGTACCCACTTGATAAGTTGATGATTTTATATTTGTGGTTTGATTTTTTTTGACAATTGAATTGAATTAAATTGAGTTGATTTTTAATCATCGACTTGTTTATTTCTGCTGCTGTATAAAGTTCAATTCGGTTTATATTGGGTTAAATAAAATTTAAAAACATTTAATAATTTTATTTTTTCATTGATTGATTTCAAGATTATAAAATCGATCGAAAAGATTGAAAATTTTTATTAATATTGGTGAGTCATAGCGCAGTTAATATCAAATTTAATACTTCCAAATTAACAAATTCAGTTTAGTTTAAATCTCTTAAAATACTCGTACAGTACTCAAAGGAACATTGGATAATGGGAATGCTTTAAATGAAAAGTTCTTTGTTCCACCTTTTCCAATTCACATTTTTGGCTTTCCTTCATTTTTATGTGGGCATCGTTGGTTTAGATCAATTATTTATTTTGTTTGTGGTTAACTTTTAATTAACTTGATAATAGAAGTCAAAACGTAAAGCTGTCTATTCTCCAACAACAACAACAACAACAACAACAACAACAACAACAACAACAACAACAACAACAACAACATATTATTGCCACCGGCATCAACAGCAATTGCTTTGCTCTTCTTCGGCATAATAAAAAAAAAAACAACAACTTCCAAGGTTTCAATTATTGCGGCAATAAGTGTTTGTTACTTGTTTTCTAGCGCCCACATTCAACTTAAATTAAAAGTGTTTCTTTTTTAACACATTTTTTGTTGTCATTTACTTCTGCAATTGTCTTTCGTCGATTTCTCTATCGATTGCAAATAACATGTTTTTTTATTTTTTAGTTTGAAAAATTTAATTATTCTTATATGATATACTTTTAGGAGTCATTTATTTTGCTTATTGTGTTCGATAATCTCTGAAGTTATTTGATAATTTTGCTAAAAAATCCAAACTTTTCTAATTCGAATTCTATTTTGTTTTTCTTTTTCTCTCATTGCAGCCGTGTTACCTTGCCATTAACCGTAGAAGAGGTTTGTTTATTGTCCAGCTGCACACCATTTTCATCTTAATCCTTCCACAATTTGAATTTAATTTTAAACTTTTTTTTACCATGTTGATTTCTTCTTTATCTTCAGTACCAAGTTGCACAGCTTTATTCAGTGGCAGAAGCATCCAAGAACGAAACTGGTGGCGGCGAAGGTATCGAAGTGCTTAAAAATGAACCCTTCGACAATCATCCACTTTTGGGTAAAGTTGAACACAATTGAACACAATTGAACACTTTTGTTTATTCATTTAAATTGATTAAATTTTCGTCATGTCTCATCTCTGCAATTGTTTTTGTTTTGTAGGTGGCAAATATCATGCCGGTCAGTATACATACAAAATCTACCATTTGGCATCAAAAGTTCCAGCATTTATAAGACTGTTGGCACCGAAGGGTTCCTTAGAAATACACGAGGAGGCATGGAATGCCTATCCGTATTGTAGAACGGTTATAACGGTATGTATTAGATCAAATGAGATACTCTTTAAAAGAATTTCGGATAAAAAAATTCTGCTTTTAAAAATAAATTTGTTTTCGTTAAATTTGTACAATAATTCTATAACTAACTAAATTCCGAAAATAGACCCTAGTTCAAAAAACGTATTTTTTTAGCATTCTGTCAATTCTTATCGTTAGAGCGATTCTTAAATAATCGCTTTTATTTTTCATTTATTTATGTTAAAAGCGATTATTTACCAGATCGCTTTTACGATTGATTAACGTAGCCATCGAGCGTAGATGTTCTTCCGGCCGCGATCTATATACATAAGTACGATTATAGTTGATTAATGTTTATTAACGATTCAATAACGTTATAATTTGTGAGATTGTATCGATAATCTATCGCTTTTTCGTTTCGTTAACGAATCGCTTGTAAATTAAAAATCAGTTTTTGACAGAATTTTGTTAAATATAAATTCAAATAAAGGATTTTACTATGTGGGCAGAATTTATAACACATTTTTAATAGCAGAGTCTGACTCCAAATGTTTATCTATTTTTTTTTGCAAGTGCAGTGAGAGTTACGTACTAACATTCCAGTATATGACACAAGTCAACGACTTTTTGTTGTGTTGGCAAATTCGTTAGAAGTAAACTTTACCTCGAATTGTTTGAATAAATACACAGTGCAATAGCAAATAAATAGTAATTTAATATACCTAGTCAAAAAATCTAGTTACTAAAAAGGAGATTGAACTTTTTTCGCAATGATTAATTAAACAATGAATTACCTTAAAAAATTGTAAATTCAATTTTAAATTTGTAAAGCAATTTAAGTGTTGTAATACATTGTTGCACTGTGTATTTAAGTTTAATAACAGTTTCGCTTTTAATTTGAATTTATGAAATTTAATAAAATATTTCAAAACACAATTTTAGAATCCTAAATTTATGAAAGATGGCTTTAAAGTTATTATTGATTCCCTGCACATGGGCGACGATGCGGGTGAAGAGGAAAATGTAAGTTAAAAACACAAACCGATTTTACTAATGTGCTTTTCGTTTTTTTTCTCTTTCTTTTTCTTTCTTTGTATTTTATTTACATGTCTTTAACAAAACAAAACAAATAAATAATAATAATATTAATAATAATTTATGGTGTTGGATTTATAATAATATTACGCTGTGCTACAATAACAAAATAACAAACTAAAAAATCGCAAACTAATTTAATTTATCAATTTGCAAATAATAAATAAATGCTGGCTGGCTGGCTGACTGGCTGACTGCTTTACGTGTTAACATATACAAAAAATGTTGTTTGAAAATTTATATGTTTTTTTTTCGCTGTTTGTGCTTCTGTGTAACAAAAACAATAAACTTAAATTTACTACCAAATACAAAAACTCGAAAAAACCGAAAAATCAAATCATATCCAAAATAGAACCCTGGCTATATGAAAGAGAATTTCATAATTTGCATTGAGTCGCTTCATGTCGCTGACATTGGAGAGCAGAACAATGTGAGTTGTTGCTGTTGTTATTGCTACAGCCGCTGTAGTTTGTACAAGTCAATACATATCTACGGAAATTTGACAAAAGATCTTAAGTCGAACCACAATTTTTTCGAGAATTTCACTTACGAAAATGTTCGTTTTTCGATGTCGTTGATAAGTTCGGAATTTAGACAATTAAAAGCTAAACAATTATTTTTTAAATAAAAGTATTTCGATATCGACGCTGAAATGTCGATGTTTCATTGGTATTTAATTTACACAAAATTTTATACTTTTTTGCAATACAGCTAAAGTTTTGTTTTTAAAAAAATTTATGATTCATTTGAGATATCAAGAAAATCTTAAATTTGTTTTAATATAGAGAAAAGTATTTCGGAAATTTCAATTATGCCAACAGATTTTAGAGAAATGCATTGAAACAGGTTTAAGTTTATATGTAGTACTTCTATATTGCTACTGTTCTTAAGGTACATTGCCGAAACATAACAGTACATTATATATTGTTAATGAGCGAGAAAACCGCTAGACGAATGTACCTTAACTGACAATTGAACATTCCAAAAATTACTAAATTCAGTGGCGGCATGTATGTAATATTCTATATTGGCCCTAACCTATCTGCTCAATGTGAATAAATTTTAAAATCAAAAGAAGAGAGCCTATCGGACATTTTCCATTTGTATGTGAATACGTGTATATTTGTATACTATCACACATAAACAATCAAATCGATTAAAAAATGCAAACGCGTATCTAAATAAAACTCAGTAAATGATTTACGAAGATGAATTCTGTGGTTATTTACTAGTTTGTTTTCAAAAACGTTTTCAATTTGTATATGATCATCGAAAAATTTATTGTTTTATTCATAGAATATAATTGGTTGACAACGTTTTCATTTTGTGTTAGTTTACACGTATACAAATTTTATTGCAAAATTTCCGATAGGCTGTCTTCTTTTGATTTTAGAATTTGTTTACGCTGAACTGTGAGGTTGGTATCAATAAGTATTACATATATATATCTAAGAGTTAATATTAGCCAATTTTATGATAAATTTAATCATGCCTAAAAGAGTAAAACCAACAAAATTTAAAGTTTAACGAAAATATTAGTTTAATTAAAGCTTATTAAAGATTATTCTTAAATACATATTAAAGAAATGTGAGCCGCTTCATTGTCAAATTGCCATAGAAATGTATTAACATTTGTTTATTTAATTTATGTAAATTTTAGTAAATTATAAAATTTTGCATGCATTTCGAATTTTATGCTTTAAGGTATTTTTTGTTTATGTTTCGTAGTGATTTTGAAATTTCAAATGCAATGCAATAATTCACAATTTTTATTGCCTACATTTAGGTGCATGAACTGCCACCAGAGAAGCTTAAACAGCGCGATGTCGTGCACATCGATATTGCCAATGATCCCGTTACGCCCGCGGATTACAAGGTCGATGAAGATCCCTCAAAGTAGGTTTTTTTATTCTTAAATATTTTATTTTGTATTGTATTCGAAAATGTGTTTTACTTTTCCTGTACAGATTCAAATCGGAAAAAACCGGTCGTGGTCCGCTGGTTGGTGCCGACTGGAAGAAGAAGGTGAATCCTGTGATGACTTGCTACAAATTGGTTACGTGCGAATTCAAATGGTTCGGTCTGCAAACGAGAATAGAAAATTTTATTCAAAAATCCGAACGACGATTATTTACAAACTTCCATCGGTGAGTCCAGAGTGTGTATTTAAAAGAAAAGTAGCGAAGTTTTAGCAAATCTGCGATATTTGTTTATACTGATTCTGATTGAAATAAATTCTGGTATACAAAATTGTTGATTAACTGCGTCTCATGAGCAAAGAAAAATCTGTTTGGCTAATGATGGAAAGGAAAATCTTTTCGAAAAGCTTTACGATTTGCTATTTGAACAAATTTTAAATAAATTTGTTTTCACATTTTTAATAAATTAGCTTAGATTTAATTTCAAATTTGTGTTTTTCTTATATTTTTGCAGTCAAGTTTTCTGTTGGACTGATCGCTGGTACGGTCTGACAATGGAGGACATTCGCGCCATTGAGGAGAAGGTCAAGGAAGAGCTGGACAAACAGCGCCAATTAGGCGAAGTTAGAGGCACGCGCGCCGATAGTGATTAAATTTAGCCAGAACCATAACCGACAGACAAACAGACAGACAGACAGACAGACAGACAAACCGACAGATAGACAGACAAGTAAACAAACAGATAGACAAACAGCACTTAAGCTACTATAATACAAACACAAGAACAGCAACAACAATAGCAACTACACATCAATACCAACAGCAACAACACCAACAAAAGTTAAATTAATTTTAAAAAAGATTACAACACAAACAAACAAACAAACAAACAAAGAAAAAAGCAAAAGAAAATTATAAGAAAAGCAGTTTACTATTTCAGTAAAATATATTAAAGAGAATTGTAGCTTTTAGTTAAGCGTACAACCACAAAATACTTTAAACAAAAATGGATAAAATTTATTATAAACTAATCCAATAGTTAATTTCTAAATATATAAGCATAATTCACAAATGTAATGCGTTTATATAAAAAAAATATACAAAACTTACACATACCGCGTAAAAAGTAAAAACCAACAAACAAACGAAAAAATACAATTTTAAAAGATAATGCAACAGAAAAAAGATTTAAACAAATGTTAATTAATTGTATTCTATTTAAAAAAAAAAACAAAAATAAATGTATAAAAAATTACAATAAAAGCAAAAACCCTTTCAAATGTATTTTAAAATTAAAACAAAACAAAGCAAACAAACAAACAAACAAAAAACTCAGAAGTACTAAATTTAAAAAAAGTAATGCCAGTTATTTATACAAACAAGAAAGAAAATTAAGAAACTTTACAAAAAATGTTGCTAATTCTATAAACCCTAGCCTCTATAACAACAACAACAACAACAACAACAACAACAAAAAGTTAAGTCTAAATCACGTTCTAATGTTTTTAGTTATTTAGTACCCTAAGTGGTACTAAAAAGAAACTTACGAGGGACTTTAGTTTAATTTGGTATAGCGAAACAAATTCGATATCGATTTAGGTATATAATAGACTCGTTTTCAACTTAACAGATTTAGTTTAGAAAATATTTGAACCAGTCTAAAGTTTATGTTTTTTACATTTATTTTGTATTCAAATTCAATTTTTACAAATACAATGTGTAATGGATAACATGTACCTAATGGATAGTATGCACCTTCTTTTGACATATTAGGTTATAGTTTTCTTAAGTATTTTATTTGTATTGGCCAATGTTTTAGATATCGTGTGGTTAAACAAGTTTGGTAACACTTAAGTAGGCTTAAATGAATTTCCCTGGCACATATTTTTGTGTTATTTCACTTAACTTCAGATTATTGAACTTTAGCTAAAATGAAATCATTTATCGTTAATTCCCGTAGTAGAGACGAACGTCTTTGTACATAAAAAAGCAGCGATCCATTAAAAGCATTAACGTTCACTTGGGGAGCGAAGAATGGAATTGTAAAACGCGGTTGAGAGCGATGCCACTGAAGCATGCCAGCGTCTTCTTCACGGCGTTTATTTTATTAATTTCATTTGTTAAGCAGAATATGCGAAACAACTTTTTTTCATTAAACATTTTGTTTACATTTTAGAGAATATCAATTCGTTTGTATTCGTAGTCGAACTGGAAATCACACGATTTGCTTTTTAAAATCAAACCAAATACAATTTGAAATAAAAAAATTTTTGTTTTATTTTGTATATTCAACCTAAAAAATATCAAAACAATTTTTTTAATTGTTAAATTAAAAATTTGTAGTGGAATCGATAGCAAAAGTAGCATCGAACGATGACTATGGACCTTCGATTCCATTTGAATGAGCAATCGAAATAGTTGAAGCAAAAACGATTGGAGGCCATCGTTTTAAAACTAAGATCGAATTAGTCAAAATCATCCTTCAGGTAACATTCGCAGGGTGCTCTAAATTTAAAAAGTACTTTTGTCTCGATATTTTTCGGAATTCAAGAAAACAAAAAAGATCTTTTTTGATATTTTTGTTTTTGCTTTTGGCCTATCTTCAATTTGTTTTGTTTATCGTGTGGTAATGCACATAAATTGTGTCACTTTTTCGTTTTGTCTGAAAATGAAATATGCAATTGGGTTTCTGAAAATCATAGTTTCGAACAACAAATGAAAATAAGTATTAAATATCAAAACTGTTATTTAGTTTCTTGTGTATGTATGAGTATGTAAGTATTGCGCATTCGTATGGTGATAATTTAAAATAAGTAGAGCAGCGTTTTAGGCGCGAAGTCATGCAACCATTTTTAAACACTCAATATTTTTGGTTTTTTTTCTTCGTTTCGATATTTGTGGTAACAATTAAGCGATTTTTAATCGGTATTTTAATTCCATTCAGTTATTTGGTAAATTAAAAATCTTAATCGAAATATTGAAATTGCCACTCCTCAGCGTAAATAAATAAAAAAAAACGTTTTTATTGGCTCTATTTTAATGTTGTTGTACTAATGTATCTGCCCCATTTCCAAACCTCTTTGGACACTTTGATAAACACTTTTCCACTGGAATATTCTATACGTCCATAACTGCATTCGAGTCAAGTTAAAATGTTGCTAACATAATATTGCGCATAAGTACCACATTTTGTTGTTATTGTTTTTATATAATATTAAACTTCTAATGAACCTCATAGGACACACACACAGCCAATCTTATACATACATAAATAAAAAAATATAAAAATACAAACCAGGAGAATGTACGTAAATTCAGAATACACACATACATACAGTCAAATAAAACTTATTAATAAGACACACAAAATGTAAATTAACTGAAGAAAAACAAAAAGAAATGTCGAAATCATTCAAATGTCATTTGGAACATTTCAATGTTCGACAAATTCAAATCTAAATGTTTTTAATTTTTGTCAGTTTTAATTTTGAATTAATATTTCAAATCGAATATTAACTAAAAGGTGAAATTGATGCCAACGCGCGCTGGTCTCGTGTTAATTATAATTATACTTTTTGTTTTTGTTTTTGTTTTTAATAATGTAGCGAAATAATTTAAAATTAAGCAATTGCCAAAAGTTGTCGTTTGTCCATTTCGATTTGAAACATTTTCGTGATTTTGCAAATTTTTTGTTTAGGGAATTCACAAAGCGTATTGAAAGTTGTAACTTATTAAAAGAAAATTAATTTATACCAAGAGCGTATCCAGAAAGGTAAAGGGTTAAGAAAGTCGAAGCAGTTAATTAATGGTCATTTAATTCAAGCAATATATCTTTAAGTATTTAGAAGATATACTTATAAATTTGAATACACCCATTCCAATAGTTGAATTGAGCATACCCTCTTATTTCTACAAGATTTTTGAAAGGTAACCTCTATATCGTTAGTCAGCTTTCGCCATGGAGTGGTCAGATAACGAGAACCCTATCGCTTTTCTAGTGTGCAATTAAAAAAGGCGATAATTCCAAATCACTACGCCCGCTCTGAATTAGTCGCATGTTCGTCTACCGTTGCATAAAACTGTTCGTGAAGACTGGAGATAACAAAAATCGCTACCGGAAGTAGACGGCACACGGACCATTCGAACGCCCCAAGTATTCAAAGCCGTCAAGTCAAAAATTCAGGGATATTCGGTCTGAAAACAGAAAATCGTGGACCGTGAGATAAGTAACACGCAAAAGTCCACGAGTCGAATTATTAAAAAAGACTTGAGGCCTTCAAATGTGGTTCCGATTATTTGATGACTTTAGCTTTGAAGAAAAAATAGAATAGATCTGAACTCCCTAGATTACAAATTGTCTATAGTTTTATAGGACATGGTTTGCCATAAAAGATATCCCGAAATGGATTCTCTGAAGACTGCTTTGATATGGGCTGTGGACAGTTCTCCAATGTACGAGGTGCGTGCAGCTATTCATGATTGGCCAGTGCGACTGTAGGCTAGGGCGAAAGCCAAAGGCGGGCATTTCGAATGAGTATTTGCTTTTTCTATACAAAATAATCGTATACCAATAAATATTCAAACAAAATTTTGTCCAAAACCATTCAATATTTTTAATTTTATATGTAGCATAAAATGTTTGTAAAGATTTTGAAATTGAAACTATTTTTTTTTAATAATATCGTATGAAGTTGTATATAACAACAATAAACCGATTTGAGGAATCTATGTTTTGCAGACAGCTTCCGTAGAATTTGACATAATAAGGTTTCAATGTGATAAATGGAAATACTAAAAATTTTGAATGTTCTCTCCCTAGATAACTAACACCAAATATACAAGAAATTGCTCAAAGTTCAGTTTTAAGCCTCTTTTTTTTTTGGAATAGAATATTATAAAATTTAAATTCAAATGGTTTACATATTTAACTTACCCAACAGAAAATCGTCTATATACGAGTATATATAAACAAATTTATTTTTCTTTCCTTTTTTTGATTGTTTGTCCTCTATGCGTTTCTAAACCATTCATCCAATTGCGATGAAACTGTGGTGAGTTGCTGTGCGCACGTCCGGTAAGGTTTTGGGTTAAGTAAAATCTACCACGCCTACTTCTACAATATATAAAATCAGATGAAAAAAGAAAATATGATATCGCTAATATTGCAAAAACTAAATTTTCTTATCTGAGTTTTTATGTTAATGTCGACATCTTTACTAAAAGAGGGCTTGATTGAAGAGGGCTTGATTGGATTAATTTAACGCCCACTATTGTAACTCAGAAACAACGGGGAGTAACGATAAGTTTACAGGAAGTTCTGCATACTGTTTTATTAAATTTTGGTGTTAAAGTACACAATTTACTACAAATAGAAATGAATATATTTCCATTAGGAGAAGGAGAAAATTAGTTATAAATTTTTGAGGTAACTTAGAAATGTTTCTATTAAAAACAAAACCCGAGCAATGCCAGGCAATATAAGCCAGTAACAAATAAACAAACAAATAAACAAACAAACAAACAAATTAATAAACAGATAAATGTTCAATGAATTGGAGTAGTCAAAACTTTGGGTTAAGTTACTTTCCCAGTGTCCTTCAACATTTCCAATCGAAGAGCAGATATCTTGCTCAAACTTCCATAATTGTGTATCACTAATCACTTTTGAACTTTGATGACCTCTAGACAATCTTGGTCACACTAAAAGTTCTTTATTAGATCAGCTAATATAACCTAATCTTTCTATTTTTTTATGACCTGTCCAGTACTTAGAAGATGCCCCCTTTACATGCAAAGCACAGCTGGTTCATAAAAAGGATATAGGTTAGATGGAAGGGTAAAAGAGTCCAAAGAAACCAATGGTCGACCTTATATAAAAATTTCTCAGGATATTACTTCATAATTTTTACAAAATATTATTATGAATTTAAATATATAAGTACGGGTATTAATTTATTTGGAAATATGTTTCATTCATGGAATTGAGTTTAAAAATTAAAATAAATACGACAGATTTTGTGAATTCCCCAATGGAATTAAATTAGGAATTTAATATTATAAACAAATTGATGGACGATTTATTTTATTTTTTTATAAATTTTAACATTTCATTCGTTTGAGAGAGAAAAAATGCTCCACTTGTAGCGAGCACTTCTGTAGTTTATGAGTTACAAACATAACTGGTAGAACGTTCTCGTTAGTTTGTCATGAAAAGTTTATCAATAAAAAATTGCATATTTTTTTAGAATCTTAACTCGCAGCAATTAACACAATAAAAATAATTAAATAATAATATTAATAATAATTACAACAGCAACAATGAATTTTTAAATTAAATTATATATATTTAACAAATTCTATAAAACCAAACACAACCTTAAATAAAATAAAATAAAATAAAATAAAATAAAATAAAATAACAATTAAAATAAATTCATTAACACTTGCGTTCATTCTATAAATAAAATTATTACGAGTTCCATTTTATTAAGTAATTTTAATTAAATCTAAATACATACATTAACTAATTAATTAACTAAATGAATAATTTTACCAAATAAAGAGAAAACAAAAACAAATAAGAGAGCATAAATATATAAATAAAGTGTTAATAACAATTGTAGTCATTTATTTATGGGCAAAACCGCGTTTATTTATAAATATTATTACCAATTAACGAGAGTAAAGGAAGTTAAGATCAAAAAAATTCGATGAGTTTTAATCTGTTTTTTTTTTTGTTGTTGTTGCACAGCATAGTTAGGTTAAAGTTATTTAAATAAACCGAATAACGAATATCTACGTTTGGTGTAACGAGAATTGGAGAAGGCGCGCGCAAAGCAGAGTCGCCTGCCGGGAGCTGTTGAGGTCGGCCGTAACTCGATAATGGATTGTAACGGCCACCTAAGTAGGAATAACGAATAACATATAACATGTGGCGTTAAAGAAAACATAAACAACAATGGGCGTGGCACTCGTCCAATTTAAGCCACCATATGAAATGTAATGTGAATAAAAGATGTAAAAGTACTGCGATCTAAAGTCCAGTAGTTGCCCTCTGAAATTTAAGGATGTTAGTTTATTTTCTGTTACTATAAAGAATCCCAGGTATTTGGGTTTCATATGCATCAGTGCTCCAGAGATACCCAAAATGTGCTCTGACCATTCAGTTTCTTCGTCACAGAGATGTTGTACTCTACAAAGATGTTTTTGGAGTCTAAAGTGACCAGTCAGAATACCGATTAGTATTCTCCATCACCGCATTTGTAGCATAATTATTTACTCCGCTTACAATCCACCACTGTCGGTCATACCATCATTCAAAATGCCTCTTCATCCTCTGAAAAGCCACCATAGAACACCAAATAAAATTTCATCATCAAATTTCATCATTGCTGAATTAAATTGATTCACCTCGCGCGGTTTTCAAAATGTTTAGATGAATTCAGACCTTTTTTTTGTAAGAGAAATTTTAATGTATAAATTATAGATGTAATAGACAGACGTTAGGGATGGCAGATTTCAATTAGATTTTATAACCTTACAAAATAAATAAGGAACTAGGAAAAGAATTATCTGCGGCTATGCTCATATTTCAATGACACCAAAATATGTGCTTCCTTTATCACATAAATGCTTCATATCTCTATTTTAAGTGGGCGTTGTTCTTATCCGATCACACCCATTTTTTGAGAAGTTTTGTGTTATTACTTAAGTGCTAAATATTAATTAAATGCTAATTTGAACTGAATATTTGCACTAATATATTTTTTTCGCTTGGGGTAATAGTTTTAGACCGATCTTGTCCATCTTAGGACTTAGCTCCGCTTGGAGAATAGGAGCTCTCATAAAAATTTCAATATCTTTAAAATTACGGCTGTAATCGCTGGGACAGACGGACGGACGGACATCGTTAAATCGAGTCAGAATTCGACGATGATCATTTATATATATACTTTGTCACACCTACCACGCCCCCTTCTGGACGTTATCTTTCGGTAAGTGCACTTAAACTTGGCGAACGGTATAAAAAAACTACAAATCTTGAGTTGATTAGAACTTAAAATATTTCAGATGAACTAATATAGATATTTGGACAGGTCTAACTTCTTCCGTTTAAGATTGCCAAGTGCGATAAGATGAAAAAAAATCGAATGCTTAATAACATAATCTGATGTTCGGAATATATATATACAATTTGTTTCACAGTTTCTTATTGTACTCTTACAGACCTGGAACCTATACTAATTGCGCTTTTTTCTAACTTTGTAGCAGAGTGTAAATAATTGCATAAAATCAATTGTTTTCAATAAAATATGCAATTAATCGAAAAGTAATCGATATATCAACCGATTATGTCCATTCTAACCGACATTAATGTTTACTATATTGAAGTGACTTTCATGAGTGGTGAGTGCTCTTAAATCGGAATATATTTAATTGATTTCATTAACGAATAACCAAAATACAATTTTGTAGTTTAGAAAAAGTAGCCGTCATTTTTAACATGTTGTCCCACTGTATTCTCGATCCATTTCAAATAACCGCTAACGCGGCTGTACTCTGCTGGAATATAGCTCAAGCATGATTGAGGCGCAGAGAAAACTCCAACCAAACGCGGTGCTGCGGGCCAGTCAACAATAAGACCACCGCCCTGAGCGTTTGAGCATGGCACCGTCGAACTATTGCGCCAACCCAGCGTGCAGAGTGTCTCCTCTTCATTATACCACGGATATGTTTGATTGCAGCGACTGCCCGAAATAATTTCAAACTGGCCGTATGCCTCGTGGGTTGTATTCTGGCGCACACCAGCCATGACGGCATGCTGACCGGCGAAATTGTCCCGATGGTTGTCCAGAGCGACGGCTGCCACATTGACGTCGAAATGCAATGCAACCGGCAAACGAATCAGCGCCAGATTGGCGAAACGATGAACAAAGACATTTGCCGCACTATGGCTGACCTTGAGCGAATATGCCGAAAGTTCTGTAGCGCTAGAGATGCTGATATTAAGACGATTGAACATCAGCGTAATGTCAACAAAATACTCCGAGCCGACACACGATGCCGCGGTGAGCACCCAATTGCGCGAAATAATGCTTCCGCTGCAGTAGTTGTTCATGAAGCCGCCCACATGTATGCCCACCTGGTGGGGAAACTCGCGTAGACTGGTCAGCAAGGTGGCGTTTATGATGCCATTGCGCTCGTTTAGTGTTTGGGCGTGACCGTCGTGGAGTATCAAGGTAGCGGCGGCCAGTAACAACACTAATCCGTAGATCTTAAGCATGATCGAAGTTTGTAGAATATCTGGTTTCCTGCGGAATTACTCAATCACAACTGTAACGTACTAAAGGTGAGCTGGCGATTTTTATAGCTTTTTTCTCCTTATCTTATCATTTCTGCACTGACCAACCAGTCAGTCAGTCGGTATGTCACTTAAAATGCGATTAATTAAACTGTGAGAAGATATGATGTGATTTCCCTTCGGAGAATCGAGTATTTAAGTGGGAATTAGTGATTACCGAAAGGAACGGGTCGAAAATCCCAATAAAATTATGCTAAAGAAAAGTTTACTACGGAGATTTTAATTTTTTTTACAAGATACGCAGCCTTCGAAGAAAAATTTTTTAGTGCAAAAGAAAATGATAGGAAAGGCGTGCCATGGGGGCTGTAAAGCTTTAAAGTTGACAATTACGGTTTTTCTTAATTTGAAAAACTCGCTGAGTTTAATTTGGATCAGTACGATTGAGGTGAGGGTTCACTATACCCAGACACGACTGTAATTGCAAAATTCGGTTGGGTCAAAATTCAACTTTTTTTAATATTCTGTTTTTGTTGTATTTTGTTGAAAGAATTTTTTTTTTAAATCCATTTTTATATATATTATTTTACGTATAACAATAATAACATATATTTTTTTAAATGTCGGAAATTTCGGAATTTTCGCTCAACCAGAATTACGACCCCAACTCGCTTCGATAACTAACTTAATGCAATATTTATAAACACTTTTTTGTTGTTCATATAATTTTTTAATTAACTATCTGCATATTAGGTTATTTATATGTATAACGAGCGAATGCCCGGCATGCGTTGCAATGCCACTTAGAAAAAGAAAATGTTTGTTTTTTAACTTTATTTATTCAAGTACATACATTAATTTTTATATGTATAATTGTAGCGATTTTGAGTTAGGGCGGTGGGCGTTAAATTGCTCCAACTACGCTCATGTCGACAGTGCCTATACAAACTCAGATACAAAATTTAAAATTTTGCCCGAACCATCCTTGAACACAGCAACTCCCAAAAATTTCAACACAATCAAGAATGGTTTAGATGGACATAGGGTACAAAGATAGAAAGAGGATAGAAAGAGAGAGACATTATTTTTATATATATATCTAGATAGATTATGATCAGGCCCGTATCTATGGGGGGGGAGGGGCGAGGCGAAGGGGGCAATTGCCCCGGGCAACACTTTGTAAGGGCGGCATTTATTTTAAGTGAGTGCCTTTTTTTTGCTTCTACATCTGCTTTCATGAAGAAAATGTACTGTACAATTTTAGAAAATTATTCAACTTTCAACAAGTACAATTTCATAAAAAAAAATTATCTAAAAATATTTTGAAAGGGCGACAAAATCCACTCTTGCCCCGGGCGACAGAATTCCTAGGTACGGCCCTGATTATGATAAAATAAAATAAACTTTTGAACGAAATAACGACATAAACTTAACGAAGTTTAATTTTCTCGATACTACTTGGAAACATTTTTAGAAGCTCTTTCATCCTCGATTTTACAGCGTTAAGAATGGTTTACATTACTACTTTACTTCACTTATCCGAGTTAAATTGAAATCCATACAGAAAGAAAATAAGCGACTACAATGAAAATTTTTTTATATTTTCCTACGTAACATGACGTAGATGAAAAGTTTTTCCATTTCCTCATCTTCTATTTAAATACAGTTTTAGTTTCACTTGTGCAAGTACGGTGTAAGTGTAAGTGAATGTAAGCCTTAACAAAAGGTCAGACGCTTGTAATTTGATTATCATTTAATAATTTATTTAATACTTCAATATGTGTGTGTATAATAAAATTTACTAGTTTATATATATATATATGTATATAGAATATGTATATACTTTGTACGCCGAGCCTCATTTTGCATCAAGCTTATATTTTGTTTCTGACATGACTTTTCTTTACCGTACAGTAGTGGCCGTTAAATGAGATTAAATTCACACTGAAAATGTTACCATATGCACATACATACATACATATACGAGTATATAAGTACATAAATATCGCCGTAGCTCGCATTCGAAACATAACGATTGGCACTTTTCAAAATGATTTTAATGTGATTTTCAATTGAGTTACTTAGAATTGTTCTTGCAATTGTCACTGTCACTGTAAATGGCAAAGATTAGGGCAACAAGAATTTGAAATAATTTTTAGTTTGCCAACCAAAAGAAGTGTCTTATCTCTTCCTCGTTCGACGGCCGACAATGGGGTGGACCCTCGTCAGGCGCACCATCATCGATTAATGACTGCCTCAACGCGTTCATAGCGAGCATATTGCGTTTGGATGCAACGGCCAGATCAATAATACGCTCCGGATAGTGTACGCCGATAAGACACTGACTCTGCTCCTGTATAGTTGTGGGCATACGCCAAGGTTCGTGACTGGAAAAGCAGATGTTTTAACAGAAGCAAAACTCACCACGAAATCTACTTACACGTATTCCCTGGGAACGTTTCTTAACTCGGGCACATACTGTTTGATGTACTCGCCATTCGGATCGAGACGCTTGGCCAACGCCAGCGGGCACGTAACTAACGACGAGTCCAACAAACGCTCGAAGGCCGACGATGACACCCACATCCAATTGCCAGCGCAAACCGACCAATCGGCATCCAACAGGTACTTAAGAAAATGCAACAGTCCATGTTCCCAATTCTGCCAGAGGCCACCACGTGTCAGAAAAGTGGCCACCGTATTACGCAGCGTATGATGCAGCCAACCTTCTGCGAGCAATTGACGCATAGCTGCATCGATGAGCGGAAAACCGGTCTGACCTCGCTTCCAGCATTCCAACTGCTCGGGCGACGTCTTCGCCCACGGAATATTCAAACAAATTTCATTGCCCTCCATGCGTCCGTAATTCGGATTATTGACCGACATCGTGTAGAAGTACTCGCGCCAGATTAGTTGACCGGTGATGTGAGCGCCTCCGGCCATTTGTAGTCCCTGACCGAAGGCTTGCAGCTGAACGTTTTTGAAAAGATCATGTACGTCCCAGTAGAAACGACGCACCGACAGACAGCCAAAACGCAAATGCGCACTCATCGACTTGGACGTTTCGAGAATATTTGGGTTGGCCTGATTTGGTAGATAGAAACCTCGCATAAAGGCGTTTTCCTCCACCTTAAGACGTTCTTCGAGATGAAGCAGCGCCTGTGTTTCACCACCCTTCCAATTGATGCGTGCTACGTAACCAATGTTGTCCGGATAGACGTTGAAATCTTCCGGGCTGGGAAACTAAACGAAAGTAATTTAAGGCATGCGTTTCTAACTGTTTTTTTGTTTCTTTATACCTGACGAAAAACATTGAGCTCATTGAAAATATCTTCGGATAACTTCAGAAAGTTCACGTGCCTCCAATTGGGATCTGCAACAGGTCGTGGCGGCAGACCAATAATTTGTACTGTATGCTGCATGTATAAGATTACAAAAAAAAAAAAAAACGTTAATGTATTTGTCCGTACTGGCTTCTTCGACTCCAAGTATGGTTACCAAAAACATTTGATAGGTCAACGGTGGAATGCCGCCATTTGTATCGATAACAATGCGTGGATCCCACAATGTATGCGAGACCTTCTCCACACATTCGATGTCCATTTCTTGACAAAATCCCTTGACGGCATTGTCGCGATCATTCCAGATCGGCTCGCAGTCCTGCTCAAAACAGATTCGCTGTATGCGTATGTGGTTATTCAAATGGCGAAAGATAGCCGCCGGCTGGCCCTGAAAGATGTACAAACGACTGCGACGATTGCTGGCCACATGCAATTTTCTATCCAGATCGCGCAGTGAATCGAGTAAGAAGCTCATGCGATTGTAACCGACGCATTTCGTGCCTGTGGGTAATCGTAAAGAAATATGATAAGCGTTTGGAGTATAATATATGCGCTAAATCTTGTCAAGCTTATGACAAAGATTCACCCTACCTGCACTCTCGCCATCAAAGATGAATACGGGCAAGAAGGCAACATCTGGCGTTGGATTCGCTATTGCCTCCAGAAGTGCCGGATTGTCGTGCAGGCGTAGACCGTGTCGAAACCAGATGATATTAGCTCCCAACGGTTTCATTTCAATGGTTTTTCTTATTTCGCGTTAAGTTCAACTTTTTATGCAATTGTTAATTTATTAAAACTTGTTCCTTTGGATTGGGTAGTTTAGCATTTGTGCCCAGCGTATTTATTAAATAAAAATTGAATTTTCTTTCCGGCACAAAATTCGACCTTTACGCGATAACGACTTGTTTGCGAATGTGAATCTTCCAGTGTCGCGTTTCGACTTACTTTACAGCGTCGCTTTTCCATTTTTGCTATCGTTGCATGTGTGTGTGTTTGTGTGCGTGTGTGTTTCTGCTGTGCAAAAGTTTAACTGTGGGTGAGTTTGAGAGTTTGTGTGTTTGTGAACTTTTTGCTAACCCCTTGTTGCATTTTGTAATAATTGTAATTGTTCAAGAGAGATGAAACAGAACAGAACAGAACAGAAGAACAAACAAACACCAACCAACGAGTGAGAGAGTGCTAAGGAAAAACAAAACGCTATGCACTGCTGCCGGGGTTAGAGGAGGCATATTTGCGCAGCGTGTTGGTTGGTGTTGACAACAGTTGCTCCTAACAGCACTCGCCGCTGGCTAAGTTCATTTGATATTATAATCTTAAACTTGTTGTACTGCAATTGATTGCTACCTTAAATATAATACGGGTACGTATGTACTCGTATCTGTTTTTTACCTTTCGCAAATAATCGTTCGTTCTTATTTTATAGTTGTTATTTATTAATTGGGTTTCGGTTAATCGTTACACATTTTTATATCACTACAGACAGTTCCCCTTCATTCGATAGCCATATTCATATTAATTGAAATATACCAAAAATTTAATCAATTTATTTAGTAGCTTAATTTTATACATTGAATAACCATTAACATCCCACAGGTGGAACAAATAAAATTAGTTTTACCTCTGGACTTTAATCTATCTATCTATCTATCTATCTATCTATCTATCTATCTATCTATCTATCTATCTATCTATCTATCTATCTATCTATCTATCTATCTATCTATCTATCTATCTATCTATCTATCTATCTATCTATCTATCTATCTATCTATCTATCTATCGATCTATCTATCTATCTATCTATCTATCTATCTATCTATCTATCTATCTATCTATCTATCTATCTATCTATCTATCTATCTATCTATCTATCTATCTATCTATCTATCTATCTATCTATCTATCTATCTATCTATCTATCTATCTATCTATCTATCTATCTATCTATCTATCGATCTATCTATCTATCTATCTATCTATCTATCTATCTATCTATCTATCTATCTATCTATCTATCTATCGATCTATCTATCTATCTATCTATCTATCTATCTATCTATCTATCTATCTATCTATCTATCTATCTATCTATCTATCTATCTATCTATCTATCTATCTATCGATCTATCTATCTATCTATCTATCTATCTATCTATCTATCTATCTATCTATCTATCTATCTATCTATTTATCTATCTATCCATCTATCTATCTATCTATCTATCTATCTATCTATCTATCTATCTATCTATCTATCTATCTATCTATATATCTATATATCGATCTATCGATCTATCTATCTATCTATCTATCTATCTATCTATCTATCTATCTATCTATCTATCTATCTATCTATCTATCTATCTATCTATCTATATATCTATATATCGATCTATCGATCTATCGATCTATCGATCTATCGATCTATCTATCTATCTATCTATCTATCTATCTATCTATCTATCTATCTATCTATCTATCTATCTATCTATCTATCTTCTTGTTTTCAAAGAGACAAATAATATCGAGGTGTAAAGAGAGAATTCTCTACTTTCCTCACCTTATATCTATTATACCATGGTGAATATGTACGTAGTTAAAATAAAAATGAAAAAATGTATATTAATGTGCGCTCAATTGCACACTTGTATCTATTTTATTGCAGCGGTTATTGCTCGCTTTGTACGGAGTCGAACACAATGACTGACTACTCACTGTCAATTAAATACCGCACAATCTGTCAGATACACTCAGGGAAATGCGCGCGACTGACGAGTGTGTTACGTACTTACGTACACATGTCCAATCAAATCAGTTAACATGTCTTCTACGCAAGTGATTTTTATTCAAAGGCATCATAAAATTAATATAAAACTATTGTATTAAATTAAATGGACCATTTATTTTATAGAAATAAAGACAAAATTTAATTTTCCTAAAGTTTTAAAATATAAAAATAATAAAACAGGAAGAAAAATATTCTTTAATTTACAATTTAGAATGGAAATGAAATGTTTTATATAAATTATGGTTCCATCTTTCTTTCTATCTTTCTTTGTCCCCTTCGCACTTCTAAACTATTCAGTTATTGTGCTCACGACCGGAAAGGTTATTATAATCGATTATTATGCTTTTATTGCTCCTAAAAATCTGAAATTAAAAAAAATATGGGTGTGGTTGAATTATTTTAACGCCCACTTTTTGAAATAAGTCGGGAAAACTTTGTTCGCACTACCATAGCTCAGGAATTTGCAGTATCATATAGGTAGCATATATAGAAATGCAACGGAAAGAATAATAGGTTACATAAATTCGATACGCCCACTTATTTCGCCCATAATTTGTATTCGATTATTTTTTAAAAATATTTATTTAAAAAATCTGAAATATGGTATTTGAGTTTGAGCACTATCAACAACTTCAGCAAGAATAAAAGAGGTAAGATCAATTTAACGCTGACCTTTAGAGAACGATCGGATCAGTTTGTATAACTGCTCAATGTTTACACACACACATAGTTCTACGCAAAACAAAACCCGGACAACGCCGAGTACTATAAGCTATTAGATTTATAAATAAACATAATGTTAGAACAAAGTCAGATTTAAATACAATATTAAGGGAAAAACGATGAGAGTCTATTTTGTAAATTCGTCAGAAAACGATTTTTAATGGAGAAATACTAATACTAAGCGACTAATACAGTTCGAAACTATATATTTTGGAAAATAAAGGACTTCTGACGTTTTTCCATATCGCCCTTCATATGTATTCTCTGCTGTTCCAGACTTGATAGGAAAAACAAATAAATTTAAACCCTAATTATTGCCAATTGTCAATCATCATCTTCATCTCAAATTAAAGAATTAAACAAATTTCCAAATGCCTTTCCAAATGCCTTCAAGAAAAGTTAACATCATTTTCTATTGGTGAGACATTTTCCATTGTTAAACATCAACAGAATATTGCACAATAATTCTGTCTAACAATTGATCAACTTAATTAATGTTATACGTAAAAAGTTCCTTCGCATTGAAAGACTTTAACTTGAAAAATAATGCTACAACAATGTTACAACAAAAACCATTTATATATAATATGTACATTCGTAAGAATGAAATTTTTCTTTCTTTCAATTAAGTTTTTGTAATTTCGAACAAAGGCATTCATAATATTCTTCTTACTGCAACAATGAATCTCGTTGGTCCTTGCTACTTCGTTGTTGACTCAGTTGCATGTTCCCGCTGTAAACTACATAACTTCAGTCGCCACTCCCCCCGCTTAAAACACACACACACACACATACACACACAACCCGCCGGTACCGAATTTAATTTTCATATCTTTGTTGAATTTGAATTTCGCTGTGCAGCGACATGAGAAGCGCCCAACACCACGGCACGTTGCAAATTTCCATCCAGAGTTCACTTTTACTGTTTCCACCCGTTTTCATTTCGCTTCCTTGAATTGCATTTTTACAGCGAATGCCAGCAGACAGACGTACAGGCGTATGGAATTATGATGCGAAACTACGTACACGGATGGGAGACATTGCAATGCGAAAGTAATCAAGTCAAATTTTACAGATTATATTTTTTTAATTAAAGTTGAAATATTTTAATTGGAACTATAAAATAAATTCTTAATCAGAGAAGTTTTTTTTTTTGAGTTAGTATTTAAATATTTATAAAAAAAAGTTTTATTCTAAAGACGCTTAGTCAAAGTTTGTAGACAATAAATTTTGAACCGATCTAGAGTGATCTAAATGGGTAAAAATCAAGAAAATTAACTGGTTATTCGGTTTAATTTTATTTGACTGACGAATTAAGTATTATTCAAAAACATTGTTGCGAAGAATTTGGATATTGGTAGAGTTCAGTAGGCAATTGAGGAATAGAACGATCACTCGACGAATTAAGCTAATGCCTCTACAAGTCACACATCATACCCATGCTAAGTATGTAAGCTTTATGGCGCTGAAGCTGACAACCAGCGATGAGGAAATTTTAGTTGCGTTCGAGAGGAAAATGGTCCATTTTGAGTCGATGGCGAGTACTGGATGAACTGTACGCTGATAATGATATAGTAAGAGGCATTGAGATCCAGTTGATGTGATCAGGTGGAGCAAATAGAAGATGATCCTATAAGTGGAGGTTACAAAAGAGGACGACAACATCTCAAGTGATGGCCAACTGCGCGCAAAGCAGATGCAACTGGCGCTTTTTTGTCGCGGTCCAGACCATTAAAAGGTTATAATGGCCAACTATTTAAGTGTGTTATTAATGGGTCAAATCCGTTCTGGTATATTTATTGAGTGTGGATGATTTAGTCACTTTGCTTTCCGAACGTCTGAAAGTGTGTATTTCTGCAAAGGATTGCATTGACGTAAATTCGCAATTGACTTTGAAGCGTAAATGTGTACACGAGTTCGTTTTATTTTCCTGTCGTTTTTTATGTACGTTCGTTCCATTTAAGAATGAACGCATAGAATTGTAACAATTGCAAAAGGGCACTTCCGGTAAGTCGAGGGTACCCCGGTAAGTCAAGTCAACTCAACTCGTACGTACTTCGTTTACTTTTGGAATTACCATGGCATGGCGCACGTGTAAATACGTGTCACTGACAGCGAAATCAAGAGGACATATAAAAGCGTTCAAAGTGCATGGAGGGCATACATATATGTACATACCATATCTATGTATGTAAATTCTGAATGGCGCTTTTATTTGCAAATTGGCTTTTTAAGATTGTCAATTTATGCATGGCGTGGGCTACAATTCCGGCGATATAAACGTTTTGGGGTGTCATTTAAAATGTTGTGATATAATCACCGAAATCTTTTTAGGTTGTAAGTTAATTGAACTAGTACTAGAACTCAATGTTGGAATTAAATCAAACCGAAATTTACTTTATAATTAACCACCAAAGTGTAAGAATCAAGTATATACAGATATATTTAAAATTTCATGAGACTATGGTGTAATAAATACAATATAAGGTGAGGAAAGTAGAAAAATATCCCTCTCCACCTCGATATCGTTTCTCTCTTTGAAAATTGAATTTTTAAGCAGTTGCCGTGGTTGTTATTAAAACGTTTAGTAAATAAAAACAATAACTTTATTTTTTTTGCAAAAAATAAAAATAAAAACTTCAAAATAAGGTAGAGAAATAAGACAGAAATCGAGGTGAGTTCCTTCTTTCCTAACCATATTATTTAACCATGATTACACCAATAAATACTTGTTATAAATATTGTATTAATGCTTAAACTTTTGCCTTTGTCAACATCGATTATTTGTGACACGAAAGTCATATTTCCCATTCCCGATAATTTATTGAAGGAAACTTTAAACATGTACCACCATGCTAAGACTCACCGGTTGTCCTATAAAAAGGTTAGCTTTAATTTGTATTTAAAAAAATCAGATCACATTAATTTTTCTCTTCGCTGCACACCAAGTTCCTAACATATGTTGTGGCTGTGGGCTTTAAATAGGTCTAACCATGTCTATTTTTTGTAAGATAGTATATATGATTGCCATACAACTTCATATCAAATTTTATCCTGTAAGCATATCATCATCTTGTGTTACTTTTCTTTAATTTGTAGTCCCATAGTCCCCATAGTAAATTTTATCATCGTACCCGATGGCGGTAAGCATTTAATGCCATCACGCCCACTTTAGGTTAAGTCGTTAACAGTGACTGCACCAACTCAGATACCAAGTGCCATTGCAATTAAATAATATTGTACATATCAGTTTTTAATCCATAAGATAAAATTTAAAATGTTTATTAATTACAGTTGTTTTACAATTTTTGTTTTTACAAATTTTCGATAACGATTTTTGAAAAAAAGAAATTAAATATGAAAAGTTCATAATACAAAAATTAACATAATTTCATTGAATAGGTTTATAGAAAAAGAACCTTATAAGTACACAAACGTTGGTAATTTTTTAACTTTTGCTTTTCGAATCAAAACGTTAAGTAATCGTACAACAATAACAATTTCGAACGAACCTTATTAAATAATATCACTATTAATTATAAAATTGCATATTTAATTTAAACCCTACTTAAATCGTATAAAAATATTGGCCTACATATGTATAGGACGGTGAAAAGTAGGACACATACATAAGTAGAAAAAGTTGAGTTTTTCACGAAGAAGAGTAAATGAAGCAGTTAAAGTCAAGTAAATTACTACTACAAGAGACGACGACAGGTAGTAGAATCCGAACAGCTCTGCCGGAAAGTCCTCAAAATTCCGTATGAAAACTATTCGCAGTATCGAGCATTTTCGACGTTAGAAATATTTCAGCATTTTCAACCATCTAAAAAGGAGATACGAAATATGTCATTAATTTCGTTTAACTTTCATTATTTAGGCTACCGAAACCAACCTCATCGAGTGTAAGTTTGCCATCCTTATTCTCATCGCTGAGGCTGAAGAGCGTCGCAGCCTCTTGCAGCGCATACCGCGGCGTCTTCGGGTTAACATAGTTCAGCAGCTCGCCGCGATCTGCTTTGCCGTCTTTGTTCTTATCGATGATGTGTTTGAACTCCTGCCGGCGCGTCTGCACTGTTTTCGATATCAGCGACTTGCGCACCAAGTCGTCATCGTCATCCACATTCACTTCGGAGAACTCCTCGATCGTCAACTGATCGTCGCCGTCTTGATCAAACTGACGCAGCAGATCATCGACTAACTCGAGTAAATTCGATATCGATGATTCGGGATGCCGAAATGACAGATACTCATCGATGGTAAGACTAAATAGATCGGTACGTGCCGCTTCGGACCAACGCGCCTTGTCACGCATCATATCTTCGCGCGCTTTACGATTGAGCGTTGTGTGCTTGATTTCATTGTGTTCGTCGATATCGGCCTCGGTCATGCCGTGTTCCTTGAGAAAGTAGCGATGGTATTCCTCCCAGGTGATGAGGCCATCTGCCGGTGAAATGTCTACGCGACCGAATTCGCGCGGATTTAAATCGATCGCCTCGTCGATGTGATCGGTAATTTTTTTGTTAATGTAGAACGCAAGTTCCTGTATTGTCAGTTGCGAGTCGAGATTTAGATCAGCTCTGAAAGAGGAAGCAAAAGAAGTTTTAAACTAAAATAAATTTAATTAAATTCTTTATCTATAAGTTAATAATTTAATCCACGTTTTTGTCATTTTACTGTACATAGCACATAGAAATTTAATTAAAAAATATTTAAGATTGTTCAAAAAACGTTCGCGCACAATTGTGCAGTTACCATAAAAAAGCGTTTTATTAATAGGCTTTAAAGTGTGGTTATTTTAATTAATGTGCCATTTAACACCCATTCAATTTAACTTTTAATTAATTTTACAAATTGCAACTTAAACGCACATAAAAACGCGGTTGCATTTAATGTGCCAGCCAAACTGTTGCCGTTTGGGTGGCGCTAATTTTTATACCGCACGGATACCAATTTTTTAATTAAACTGTAGATACGTTTGTATTGTCATAAAGGAACCGATACCGGAACAAATACATTTTTGTTATGGAGGAATACGAACCGGTATGGAATTCGATCGTAATAAGTGCATCTCACCTAATTATATCAGACGATTAAATCCAATCTTACAAATGATTAAAATTTTAAAAATTTTTCACAACCTGAGGAGTATGAAACTGATTTTTTAACAAAATTTTAATGAAGCAAGTGATAAACAAGATTGGGAAAACTGATTAGAATTACAAGTTACTAAACCTATTTTTATATCTTTTGGATTTTATAAAAATACATAAAAAGTTATTAAAAATTTTATGTAAACAAAATTGAATTTTTTAATATTTTCAGAATTCATCGCTTATATTTAAATTAGTTTCCTATCCTTAGACGAAACTAAACTAAATTTTTAAAATACATGTAAGTACAACAAATACCTATAAATTTTAATGTTATTACATTTCTACTCTGAAACTGAAATCGTTTAGAAAAACAAAACCGTTGTTGTTAATAGTTGTTTACTCTAACAAATATTGTAAGAACTAATATGACCTATAAAATAAAGACCACCCTAATATGGTAGGTATCTGCTTTTGATGGTTATCTTAACTGTCATGCATTCTCTGTCGAAAAAAAAACCACAACAAAGAACTACTAAATGCAATTTGCCACAGATTAAATGTTAACAAAACGAAGTCAATGAGATATTAAAGGCCCAACCATGACTGCAGCTAATGTCAAATGTCTATTAATCGATACATATGTATATGAATAGATCAGCTTGAAGCGCTAAAACTATAATGACCTAATCTAGTAATATAATTCGTTTTTAGTTAGCTTAAATGAGCTTAATCTAAGAGCGACTCGGATCGTATAGAAATTTAGTCTTTTCGTTTATGTTCGACAATAACTGCAGCAAGCTTGAGTCTTTTATGGCTTGGTCTTAAACTTGTCCATAACGTTTGTTCTACAGAGAGAAACTGAATGAAATTAATTATGTTAAAATTAAAAGACTGTAATTTGCAGTTTACGTAAAAATGTTAATTAATGCTTTCCCGATTTTAAGTGGCTAACTCTGGTTAGGAATAAAGTTCTTAGGGTCATCGTATTCAGCGTATTTAAATTGTGCTATAAATTTTACATGTTTGTATCCAGGGCCGTACCTGGGAAATCTGGCGCCCGGGCCAAGAGTGGATATTGTCGCTCTTTAAAAATATTTTTCGATTAAATTTTTTTTTTATAAAATTGTACTTTGTTGAAAGTGAAAAAATTGTCAAAAATTTTACAGTACATTTTCTTCATAAAAGCAGAAAAAAAGGTACTCAAAATAAATGTCGCCCTAACAAAGTGGCGACCGGGGCAGTTACCCCCTTCCCCCCTCCTAGATACGGGCCTGTTTTTATCTTCTTAGGGACGGTAATTTATTGTTTTGGAATAACAGCCTAACTCGTAATTTTCCGACGTTAATTTTTCCTAACTCAAATTAAGTTTTTCTTTATTCAAATTTTTTCAATTTAAGTTTACATTTATTCGAAATGTTATTTTTTATTATTGCTTAAATAAACTTAAGTCGATATTCCGCAAACTAAAGAAAATATTTTTACTTTCCTAACTTGAGCTAAGCTCTCAAAATTTTTTTTTTCATCTGGAATAATAACATAACTCAACTTCAATAAAGTTTTGACATTTTTTCGTTTAACAAGTCATAAGAGCCTTAATGTCATTTTCGTCAATATCTTTTGACTGAGCACGTAATTAAAAGAAAACGCTTCTTTGAAATGTAAGAGAAATTAAAAAAAATAACTTCAGATTTCCAGTGAGATTTTGAAACTTAAAACTACTCTCATGAAAAAATTTAAAAACAGACTTAAGCGGTTATGACTTGTGACCACAGAAGTAGTTAACATTTTTAATAAATTCCCAAAGCATTAGAAAACAACAACAATCTTCTAAGAGTATTTCAAACTGAAAACAGTCAAAATTTCGAAATTCAATTCATCTTATAATTATTAGTTTAAATTTGTGGTTTGTGGCTTCGGCACCTCCGAACCACATAACCACCTAACATAAACGCAGTGCTTTGCAATACGCACTCACCTCTTTAAAGCCTTCTCCAATATTTGCTTCTCATTTACCGAACTCGCAGCAAGAATAACAGTTTCCGGAGAAGCGGCCTTTCGAATACCGTTGCCTCCGCCTCCGCCACCGCTACGAGCACGCAGTGCCGAAACTGCCTTCACCCCTTTCACGCCCTGTATGGTGTTGCGGCGCATGTCTTGCAGTGTCGCCGCAAGCGAAGTGTCCGAGGGGGCTGGCAACACATTATTTCCGTTGGCAGCTGCGGCGGCTACGCTCGAACGAAGACTGTGCAAAAGAGGCTCGTACTGTGGCTGTGGCTGTGACTGTTGTTGTTGCTGCTGTTGTTGTTGTCGTCGCGACTTCAGCGTGTGGGTGGTACTGTGCAGGATCAGTCCAATGAAGAACATGTAAAACAAAATGGCGGCAATTGTAGACCAACGCAACCAGCGAAAGGTCTTGGTAAGTTTGTGCACGATGGACATGGTGTGGGGCTGCAGGGCTGCAAGGCTGAAGGAGAATGGTGCTGGGTGAAATTTGTGTGCGAGTACAGAAAAAGTGGGTGGTTGTTGTTGCTGCTGCTGCTTATTTTGTAATTTATGTTGTGGTAATTGTTGTTGTTGTTGTAGTTGTTTTTGTAATTGTTTTTGTAATTGCGTTGTAATTGCTTGTGGCTAATTTATTGCTAATTTTGTTTGTGTTCTTGTTGTTGCTGCGGCATTTGTTGCCACAGTGGTTGTTCTAGTTGTTGTTGGTGTAGATGCTTTTATTTTATATTATTATTGCTTTTATTGATGTTGTTGTTGTTGTTCTTGTTGTTTATAAATTGAATTCACTTTCATGCTCGTTTGTTTATTTGTTGTGTCTGTCCGTCTTTACTCTCTCCCATTGGCTTACTGACTGAGTTATGGAAGGAAGGTACCGTTCGTTCGTTCGCTCGTTCGTTCGTTTGCCTTTTTTTTTTAAAATTGGTTCATGCTTTTTGCTATTGTTGCTGCTGCTGCTGCTGTTGCTATTATTCGATGTTGTTGCCAGTTGCTGAGTTGTTCAACCAGTTGGCAAACCAGTTCGGCTTCGACGTCGACATCGTCATCATCTCTCGCCGCTCAATACAGCTGCAAAATTATGCATGTTTGGTAAGTACATATGTAAATACCAACAATAACAACAAAAGCCAAAACTAAATATTCATTTACAACAATAACTTTACAGGGCTTAGGTAAAATCAGATAACATAAAATTTATAGGCTTTTTCTTTCTGGCTTTAAATGGATTTTGCGCTTTCGACTTTTGTTTTATTTAATTTTTAAAGCGGCGTGTTTTGAGTTGTTGTTTAAATCATTGCTGGCTGATGTCGCTTGCAAAACGAGTTCCACTTGGTAATGACATTTACGGCTAACAGTGTGGTTAACTGAAATATGACAAGCGTAAACATGTAAATTTAATTGAGAGATACAAATATCAGACTAAGTCATGTACAAAGGCTCATCTTAACCAAAAATCATCTTAAAAAAATTCAACTCTTCACCTTAAAGGATGATTTGATTAAATAAAAATATTTGAAAAATTCTCTAAATTTGTTTTTTTATTATTATTAATACATCTATCTATCTATCTATCTATCTATCTATCTATCTATCTATCTATCTATATATCTATCTATCTATCTATCTATCTATCTATCTATCTATCTATCTATCTATCTATATCGCTGTCAAATTGCACAAAGGATCTTACTAACAATTTTTCAGAAACACGTTTTTAACAGATTCTGGTATCCAATATTAAAATACGCCTCCTCATAAAAGATTACAGGATTTAAACAAAAAATGACGATTTTATAGCTAGCCATATAGAAAGCCATTTCGATAACTTTGTTCACATTTTATAATGTTTTTAGCTTTGCTTATAAATTTTCCGAAAAGTTGATCAAGGGATTTGTTCATTTTGATACCTCATTTTTCCCAATTCGGGGTATGTCACTTAATTACTAATTAGTTTGCTGAAACTTGCGTTAATTAAAATTGTCAATTCAAAAGTATTTAAAATTTTAGAATTTGTGACAAATGGCAATCCTGAAACCTGAATCCGTAGTTCATCTTTTGCCTTGTTAATATATAAAGAATTTAAAAAAATAAAATATACAAATAAGTTTCCGCCATTTTTTGTTAATAAAATAATATTTGAACGATTTTAAACGATGTGAGACTGCTTGCTGAGTGACTTCTAAACTAAGTGCAAGTTCCTTTTGTGTTTGAAACGGATCTTCACCCAATAATTTCTCCAAATCTGCATCCTCGTAAATTTTCGGCCTTCCACTGCGATCTTTGTCTTTTATGTCAAAATCACCTTTTTTAAATTTTTGAAACCACTCACGACATGTTCTCTCACTCAAAGCATCCTCATTCAATGCTTCTACGAGCAATCGATGCGACTCAGCAGCAGATTTTCTTAAATTAAAAAAATAAATTAAAAGTTCCCGCAAATGACACTTAGTTGGCTCAAATTGAGACATTTTTAGATGAAGAAAAATATATGATGCTAATGCGAACTTAATAACATGATAAGGTTATGTTGTTCTGGAATAAACAAACTAATTTTCAAGTAGGTTACCATCTGCGAATTCCAACGTAAACCTCGTGCCACGCCATCTTTCTCAAAACGGCGGAAACTTATTTGTACACCTAATAGTTATAGTATATTCCATAGAGCTGTAAAAAAAGCTCACAGTTCGAATCCTAGCTCATGAAATGAGCCTATTAGTTCTATGTACTTGATGAGTTCATACTCGAAACGTAAAAGCACATACATATGTATGCTAAATGTATGTGCTTTTATGTATACGATTTTTCTAAATAGAACATCCGCAGTTGCGGTGTTGAATCAAGCTGAATCTGGTAACGGATCGTAGACGTTGATGCTTATGTCCACGCCAAACTAAGTACGTTAGTGTGTAATACTTTTATCAAATTGACTTAATCACTATTTAAATGATTTTTAACTGATAATTATGGGTACTAGGGCCACTGTGCACGACACGTAATCATTTTGCCATTTTATTGTGTTGCGGCACGAAACCGCATTTGCAACAATTTGCAGACTAATCACAGACCGAAAATGCATTGCAACAACAAACGAGAAACGGGAATTGTAGTAAAAACACAGACACACACCACATACAACAACAACAACAACATCGTCACACACCCACATTCTAATCAGTGCAATGCAAATAACAACAACAACAACAACAACTTTTAATACAAAAGCGCACCCAAAAACAACAGAACAACTGCAACCGCTGCTAGGAAACGCAAAAACAAAACACGACCAACAACAAAAGTGCAGCAACTAAAATGTGCAACATTTGCCAGCCAACTCGAGGCAGACGACAGACGGACGTGCTTGCTAGCTAGCTACAATAACTACAACAAAGCAAAAGTAAAGTGAAGTGACTACCGCATTGACGCTTCACTTTTTTCTGCTGTGCTACGCTGCGCCGTGCTGACTTTACGCCAACAACAACAGCAACAACCGACGATGACGACGACGACGACGACGACCGAAACAGTACGAATAGCTGCGGCCGAGTTGCTCTTGTCGTTGCGCTTGTTGTTGGCTTTGTTGTTGGTGTTGGCAATGCAATATTGCAAACAGGTTTATATGGAAAGTGAAAGTACACACTCACACACACACACACACTTACGTACGCATGTTTACTTGCTGCGCATATACTCGTACTATATACGCCCATACATATGGTTAAATATGGTTGGAAGATGGGAGCAATGGTTGGGGTGACGTCGGACGACCAAAAGAGTGGCTGGTTGCCATCGTCCAAAAAAGAGCAAAAAGCCAAAAGACGGTAAACACTCATAAGCAAACACAAACATCAAGCACAGACGAACGAATGAAAGGCAACGTCGATAACGCACAGTGGACATTTCCGCTGATTGAGGAACACGATTTTTATCGATTTTTCGCAATACTCTGTCTGAGTTTGCCCAAGAATGTTGCTATGTTAAAAAGAATATGTTTGGCTTTAACGCCAATATTATTTTTTGTTTTACAAAAAGTATCAGTCTTACAACGTTAAGTACTAAATTATATTTTTATTTCAAGCAGAACAAGTAAGCAGTGCTCTAACGATTACGATTAATTGCAATTAATACCCATTTAAGCGATTATTGCCGATTGCCGTTATAATCGTTTGCCGATTATTCTATTAAATTGTTGTTTTAATAGCAATGAAACCCTTTTCTCTACATTTATTATGCACACTTTACAACTGCGAATTCTGACGACGCTTCTTCCATTTCATTTTATTTTCATTGGTATTTGGAAGGTTTGCATATAAATAATAGAGGAATTTACTATATCTGATACACTTTCCAATTTAATATGTATTAATCATATTTACACTTGCATGCTTCCAATTATATATGACCCCGAATATAATTGACAAAATATTAAAATTCGGAAAATTGCCGAAAAATATTTATTCATATATATATCGTCAACAACTCCAACAAATAGATTCTATCCTGCAACTTCCACAAGTGCTGTTAAACAAAATTCTGCAATCTGTAAATCTGTAAATTTTATAATATATGAAAATGTTGTCTAATTTTTTCCAAAATTTAAAATTTTAAGAAGTTATGTTTATATTTCTTCGATATTATTGGAAATAATCGCTATCGACAATTCTTTTCTTTAATCGTAATCGCAATCAAGTAAGATTCGTTGCAGCCCTACCATTAAGTCAAGCGTAACCCAAATTTCCACCATAGTATAGTAAAGTGTTTGTTCAGATATTATCCTTTAAATTTGTGATTATTTTTGAACATATTTATATGGATTTTTATTATCATTGTCCGATCTGCTCATTTTTTTTTATTATTTACAATAAATTTGTAGATTTAGTTATAAAATATTGTAAAACTTAACTTCCTCTTTTAGAATACAAAAAAATTGATTGACTATTTGAAAACTACAATTGTGATCGTTCTGACTTAATAATGGACATACATACATCATATTTATATATTGTATATGTCGACACATATAAATATGTATATTATTTTATTAACATATTTACTATGGCTCGTTATGTGGATTACTGTAGGGTATAAAAAGTTTGAAAGGGTGAAAGCGTAAAAAAAACTTTCTGATAAACTTTCCGAATAACTATGAAAATTTGAATAACTTTTCCAGCGCCACTGTGCGCACTGCCACTTACTTCCGAAGCGAACACAAACGAAAGATGAGAGTGTATAAAAGTGGCGCCAGCAAAAGGCTCCTGCAGCCACTTCACACACAAAAGCCAAAAGCGTCATCGGTGCCAAGGTGTAAGCGTGTGTGTGTTGGTGCGACTGTGTGTGTTTAGCAAGTTGAGTTTATTTGACTTAATGAATGCGGGCTGTGATTGCAACAACAGCATCAACCCATCTACCGCCCCCCCCCCCCTCTCTACAATTCCGGCTAGCGTGCCACTTCATGTCTCGCCTTGAACCACATCCACATAGCTAAAGTGGGTGGAGAAGAGTGAGCAGCGAGTAGGAGAGTGCTCAACCGAAAAACAAACGAGATGATGCCAAAACCGACCGCATCACCGTGCCGCCCCCTGGCAAACGTAAAACTTTTTAATGAAGTCAACAGTGACAGGATAGGAACACCTTCCGGTTTGCTTCTACGCCCACTTCTGGCAACGGAGAACAAAACAGCAGCAGTAGCAGCAACAATAACAATAACAAAAGCAAAGGCAAACAAAACCAACAATGACACAGAGTGCCGCTTGCACAATTGATTTTTCCCCACTGTAACCCACATCACAAATACAAATGCACACAATCGCACACAAACAAACAAGCAGGCAGGCAAACAAACAAACAAACGCAAGCGACGATAAATCGCAGGCGGAAACGGAAGCACAACGCGCGACGCAACAAAATGACGAACGCGTTTTTAATAGACTCGGAGCGACATCCCTTTCCTCGAATGCATTCACAGCGCACGACACACACTAACACTCACAAACACACACACACACACGCACGCACACATTTCTCTCTACTTGCAACAATTTCACTTACATCGTTTTCACTTGTTGTAATTTTTGCTTTTGAAATTTTGTTATTCATTTCTCTTTTTGCGATTGGTTCCTTGAATTGTTGTTTTTTTTTTTTTTAATGTATATTTATCAATTATAGTTTATTTATTTTTTTGTAAACTCCCTTCCGCATACGAAAAATCGCTGTAGTGGAGCGTAAAAACTGCGAGCGTGTCGTCCGTGCGCCAACAGCAACAATCTTCAACTCCAACCAGCAACAAAATATTGCGACCAGCGTTGCCGTCTTGGTACTTTTCTATCAAAATTGGTAGTTTTTGTTTGTCCCGGTAGTTTTGTATTTTTTTTTTTATGAATTTCAGTACTTGACATTTTTTGTTTCATTAAAATTGCAAGACAAGAATTTTATAACAAAATAATTTAAATTTATTAAAAATACACGAAATTAACAAATTTTTCCATTCAGTCTCAATGACGTACACGACGTGTACAAAATCAACGATTTGTTCGAGATTGCACACACGAAACACTGCTGTCAAGTGTCGGAGTCAAGTGTCGGAGTCCGAGTCAATTTCAATTGTAGTAGTTTTTTTAATTTATTTTTGGTAGCAAATTTGGCGTTAAAATTAGAGGCGTGAGTGTGTGTGCGTGTTGTCCGTCCGCCAACAGCAACAATCTCAAACTGCAACCAGCAACAAAATTTTGCGACGATTGATTGTCTGTGAGTTTTTGTTGTTGCTTCAAACGGGTGGTTTTCCAAACTCTTCCGCTAACATATGCGCAGTTTTCAGTCAAATGCCAGTAAATCCACAATACTTAAGTTTTACCTTTTTTATGAGTATTAATGGTAAGTCTATATAGTAAAAAATTATTGAGTTAATTTAAACAAAAGTGATTTTGAAATTTTATAGAAATCTGTTTAAGATTTGTATGCACATTGTTTGTGGTTAGGATTTTGTTACATACTTAAGCCTCCCTCCGATTTTCAACTGCATTTTGATTTGGGAGTTAAATTATTTTGAGAAAGGTCCCATCTCATTTTTTTAACATTTTTCAATTTAGTCTCCTTTTAGTTAGATACACTCAGAGAAAAATACTCCTTGGATACACTTGACGAGGCGATGTTCCAACTTCTTTAAAAACATAAAAGTAATTAAAAACTTCCGAAAAACTTCCAAAATAACTTAACCTTTATATTTGTATGCATCACTTTGTTGTGCATATTAGTTTAATTCGACGTTTTTATGTGAGAAATACTCAAGATGATGTCGATAAATGTTTTTATGTGTATATTCTCGACCAGGATCAAAAACTGAGGCGATAATGTCAAGTCCGTCCGAATTTATATATACATATATATATAAAAAATATTTTTTCAAATATATATTTTTTTAAACTTATTTAATGTATTTGTCTGTTTTGTGTTTAAAGGTCCCACACACACAAAATAACTAAAATTACAGATGAAGAACTTTGAGTTAGAACTTTATACCCATTTTTCTTCATTACTTAGGAACAACTAATTAAATTTTAGATACGATTAGAGTGGTCCATGTTGTTTTTAAATTTTTTTTATATGGTAAATAAAGTCATTAAAACTTTAATTTTGGTACACACACGATCTTAAATAAGTAAAGTAAACTCATTAGGGTGGTTCATGATTGATAAAATGAGGGTGGTTTAAGATTTTTTTATTAAATATTATCATGAACCACCCTAATTTGATTGTGATATTTAACAATGCGGTGCATTTGTAATAGTCGGTATGACCGACTATAATATCTTATTATTTTTTTATAGTTTTTTAATAAAGAATATTTTTTTTATGATTTTTCGAAAAATTTATTTTAAAATAGCAAAAAGTATAATTCAAAAGTAATAAAATAACAAAAGGAATTCACCATGGTCCCGTCCGGGATCGAACCGGAGACCTTCTGCGTGTAAAGCAGACGTGATAACCGCTACACTACGGGACCATATGGAGTCCCGTTGGCAAAATATTCCATTTACGCATGTTCATCTGTCATAATTTCTTGTTAACACAATATCGTGAGAACCAATGGAGATATCAAGTTGACATTTTGTGCATTGTCTGCTTTTTTGACTTACGATGAACGAATTGGTTTTGCAGACAATGAGGCCATTATCGATGTTGGAATCAAACGGCCGGCCACTGTTAAATACTACAAAATTGTAAATCTCTTATCTTTTTCTTATCAGGGTAATTTAGTTCGATTCAAAGTTTAAAAATTAATGGTTGAAGCTTAAGAATTCGACGGCGGATTAAAACAAATGAAATGTCAAATGAAAGGTTCTAAAAAGGAAGTTAATACCATATTTTGCGATATCTTCATGATTGTTCAAGATGTAGCCACTTTCCAAAATTATTTGTACATTTTATGAGTTAATGGGTTAATTTATCGTAAAAAAAACCGTATTGTGACATAATTAAGATACCGTGAGATTATAACTGCATTAATTATCATTCATTTAATATATATCATACGCTATGGCAATTTCTTATCAATGTAACTAAATTCAAACAAATCTTTTAGTATCTGATTCGCATTAGAATTTAATTAATTTTTCTCATGGCATTTCAGAAAGTTATTGTGTTAACAATTGATTACCAATTTTGATTAACAATTTTTGCTTAACAATTAACTTGAAAAACAGAATAACTTGAACTGTTTACATTTTATTTTAATTTTTCGAATCGCTTTGGTTTTATTTTTCGCCGCTGAATTACGGCGAAGAACGGTTTTATTGCAACCAACTTCACATTACACTTATTTTCGTTGATTTGTTTTATGTTTATGTTTTATTGCTTGGTCTTCTCTGCAGTTTCATTCGCGTGATTGTTTTTCTTCGAAATAAATTTTTCTTGTTGGACTAAAAATTAAAATTCTTTGTTCGTAAAAAAAAACAAAAAAAATAGATAAATGAAAAAACAAGTGTAAAGATTAAGAAGAGCAGAACTAAATGTGGCAAAGGAATAGGAGCTGCAACGCAAATAGCAAGACAAACAACAAATGCCCAACAAAGTTTCGCTGTGTGTCATCAAAATCGAAATCGATTCGTTGAGTAGTGACGACTTTGGTAGGCTTTAAAATGAACAAAGAAAGATTTTTTTTAACTTACATCCACTCAACTCATCTCCACTTTTAGAAGCAGGTGCCGTTTCCGCGGAACACCCAACGAATCCGCGCGTGCTTAAGGAACGCGAACGGGATCGTGGACTGCGTCGATCTACCGAAATTCGCATAGAAACATACACCAATCGTCTGTGGTTGACACTCGAAGCAGATAATCCAGAGCACGACGAAATGAGCTCCGAAGCTGCGGCCGCCGTTGGCACGGAACGCAAACGAGAATTTCCCACCTCGAGCAGCTCACGCGAGGCTACGCCACTTGACGAAAACGGTCAATGTCCGTCGTCTGAGTTTCCAAAAGAAATCGGTTTCTTCTCGGGCAATCCGAGCGTAGAGGTGACCAACGGCATTATACATCTTTACAAAAAGAAGTGAGTTGTACTTGAAGTATTGAAAAACTATTCGAAATGCTTAAAAACTTATTTACAGCGAGCGCAAAGAAATCAAAGAAGCGCCTTCCAATCAGTTGTGTCTCTTGGCTGTGCCCACTAGTCTAAGCTGTCACGATTTGTTAAGCTATGTAGCGCCTTGCCACTCGGAAATACAACATATACGGATTGTGCGCGACGGCAGCCCCAATCAGTTCATGGTCCTATTGGAGTAGGTTCTTGAAGTTCATTTTAATATTTATTTGTTGTTTAATTAGAGTTTTATTTGTTTATTTGCAGATTTCGCTCGAATGAATCCGCTTTGGAGTTTTACCACTCCTACAATGGCGCCGCTTATAATTCGTTGGAACCCGATTCACTTTGCCATGCCGTTTGGGTCTCAGAAGTGGAGCGTGGTGATGATGGTATACCGCCGCTGGGTCACACCGAATTGCCAACTTGTCCGGGTGAGAAAAAATTTTTATTTACAATTTCAATTGACAGAAAAAAAAACTTAGTTGGCAATTGTATTCTCCATTTGTAAAGGTGGGCGAACTTATTTGATAGACTTTAAATTAGAAACCGATAAAATCATTTTAAACGTTGTTGAGAAAAACAATAAATTTGTTACTTCAAAAATCTTCTTTGTTTCTTAAATTAACTTGAGGTCAAGTTAAATAAACTCGCGAAAAATAAATATAGGATTACATAGAAATATATTTTAGATTAGAAAAAACGATCTTTAAAGCTTTATAATAACCACTTTTAAAAAGATTTTTATCAATGCAGCTTCATTGCGCATTCAGCAAATTGATATGGTTCTTTTTATTTGAACTCTACCAATCTTTAAGGCTACTCTGGTAAGGTAAATAAATTTTTACATACATCCAACGTATGTATGTATGTATGTACAATATTTCCAGAAATCTTAGTCACAATACTAGATAGACAATTTTTACGAAAATAAGTTCATTTTTATGCATTAAAATGTTTTCCAAAGGAAACGATAATTTTCCTCTTAATCAAATACTTTTTTTTTAAATTCATTACCAAAAAAAAAATTCAAAAAATAAAAAATAATTCACCATGGTCCCGTCCGGGATCGAACCGGAGACCTTCTGCGTGTAAAGCAGACGTGATAACCGCTACACTACGGGACCGTATGTCAGTCCGTTAGCCAAATGGTTATTTAACCACAGAGTATAATACACTAAATCGTTTGTTTTCATTTGGTTAGTGACGGGAATTTATCATGTAAATTATCGGGTTTTCTTATCGTATATCGATAATTATATTTAATAGATTACTTGCATATATGTAATTTTTTTTATAAATTTTCATGACAAGGGAAATTATACTATGTACTAAACAAAATATAAATAAATAAAAATATATTTTTTTTGGCTTAAGATCCAATATTTATTATCCGATTTTTAAATAAAACAACTACTTTCTTGACAAGTGGATAATCCTGAGTAGATCTACCAATGTACGTTTTTCTGTCTGAACGATTACAGCTGTAGTTTTAGGGATATTCACAAACTTTGGTGTGTGAGTTTGTATTCTTTAAGCGGCGGTGAAATCGAACTAAAACTACTCCTTTCTCTCATATAAAGTTATTTTTGGTTTTAACACAATATTAATCATTTTATGATTCAGAATTTATTATTAAACCTGGTAAAAGCATATTCATTTCATAAAAAAAATGGAATTATTCCAAATGTTTTTCTGTCTGAGGATACCAACTCTGTGAATTTACCTAATATAAATTTTCCCGTTTATAACATACACGATGTATTTTGAAAATATATTCAAAACTCCAGAGTCGATTTAAAATTGGAATTGAAATACTCATCTCTAGAAATGAAAATCGCAAATGTTCTTTGCTTGTTTAAAATGTGCTTTTGGCACACGTTCTGACAGCTGGTCCCGTAGTGTAGCGGTTATCACGTCTGCTTTACACGCAGAAGGTCTCCGGTTCGATCCCGGACGGGACCAAGTGGATATCTTTTTTGTTGATACATAATTTTTTTTTATGCTAAATAAAATAAAATACAAAAATAATTTATCTTTAATAATATACAGTGAAAACAAAAATTATTTGGCTAGTTCCAAGATATAACGCCATGCTTGAATGAATTCATATTCAACTTAAATTAATTTTTTGTTTTATTATTACACAGTTTGCCTAGAGCGCATGGATGAGAGCGTCGACGGCGTCTTGACTATTCTCTGTAATCATGCCTTTCACGCCAACTGCCTGATCAAGTGGGGCGACTCCACCTGTCCCGTCTGCCGTCATGTTCAGACGCCCGAACTAATGGAGAACTCGGTGTGCATGGAGTGTGAGGGCACCGACTCTCTGTGGATTTGCCTAATTTGCGGTCATGTCGGTTGCGGTCGCTACCAGGGCGGACATGCCGCTGCCCATTATCGCGCCACAAATCACACGTTCGCCATGCAGCTGGGCACTTCCAGTGTGTGGGACTATGCCGGCGATAATTTCGTTCATCGCCTCTTTCAGAATAAGACTGACGGCAAACTGGTGGCAGCGACACAGGCGCCCAACGACAACGAAGGCGAGGAGAAGATCGACTCGATGCAGCTGGAGTTTACATATTTACTGACCTCGCAGTTGGATACCCAGCGAAAGTACTACGAGGAGCGAATGGATCGTTTGGAGAAGGAGTGGCGCGAATTTAAAATTAACAGCGAAGCGGCCAGTGAGAAAATGACGACACTGGATCAGCGAGTGCAGGCGCTCGGCAAGGAAAAACAGGTGCTGGAACGGAAACTGGCACAGAATGTCACCAAGTAAGATTTCCTTTCATTTTGTATATTTTTTTTATTTTGCTTTAGTGACTTAAATAAATAAATTTGGGTATATTAATTAAATTATTAAAAAAAAATTTGTTTTCACACAGGCTCAAAGAAGTCCAAAAACAACTCGCCGAAGAGAATCAAATCTCCAAAGCGCTCCAGAATAATCAGAGCTCCTGGCAATCGAAATACAACGCTCTCGAGAAGCAATACCTGGACTACAAGGAGGCGCGCGAGACTGAGCTGAACTCGGTGAACGAGCAGCTTCGTGACGTCATGTTCTATATGACCGCCCAAAGTAAAATCGCCGAGTCCGATCTGAAAGATGAAATTGTTGGCGGCACCGTGGTCGTACCAGAAAAGGAACCCGAACCGAACACCTCCGCTGGCAAAGCAGCGCGTCGCAAGAAGAAGCACTGAAGAAGCAGCGATTTTTCATAACTCTCGTTTTTGACGCTTTCTCGCGTTTTCATTTTAGGTTGTAGCTTTGTTCTCTTTGCAAATCAAATCTTATCGTTTCTTAGTTTTATACCTAAGTAATTTTATTTTGACTAACTATTTTATTTAATGTGAAAATAATAAATAAATAAATTAATAACAATATTGAACAGTTTACTCATCAGTTTTATATGCATATAAAATTTAATTAACACAAACAACAACAACAACAACAACAACAAATTACCACTAAAATGTTTTTAAACTCTCGATGTGATTAATGAACGAATAAAAACGCTTTTTTGCATTTTAAAAAATTAAACAAAATTCGTTTTTTTTTCGACAAAATTTGTTCAGGAGTTTAGGAATGCGGCTACAGTGACTGTACTGAGTTGTCAAATTTATTTGTACCTATAGAAACTAATTTACCACCACGAAACTGGGGCGCTTGCAGAACATAATTCATATTTAGATACTTTGGTTGAAACTTTTTAAGTTCTTGTTCTCAATTTTGACCCAAAGATTTTATTGAAAGATATCAATTGTTTCAGATTTATTATATATTTCTCGGTGAGTCCGATATATTGTATAAACTGGTAACGCTCATGGAAAGATATACGAGCCAACGAGTCGAAATTATTAAAATTTACTACCGAAATTCGGAGTCAGTGGCCTCAACTATAAGAGCGCTATGTCAAATTTATGGTCGTCCAAATCGTCCTACCAGATCAACAATTGAGCGTCTAGTGTAAAAATTTGAATCCACAGGCACAGTACAAAATGTTCCCGTGCCAGTGAGACTAAGAAGTGCCCGTAGTGTCGAGAATATTGCTGCCGCTGAGGCTTCAGTTCAAGAAAGCCCAAATGTGTCTATCACACGTCGTTCTTAAGCGTTGGGCATCTCTTTGACGTCGTTGTGGCGAATTTTGCGAAAAGATCTTGGCCTACATCCTTACAAGATCAAATTGACGCAAGAACTGAAGCCGCTTGACAACCAGAAGCGTCGCATGTTTGTGAATTGGGCTGAGCAACAACTTGAAAATGATTCGGATTTTCATCAAAAATCATCTTCAGCGATGAGGCTCATTTCTGGAATTTCTGAATGGCTTCGTCAATAAGCAGAAATCCACACGTACTCCATGAGTCATCATTGCATCCCGAACAAATTACGGTTTGATGCGGTTTATGGGCCGGCGGCGTCATTAGGCCGTACTTCTTCCGTGATGATCAAGACCGGCACGTTACTGTGAATGGGAATCGCTACCGTTCAATGATAACCGAATATTTTTGGCCCCAATTGGATGATATAGACTTGGAGGACATGTGGTTCTAACAGGACGGTGCCACAAGCCACACAGCGAATGTCACAATCATTTTATTGGTAACCATGTTTGGTAGACGTGTTATCTCACGAAATGGCCCAGTCGATTGGCCGCCTCGGTCGTGCGATTTGACGCCGTTAGACTATTTCCTGTAGAACTAAGTCAAGTGTATGGTCTATGCTAACAAGCCAGCGACGATTGATAAACTTCGTACGAATATCGAACGTGAAATTGCAGCAGTATCGGCCGATTTATGCTTGAAAACCGTCGAAAATTGGGTTCAGCGTCTAGACTTCTGCAAGCGTGCCCGTGGTGGCCATGCAAAAGAAATCGAGTTCCATACATAATGGCATCGAATGTACTTTCACAGGAATAAAGAATTTCATTGATATCCAAAACCGTTTTTGGTTTATTAAAAAAAAACTTTTGTAGCGCTCTTATTGAAAAAAGTTTTATGTAGACATAGACACAAACTCACAATAAAACTTGATAATAGATTTAATTTGGGTAACAGGTGGACACTTGTAGTGTAGATTAACTCATCTAATAAGTCTTTGTTATTATAATAAATAGCGTACTTTAAACTACGAAAAGGCCGTTTAATTCAGTCGACAAAAATAAACGGCTTAAAAGGAAGATCATTCCCTGTCAAATCGAAAATTGTACGCCCTCTTATTAATGAAAAGGATCAAAATGATACATTTCAAATATTCATTCCTAAGTAAATTTTCCCTGCTTTTAACTTTTATTTACGCATTAACGAACTGATTGGAGTTTGGCGCTAATCAACTCACGAACACGTTCACTATTGCAAAAATTACTCATTCTTTGGTAATACGATGTCTTGAAATCATTAAAGATATTGGCTTAAAATTATTTGGAACATTTTCTACTTTGTTGAGACGAACTGATTTCATTTTGCAAACAATCGAGTTGAAGGCATCAGTATAATTTAAATTTTGTCCATTTGTTATAATAAAGCTCTGATAACCTCAAAGGTTTTTTTTTTTTTGGCACAGAAGCGTTCTAAAAGCAATATTCAAAAAAGGCGTAACTTATGATTTTAAAAAGTTTGTTGTTTAGCTAAGGTTTAATACAATAAATATAACAAATAAAACAAAGAACTTATAAAATTTAAAGAGTCTTTTAAAAAGAATTCAATAATTACGAAAGTATGCGAGATACAAGGATTATATATACTTCCCGGTACTCCCGTTAGTTAGCGGAACTTATCGGTATTCACCGTTGTAGCGATTCTGGGTTACGGCTGTGAAATTATCGGCATACAAACTTAGAAACAAAATCCCAAATTTTTAGGAGCAATATTAGCCACGTTATCGTATATTTTCACTTATTTAAATAAATTGAGGGCGTTGTAAGTGGGCGTGACAAATTTTGTATTTCCTGTTATTCTTCCCGATGCATCCTGTTACATGTTATCTATATAGCACATCAAGTAATGGTGGTAGGCGTAAAAATGATCCACCTTTTTTTTGAAAGTGTGCGTTAAATTGATCCAACCACGCCCATTTTTGGGGAAGTTATCGACAGTGCCAATACAAACTCAGATACCAAATTTCAGATTTATAGGAGCAATATTAGCGAAATAATCGAATATTTTAACTTAGTTTTACAAATTGTGAGCGTAATAGGTGGGCGTGGCAAAATTTTCTTTACCCTAAACCTAAGTTGGCGTGAGCACAGCAACTCCCCAAAATTTCATCACAATCGGATGAATGGTTTAGACGCCCATTTGATACAAAGAAAGAAAGATAGAAAGAAAGATAGATAGAAGAATTCATTTTTATATATATAGATATAGTATATATGTACATATACATGCATGTATAACCAATATTTATGAACATTAACTGCAATAATTGAACTTTTAATTAAACAATACTAAACAAATTGTAAAACAGAAAAATTTATAATAAACAATTATGAAAAAGTCCCCTCGAATTGGTCGCGTGGAGCAACTTCACCTCGCTGCATTGACGCCAAAAAACAGAAACCGAAAAACCGAAAAAAAATCGCCAAATTTGAACTCGAAACCAGTTTGACTAGAAACGCCAAAAATAATCTAAAAAAAATAAGCAACAACAAAAAAAAAACCGAAAACAGAAAAAAAACTTTAATTTTAATTTCGCAGCTAGAATTTTTGGCAATTAATCATTGTGTTGAAATTTAATTTCGTTTCGTTGTAGTTTGATTTTGTATTTGCGTTTAGCTTAGAAACGCTTGGACAATCGCCCGAAAGCCGCGCTCCGATTCAATCCGGTACGCGGTCCGGCTTCTGCTCCGAACAAGCCAAATACAAACAAATATAGCAAGCAGAAAGCGTTTTTCGCATTTTGGGATATCTTACATGAGTTTAGCTTGTCTTGTCTCGGCTCGGCTCGACTTGTCTCGGCTTGGCTTGGCTTGGCTTGACTTGGCTGGAGCCATCATCCGTCAGCGTGTAATTAGCCAAATTAATTAATTTTAATCAAACGCAAGAAACACAAACTCCCGATTTGAATATTCGATAGATAGACAGACGCTCGGACAGACAGACGGACAGCCAGCCAGCCAGTCAGACATTTTAAATTAACTAAAATCGCGTGTGTGTGTGTGTTTAGAAATTTTTGCAAATTTGCGAAAATTATTATTTTGCATATGTTGTTATTGTTGTTTTTTTAAATTGTATAAGGGCAAAAGGTGAGGGGGGCGGAGGGTGTTGGTTGTTAGAAATCTTTTTATGTCCATGATGTAATTTTCTGATGATGGATTTAATTTTGTTTGTATTTGACAAGACGCCAAAAATTTTGCACACAATTTTTAAGTTTCTAATTTTTGATTTTTGATTGGAACTGATTTGGAATTTTTTGCATGCAAATTAATTTAAAATTTTTTATGCGATTAAATTGTGGAGGGGCGTTTTAAAAAAATTTGGTTTTGCAATAAATTTTTAAGTCATAAACCTTTTGAAAATTTAATACAGTCGTGTCTGGATATAGGGAACTAATTGTTGCAAGGACTGTTCACTATATTCGGGTTGTTCACTCTTTCAAGGTGGACATTTGTTGTTCTTGCGTTCAGAAATTGACTTTTGGAGCGCTTTTTCACGTAGACTTCGCAGTGCCAGTTTACCAGCATCATCAGTTGAGTTCTTTGTTTGTGTTTTTTATTGCTGTCTGCTGGAAGTTGCTTTTATAATTTTATTTACTAACCTCCAAATAGTGAAACAAATTTTGAAAAGCATTTCGATTGTTCACTATTTAGAGTACTACATGTAAAAATTTGGCGCTCACTATATCGAGGTATTCAAAAAACCCAGACACGACTGTAATATAAAAAAATATTTTGAAAAAAAAAAATTAATAAATTGTAATAACTGAATTCATATTTCGAATAATTTAAAGGATTTAAAGTCGGTCCTGCCTACTATTACAAATGCACCACATTGTTTTGTATCCATATTAAATTGGGGTTTATGATTTAAAAAATTGTTGCATAAATTTTGTTTAAATAAAAAAAAAACATATCGTTTAAAATTGTTATATCACGAACTACCCTAATTAGACTACACTTATCGTTTGTGTACCAAAAAAATCAATTTAAATTATGAGGGCTTAATTTCAACATATGTATACAAAAAAAATACCAACATGAACCGCCCTAATCGTTTCCAAAATTTTAATCAGTTGTTCCCTATTATACCAAAATTCTTATTAAATTTTAGCTCAATATCTAGAATGGTTCTTAAGATATCGTGTTTTTTTGTGATAGTGGGCGTGGACATGGGTGGATTGGCTCCAGAATCAGTTCGTCTAGGGCATCAGTGTCTGTACACTCAATATCTTTAATGCATCTAGCTATTTTATGAACAGTTAATGATGACAGACCTACATGGCTAAATCGACTCAGTTATTGATTCTGATCAAGAATATATATATACATATATACATACATATGTATGTCAATAACTACCATGAGTATTTCTCTATGTTACAAACATTGGATCAAACCCGATATACACCACTGAGTGGTGCATAAAAAAATAGTTGGATTAAGATCCTTTGAATATTTTTACATTTGTTAATTTTCTTCTGGAATTTGTTGCATTTATAATTTTGCAAACTCCAGATGGATGGGGAGTAGTACATGCAACATCTCGAGTATGATATGGCCAAAACTGAATCAAAAACGCTCAATCGATTTAATCTCTCTAAGTAGGTCTTAAATTAGAATCAAAGTAGGAGTTCTAACAGGACACTGTATCATTGGTACTCATGCAAGAATCCAAGGTATCTTCTCAAATGACTTCTGTAGAAGCTGTAGAGATGAGGAGGAGGAAGAAACTATAATACATCTTCTTTGTACATGCCCCGTTTTTGCTAATAAACGATATTTACATCTGGGGAAGCACTTCTTTGTAGACCTAGGAGATATATCCAAATCGAATATAATTAATATTCTTCAGTTTATAAACAGTACAGGATGGTTCAGTTATATACCGCATGGCTTCACAGAGGGCTCCAAGCCTAAGTGGATCTCTTATCAAGAGACGCCATCACTAACTTACAATAATTTTGCAATTTAAATATTTTTATTATGGAGCTTTTTAAAATGTTTTCATAAAACTTTGCATTTAGTTTATTTAAACTTAAAAATAAACTTTTATGAAGTCTTCCACTTTTGTCTTTCCTTTAAAAGCTCTCTCTCTCTCTCTCTCCAAGTTCTCTTGGCCAGGTTCTTTAAGATTTATTAAATTAAATTTATACAAAAAATTTTTTCATGTATTTATTTGAAATGTTTAAATTTTAGTTTAAAATTATTTTCAAAAATTGTAAGTGGATTTTATGTTTTTACTTAACTTATCTATTGCGCTCCCGAATAACCAAGGACACATTTCAAAAAAATTTTGTTTGACTAATTTTATTTTTTATTAAAATAAAAAGCGTAAAATTGTGGAAGTAAGTTTTTTTCTTTGTAATTCTACAAAAATTCCGAATGATTTCGCGTCATTTCGTCGTCGAATTGTATGCTCAGCCGTTGGCATGAAATTCGAACGTTTGCTCATCGCATCCTTTGCACGATCAAATATGCAAATTCAGTGTCGAGAGCATCCTGCGCCAGGACATGCCAACCCTTTCGTGATGTGCATAAATTAAATTATACGTTCGTTAGTTTTTTTCTTTCGTTTTCGTTTTTTTTGTATACTTATTCCTCTGCCTCGCCGTCCTAATCGCCTCGGCATGCCATTGTTCCGGCCTTTGTTCACCCTTTTCCCTTTAGGTGAGGAGATCCTTTGTTATTGCGATCGCGCGCTGACACATCCTTGCGACGAAATTAATTTCTTTCGTGGATTTTCGTGCATAGAAATGAGGCAAAAAAATCCGGATTTCAGTTTTTTTCGGCTAGCGAAGAAGCTTGTCTCTTGCTTTTTCGTATGGTAATTTTTTATCGTTTCTTCTTCTTATAGCAGTCAGTCAGGGTGGCGGCAGCAGCAGCAGCAGCTTGGGTGAAGATGCTGTCGGAGACGAAATCGCTGGCAAAAAATCGTGAGAAAAAAAAAACGATCGAATGCATTAAAGGATCTCGGTCGAAGAAGAAGAAGAAGGATACAAACAAATAAAAAACGCGAGAGATGCTTTGGTTATATTTAAATGAGCCGAGGAGCTGAGGCCTTCGTTCGATCGTTGCATACTTTTGGGTAATTTTCATGAAAAAGTCATTAGGATGCGCCGACTGTCGCTTTGCTTCGCATCGTGTCCTGTCGCATTCGCTCTCGCTGCCGTTTGTTACATTAAAGTCCTGGTTTTGTTGTTGTTGTAGTTTTTTGAGCGTTATGCGTTTTCTCACAATTTAAATACTGTGACTGCATTCGAACGTTTTTTATTTTTTTTTACTGTGTGTGCATAAAAAATCCTTTATAATTGATTTGCTCCTTTTTTTGCCTAATTTTTTATTTTTTCCTGTCATAGAATCCTGTGCGGTAACTTTTTTGTAGCCGTTATAAATTGTTGCTTTTAACCCTGTTCTTTTTTTTTGTTTGTTTTAATTGTTTCTATATGAAAAAAAGCACACTTCCATTTTTTTTGTAGGAATTTTTGGAGAAAAAAATTTGAAAAGGATTGCGCAATGAATTGTGTCCGTTTTTTTTTTGTTTGGTTTCTTTTCGTTTTCCATTTATTATTTAAATTTTGTTAAGGCCGAAATAAACTCGTTTGTATTAATTTCGACTATTGTGTTAATTTTTTATGATTTGTGAATGCTTTTATGTACTTTTTTTTATATGTAAAAACGCATTTTTTTCTTTCAAGCGGCGTAGTTTTATTTTTGTTATATTTGGGTTTAAAGTTTTGCGTGTTAGTTTTAAAGTTACACGTGTCCCGTTTTGTAATTGCGATTTCCGTAAGACAAATTTAAAAAGATTTTACGACATTCGAAAGCGAGACCAGTACGCGTAAATTCCGTTTATCTTTTTATACCCTTCATCGAGTTAAAGTGCACTTACCGAAGGGTATATTGAGTTTGTTCTTCTATTTGTAACACCCAGAAGGGGGCGTGGTGGGTATTACAAAGTATAAGATATCTAGTTAAATTCGATAATTAGCACTTTAGTAGTAACACAAAACTGCTCTCAACAAATGGGCGAGATCGGATAAAATCCCCGCCCACCTCTCATACAAACTCTTCATTTTTTTGCGGATAAAAAATTATTAAAAATAGTTACAGTGCAAATAATCAGTTCAAAATCGGAATTTAACACTTTTGTAGTAACATAAAATTACTAATTAAAAAGGGGCGTGATCGGATAAAAACCTCGTCCTCTTATAATAGAGACATGTAGCACTTATGTGCTAAAAGAAGTACAATTTTTATTTTCACTGAAATGGCGGAGAGTATATAAACTTCGGCATAGCCGTAGATAATTCTCTTACTAGTTCCTATTTATATCTAACGCAAGTGTCGCATATTTTTCCATTGTCCCACATTTCCGCCCGGGTGGTTTTTCTTTAGAATACAAAAAATTAGTAATTGTTTAAGATTTAAAAAAAATATTTAATTATAGTTTAAGTATTTCATTATTTTTTAAAAGTTATAACTGAATTTTTTGCTATAACTGCAAAAGCCGTGAAAGAAACGATTTCTATACGATTTGGTTAAAAGGTTCTCAAGTCTTGCTAAGGTTTTACAACAAATTTTGTGAGTTATTAAATATTAAATATTATGTAAAGAACAGTAATTGAGAGATTTTAACAGTTGTTTTAAGAAATTTTTTAGTAACAAATATTTAAATGATGAAGGCTCACTTTGGTACAAGAAAGTTAAACTTGTTTAATTCGCTCACCCTGTCCGTCATCATTTATTGTTGATAAGATTTTTTACACTGGTTGCTTTTAGGCGCTAGACGAACTGATAAGATTTTAGAGCCAATCCGACCATGACGCCCACCTATTACCAATAATACTGATTTCCTGTTAATACGAAATTTTGAGAACCATACGAGGTATTGGGTTAAAACTTTGTATAACATTTTCTGTTGTATTTATTTAGGAATAACTGAATTATGACACTGATTAGGGTGGTTCATGTTTGTTATTTTTTTATAATATGTTAAAATAAAACCTTAAAAACTTTAATTGGTTATTTCGGTAAAAAAAACGAATATACATATGTAGTTATTTGATTAGGTTGGTTCATGATTAAAATTTTTTTTATAATTAATAATATGTATAATAACATTTTTAAAATCATGAACCGCTCTAATTTGATTTTGATATTTAACAATGTAGTTAATTTGTAATAGTCGGTAAGACGACTATAATTTCTTACTTGTTTTAACTAGAGTTGGAACTCTTTGGTATACCGATTTTGGTACTAATATTTATGTTCGTTCTATTGTGTATACAAAATTAAGATGAATTATATTTCATAAAGAACAATAATATTAATAACTAATAATACAATTTGGTCTCTACTACCAAGAAACTTTGCTGTGTGTCTTCTCAGTACGAGATAAACGTTTGAATGGAACCCAACTAATGCAGATGAAATTATATTTTTAAAGCATTACTGAAATTATCATTTTATAGCATTCCGCCAATCAAGTACATCTTAATTATAGATTTACACACTTTTTTAAAAACTTAATAGTTATTTTAAATTTTTGTGAAAAGAAACCAGCGCTTCTCTATTGACGTGCCACGTTGCATCGTCCTTAAATTAGTATGCCTTGCATCGTTTGTGTCCTTTATTAATGATCAATCGGCTTATCTGTTTGTCTGTCTGTCCGTCTGTCCGTCTGTCTACTCATTAAAGACGTTCCGTTCGTTTTCTTTCCCCGATTTATTTTCTCTTTCGGCAATCGGACCGTTATGCAAATCACGTTCATCGATCGATCTCTCTCACCTCTGGGCGACATTTGGCCAAGATTGCCGTGCAAGAATCCTTTCGTTTTCGTTTTAAATTTTATTTTCGTCCTTTTGTTGCTTTTGATAAATTGTATTTTCTTTATTTCGTGTGTTTATCTATTTTCCATTTGGCTGCTTTGTTCTCTTGTGTCTCCAGTGAAATATTAAAAATAAATATTGATCCATTAGTTTTCTTTTCGTAATTTGAATAATTTTGCATTTAATTGGGAAATCAGCTTTTCTTGTGTTTCTGTTTTTTTTTTCAAAAGAAAGACAGCTGTGCAGCATAAAAGGGTTAAGACCACATAAGTGTTTGTTAATTATACAGACGGATCGTCTCGATCGCCTCGAGGCCTACCAGGCAGTTGGTTTTGAAAGTTAAAGAGTTTAAATGTATTCTATTAAGTTAAACTAAGTAAGGAATTGGTTTATAAAATTTTTTAATTTTTGTTTTCTGATATTAAATGTATCTAAAAGTACTTTATAAAAGTTTCCAAAATTTAAAGCCAACATATCTTCTAAATTGTAAATCGAAGATTCAATAAATCCCGACTTCGACATCGATACTTAGGTTCCTACTACCTTGAACCGCTAGAAACTGAGGACTAACCTCCGAGGAGAGTTTTTGAATCCATAGTCAATACTAGACTCTAAAATCATTCGTAACTTAGTGACTATGACACAATAAGCCCATTTGAGGCCGCAGTGACGAGGTGACTACTTCCGCTCGTTGTGAAGCGATTTCTTTATTTTGTTTAACAAAAGGTGAACAGGGCCGTGTAGGAATTCAGGCGCCCGGAACAAGACTGGATATTGTTTGATTTAGTTTTGAAAATTTTTTTGGGAAATGTTTTCCTTTATTCATAAAAGCACAGATGAAGAAGCAAGAAAAAAATTACTCACTTCACTCGATTGCCGTCCGTACAAAGTGTCGCTACCTTCGCCCCTCCCCTATATACGCCACCTTCGCCCCTCCCCTATATACGGCCCTGAAGGTGAACATAAAAAAGTGAGAACATCTCAAAAGCATCAATTTAACAATACATTGTAAAATAATGTTTAACTTTTATTCTCAAATTTTTATGACCGCTTATTGGTTCATTTAGTTCATTTAGTTCATTTAGCAGAGGACCACACTAATCTAAATTAAGATTTAGTACGAAAAACGATGTTTTATTTTTTTTTTCATTAGCATTAATTAATAAAAAATTACAAAATCAAGTGAAAGTTCTACAAGCCAACCACAATTTATTATACCTACACATGTACATATGTACATACATACATACATACATACATACATACATAAATAAGCCCAACAAAATTTTTGCTACCATATTAAAATAAAAGCGACCAAATTTGGACGGCGAAAAAAAAACAAAAAAAAAAACTGGAAATACGATTATGATCACGATCACGACCCAAATTTGCAAAAACCTCAAAGAACGACACACAACAACAACAACAACAACAAAAACTTTATGTTAAATAAACTTAATTGAAGCGTCAGCACACAGAAAAAAAATGAAGAAAAAAAGAAAAAATCCGAAAGCATCGAGTTAAACCAGTTCTGGCAAAGTGTGACTTAGTGACTAAAAATACAAAACAAACGCAATTATTTATTTATGATGAAAATTTAGAAGATAAGAAGATACTTTTCGATTTTATGGCCCTTCATTAGCAATACAAATAAACAATCAAATCAGAGATTTATGCGGATTAAACTGTTTAAACTGTTTAAAACGTTATTTTTTTTCTTTAACGAGCAGTCAAGACTTAAAACAGAACGAGTCAAGTAATAAATAGTAAACGAACATGAAAGAGGAAAAGGAACACCCACGGCTGTCAATAAAACGATCATATCCGCATCATAAAGCCATAAGTCGGGTTCATAAATTCGTCATAAATCGTGTCGTTAAGTCGACTAAACCTCGTTGAAAGAAAGGACACACGATGTTCCTTTATTATTTTTTATTTTTCGCATTGAAATCCTTTTCTCTTTGTTGTTTTTTTTTTTTCTTTTTTTCCAACAATGCCATATTTTGCCAAATCGACACACTTCTTTTATTTTCATATTCGTTCGCTTTGTGCGAATCCTTAAAAAAAAACAATAAAAACCTACAAAAAAAAAAAAACAAGAATCGCACAAGATCGTTCTAACAGTGAATGAAGATCTTCTTTTATGGCATTGTCGTCGATCGATGTACAAACCGACGGACGACGATACAATCGAAAAAAATGTAAAAAAATAAACCAACAAATCATGCCGCACAATAAAATCGATTCGAATGGATGTATCGCAGACAATGGCAACAATTCTATTTCTGCCACCAAACACACAAGACACACACACACACAACAATGCGAACAATCGATCATTTGCCAAAATGATCGTGCTAAAAATCTTGCAAACTTACCGAACAAACAAACGAACAAAAGGGCGAAACGCAATGTTTGCCAATTTTCTAATTGATAAATGATTTGATTTTTGCGGAGCGGCGTTAAGGGAGTTCAACTATGGACTTCACTTTCATAATATCACGACGACGACGACGACGACAACAATGCCACCGATAACATCATCGATCATAATTTTGTGTGTTCTTACCCCTCGCCCATTATAATTGACTACCTGAACTTTGACGAGTGCGTTCCTTGCGAGAGTTTATTGATTAGCATATCAATATATCACGCGAAGATGATAAAAGGTGCTACACCAGGGTAAACCTTCTTCGAACTTTCTTCGTTGGTATTTTTTTCATATCGACTTGCTTGTTTACCTGACAATTTTCTATCCACACAGATACGGCAACACACGCACACACACAGACAAGATGCTGATGGGTGCTGAAATCATCACGATCGATCCCTTTCGAAGATGAGCTCAGCATAATAATGTCGGCTCATTGTTATGTAAACTATGGGAAGAAAAAAAGAAGTAGAAGTAGAATAGAAAGAAACGAACTAAATGAGTAGCAGATAAAAACAACAACAAACTTGGCATTCTGTGGCAGGACATGTTTTCCATTTTAATAATCACCATCAGAGACAGTCCCTGCCAGGAGTAAGTACTCGTACGTTCGTTTGGTTGATCGTGTCGTGTCGTGCCGTCGATGTCGATGATTTTTTGTGATTTCTTAGGAGGACTCTCAGGACGATGATGTTGTTGTTGTTGTTGTCGGTGATGAGGTTAAGGATGCTGCCGCCGCCGGCGTTTTTTTTTTTTGTAGTTGTACGAATTGTATGCAATATGAAGACAAACGGGTAATATGCTTTTGTAGGATCGTTTTTCTTGTGTCTGTCTGTCTGTCGGTCTGACTGGATATATGCATATATGGAAATTATGCAAAATCCTTGCGTTTTTGTGTAGTCAGATAATCCGCACAAAGACCGTGATCGTGCGTAATACTCGTATCGTATAAAAAAAGAATGGACGAACGAAAAAAAAGTGCCATCAATAGATTTTCGGTTTATAAATTTAAGATATTCGAAATGGCTTTAAGTAGAGAGCGGACGAGGACGAGGACGAGGACGACTGCAAAGGGTTTGTCTGACTCGATCAATTTCGTGTTTTTTTTTCTCTGCCTTGGATTGTTGGGTGAAAGGGGTCCAATTGGTTAATTTCCTGCTTCTCATTATTTGGACTCGAGACGCGAACTATATATTGTATTTATTTTCGCGAAACGACTGTGTGCGCCTTGAATGCGTCCGCTTCTATTGTGCTCCATTGTCGTGCAAATTCATTCGAATAGTTGGAATATTTTATTTATTCTTTATATCTTTCTTTCTTTCGTTCGTTCGTTCTTTCGCTTTAATTAGCATTATAGTTGGGCCTCATAGTCGCTAAGAGGAGTGTATGTTTTTCCCATAATGCTATTATAGTGCGCCACATAGAGTATCTTTGTTGTTTGTGGTGTTATTTTGCGTTAGCATATTCCATTATAGTTTTTATATTCTTCTTTGTGTGCGCCATTCATTGTTCAATTTCTTTTCATTTTTGCATATTGGTTTTTTATTTATTTTCTCATTGTGTTACTTTATCTAAGTTCTCTCTATTTCGTTTGTTCGTTCGTTTCTAATAAGGTGATATATTGTGAAATTTGATGCGATTTGTTATCTGTGGCGAAATGTTGTTGTTTTTTTTATTTTTTGCACGTTCTTCCTTTTGATCCTTTGTGCGATATCCTTTATTTCGCATACTTGTTGGGTTACTGTTTTCGTTTTCGTTTTTGTTTGGTTTTGTTTTTGTTTTTCTTCTTTCTTTGTCTTTTATTATTGAAATTGATTTGTTATTGATATTTAAGAATTTATTGGCACTTTTAGAGGCTTTTATTGGTTGAGGCTCGCGTTTTGCGAAGGGTGAAGTGGATTTCTGATTTTGCCAGTTAATAATCTAATTTCATGTAAGCGGTTGGAAAGGTGATGGTTGAAGTGTTATCTCTTTATTAAAAAATGTGTTCGAATAATAATTGGCGAAGATAGTTTCTGATTTGGTTTGAATTAAAATTTTTCTGGAGGCTGGAAAAATGTGCGGATTTGTAGATGATTTTTCAAACGTAATTTTACATCTTACACTAGGCTCATGCGTGGATCATAGGATGTATTGAGTTTGATCTTACATTTGCAACACCTGTAGGGAGCATGTTAGGACTACATGTATATGCATCGGTGGGCATCGTCAATTAAGGATTTAATTTCGATAATCCGTGAAAAGTTAACCAAAAACTTAACTTCGTTAAATTAAATTCGTTAAGTTAAATTCGTTAATCTCGTCGAAAAGTTAACGTACAAGTTAAAATTTCCATAGCAAAATTCTGTCCTAGTTCAATTCTTAGTTTTTCCTTTTTTGTTTTTGATATTACTTTTTTAAAATGTTCGTTTAATATTTAACTAACTTGAAATAACGAAGAAATTTAACGCGCGTTAATTAACTTTTCAGAGGTTTTCAAAATAAACGGGAAAGTTAAAAATTTCCAAAAAATTGTACTTCGTTAATTAAATTTTTAACTAATTCGTGAACAGTTCTGTGCATATGTGTATATATATAAGTATATATCATATACTAGCGAATGCCCGGCATGCGTTGGAATGCCACTTAAAAAAAATGTTTGCAGAATTTCCGGTACTAAAAATGCGTAAAATGATCCACCATTTTTTTGAAAGTGTGCGTTAAATTGATCCAACCACGCCCATTTTTGGGGAAGTTATCGACAGTGCCAATACATTTTCAGATACCAAATTTCAGATTTTTAGGAGCAATATTAGCGAAATAATCGAATGCAAATTGTGGGCGTAATAGGTGGGCGTGGCAAAATTTTCTTTGCCCTAAACTTAAGTTGGCGTGAGCACAGCAACTCCCTTAAATTTCATCAAAATCGGATGAATGGTTTAGACGCCCATTTGGTACAAAGAAAGATAGAAAGATAGATAGAAAGAAAGAAAGAAAGAAAGAAAGAAAGAAAGAAAGAAAGGAAGATAGAAAGAAAGAAAGAAAGAAAGAAAGAAAGAAAGAAAGAAAGAAAGAAAGAAAGAAAGAAAGAAAGAAAGAAAGAAAGAAAGAAAGAAAGAAAGAAATAAAGAAAGAAAGAAAGAAAGGAAGATAGAAAAATTCATTTTTATATATATAGATGTATTTTTCCGTAGATAATTAATCAAAGTAGAATTTTGGTTGGATTTAACGAGGTCCCTCCAATCGACTGAGCGATTATAGCTCCAGTTTAAGAGATATCAACCTGAAATTTGGTGTGTGTGTTTTTATTTGTTAAGTGAAATTTGATTTTAGTTTTAGTAGCAACAGAAAACTAATGACAATAATCGGCGACATCAGATAAAGACATAGACTACTTCTATAATGGAACAAAAAAGAAAATAGTTTTCATTAGTTACAATCAATTTTCGATCTTTACATAACATATTAATCAAAGTCATTTACTCAAGTTTGTGTTGATCTCCTTTTTTGCCACTCTCCTATTTTATGAAACTTTAAAGTAAGTTGCTCTAAAAATTTTTCCCAAATTAAGAATCTCGGTATCAGTTCTCTCTGCTTTTCAATACTAAATTGAATTTAGTTTTTATTTTTAAACTTTTATCTGAACAATTTTTATTTTATTACTAGCGAATGCCCGGCATGCGATGCAATGCTACTTAAAACAAATGGTAGCAGAACTTCCCGGTACTTCCCGGTACTTTCCGGTGCTTCCCGGTACTTCCGTTAGTAACGGAACTTCTCGGTATTCCCCGTTGTAGGGATTCTGAGTTATGGCAGTGAAATTATCGGCATACAAACTCGGAAACAAAATCCCAAATTTTTAGGAGCAATATTAGCAATGTCATCGTATATTTTCACTTATTTAAATAAATTGAGGGCGTAGTAAGTGGGCGTGGTAAATTTTGTATTTCCTGTTATTCTTCCCGGTTGCATGTTTTCTATATAGCACATCAAGTTTCTGAGCAATGGTGTTAGGCGTAAACATGATCCACCCTTTTTTTGAAAGTCTGCGTTAAATTGATCCAACCACGCCCATTTTTGGGGAAGTTATCGACAGTGCCAATACAAATTCAGATACCAAATTTCAGATTTTTAGGAGCAATATTAGCCACGTTATCGCATATTTTCTATTTTTTTCAAAGTGGGCGTAAAATTGATCCAACCTCGCCCATTTTTGGGGAAGTTATCGACAGTGTCTATACAAACTCAGATACCAAATTTCAGATTTTTTTATTAGCGAAATAATCGAATATTTTAACTTAGTTTTTCAAATTGTGGGCGTAATAGGTGGGCGTGGCAAAATTTTCTTTGCCCTTAACCTAAGTTGGCACAACAACTTCCCAAAATTTTATCACAATCGGATGAATGGTTTAACGCGCATAGGGTACAAAGAAAGAAAGATAGAAAGAAAGATACATTCATTTTTATAGATAGATTAAACTTTTATTAACCTAAGCTTTTACTAAACTTTTTGTCTTTTGTTAAAATTATTTTCCGATTTGGAAGGCCACTTTCAGCTTTTTATCAGAATAGTCGGCCGCAATAAATTTAGGAGCAGCTCCATGCAAGCACTTTCAGCATTTCCATGTTATCATATGACAGTGCGAATCGATCGGGACAAGAAAGAACACAGCGACAGATGCCTCAGCTAAATTCATGCGGATGCATGGTTTCAAGCCAAACACATCTAACTCGATTTTTACTGCTTTAGAGCAAATTCTTTTAAAAGTGGGCAAATTGTCACGAAATATTTCCATTCAAAATAAATTAAAATTTATTTTAGGCCGTTTGAAATACTTGCAAATATGATTTTTAACTTAGACTAAATTTCAATTAACTTTGACGATTTTTATGTTTACTTGGTGACCTAAAATTACGGCGAACAGATTTAAGGACTCAGCTAGATCAATTCAGGCTTAGATAGCTTTTCATTAAGCTTTTGTTATGGAAAAAAGTTCCTTTTTCAAGTTTTTTAAATTTATTAGGGGTACTCACGGCCACGAATATTTGGAGCAGACATTTTGAATTTTTCAAAATTGTAACCGTTTTTTTTTAATCTATAAAACTTATTCAAAATACAGTCGCGGCTGAGTATAGTGAAGACCTTGATATATTGAACACCCAAATTTTTACATGGAGTACTCTAAATAGTGAACAATCAACATACAAGACCAAATACTCGAGATCGGGAATACCACTAATGTCTTATTTTTTCCCCTCTGCCCACCAGTACAAAACGTAATATTTCGACTTCTCCAACGCTTCGCTAGCTCCGAATGAAAGGAAATTATTTTACTCCAGAAAAAGCCAACAGGAACATTCATTACACACGTCATAGTTGTAAGAGAAAGGATTTATCTTCCATCTTTGGTGTATTGAATGAACGTCCCTTCTGGCATTTTTTGGAGTAGAACTATTTTGATTCGGAACTATCGAAGCGGAGGAGTTTAAGTTGGAGGTAAAACAAATGCTGAGTACCTGCCACTTGCATGTGGTATCACAGCAACAACAAAAACAACAACACTTACTAAACGTTTGTTGAGACCGACTTAAATATTCCCACGTAATCGAAAGACAAGCGCCTGAAAAACAGGTTTTTTTTTTGTTGAGATTTACTTTTCCTTTTTCCAAAAGATTTCTTTTCACTGCGAGCGATGACGCTGGATGCGAGCGATGACGCTTGTTGAGGGAGAAATTTAAAACTGTGCGCAACCGCAATCGCAGCAGCGACAACGACAACGACGACGACACCGACAACAGATGATCTTGCTCAGCACCACGCATCGCTCTCGTTGATTGTCTGTCGTTCAGTCTTTTTTGTGTGTTGATATTGTGGATAAAGTAGATCCTCTTTCAATTCAAACCTGTCCTCGCTCGTCCTCTCTGCACGATTTTGTTGATTTTTCGGTTTTGTATGTCTGTCCGTCGGTAGATTTCGCTGATTTTCTTTTCATTTCTGGCTTTTTGGTGAAGTGGAGTGGAGTGAAGTTGTTGTTTTATAAACATTTTTGATCGGAGTTTCTGCTGCGATCGATCGTTTCAGACAGACGCACCGTGGTGATCCACGAACAAAGGTTTTGTTGTTGTTATATTCTTTACTTTTGGTGATTAATTCTGCACTTGTGGCGTTGCATCTGACATTCGTCCATATCATTTGGTGTTGTTGTTGTTGTTTTTTTGTATTATTTTGCGCAAACCTGGGCAACATCTGCTCTGGTTCTTCGGCTTTGAGCAAGATTGATTTGCGGATATGGGCGTCGTACATTTTTAATGTTGCAGGTACACTTCGCTTTCTGGTTGTTACTTTTGTTCTTGTTGTCGTTGTTGTTGTTGTGATTATTGGCGTAGTAAATTTTGTAGTAATGTTTTAACTTTGAATGAATTTCCACTACAGCGAAGAGAATTGATGAACCTTTTCTTGTGTTTTCGATTTGAGGATTTGTTTAAGTCACGGCTTAAAATTAAAATATTAAAAAACTTAAATAAAAAAAATTAAATTTATGTGAATTGAACCATGAAACACTTTATTTCAATAAAGATCGTTTTTTTTTAACATTTGTTTAAAAGCAGATTCATTTATTTACTCAAGTGGTTTGTAGTCCATTGCGAGTCTTATCCTGAACTCTTTATTATCCCTCAGTCAGCTGCGAGTTCTCACCACTGTAAGCTGTTATCACTTGATCTCTTAACCGACCGTAGATAACAACAACAACAACAAAAAGAATCATGTTTAGTTATTATGAATTAAAGGAATTTGTATGTTAATTCTACACTGAAGCCATGTTAAAAAAGTATTTTATATTTGGTAAAAAGCTTCAAGCAGAGATGTCTGGATTCGCCAAAGCAGCAACAATTTTCTTAAAACATTTTCCACAAATCCCGTTTGGACTTCCTAGTGGTGATTATAAGATGACAAATCTATAGGGTATTCCAATAAAACGATTTTTTTATAATTTGTTGCTCCAATAAATCGATTGATTCATTTGCGGTCGCGACGTCTTGCTGGAACCATATATCGTCCAGGACCAATCCTTCCAATTGAGGCCACAAAAACTCGGGGTCTAGAGCCGCGGGGGCCATATGCCCATAGCATCATGTCTACTTTATAATTAACAAAAAATATTAGAAATCCCTCCCGAATCAATTTGGATTTTTTTTAATGAACTAAAAATTGCATTCTTATTGGGAAGGACACACTTAAGACATGTTGACATAATTATGCACCACTCAGTGGTGTCTATTGGTTCAATGTTTGTAACGTAGAGAAATACTCAAGATAGATTTAGACATATATACAATATATATTCTTGCTCAGAATCAAAAGCTGAGTCGATTTAGCTATGCCCGTCTGTCTGCCCGTCTGTCTGTCACTGAATTTTTGTACACTAGTTACTTTTATGGTCTCGAGGAACTGATTCAATTTTGGACCCAATCCGTCCTTGACCACTCTTACTATTGCAAAAAATAGCTATTTCTTGTTAACACGATATCTTGTGAACTATATGAGATATTATGTTGAAACTTTGTATAACAAATTATGTTGTCCTTGGGAGCAACTGATTAATTTTAGAAACGATTAGGGGGGCCCTTAAAACTTTAATATAATATTTTGGTACTCAAACTATCTTATGTAAATAAGTAGAGTAATCTAATTAGGGTGGTTCAAGATTTATAAAATTAGGGTGATCCAACATTACATTCTTTTTTAAATATCATCATGAACCACAATAATTTGATTCTGATATTTAAAAATGTGGTGCATTTGAAATAGTCGGTATGACCGACTATAATTTCTTACTTGTTATGTTCTGTGCTTGTCTGTCTGTATATCTGACAGCATTTCTTTGGTTCGATTATCATTAATAACACAATATACCCACTTTCCTCGCGATCTATCATCCTTAAAAGAGTTGCCTTTTATTTAAGCGATTTGCCGACACATAGTATCACTTCTTTGGGTCCATTTTCGTTCCAATTATTACAGTCCAAACTTTTTTTTCTTAAAATTTTGATTAAGAAACTTTAAAATATTTTTGAATATATAACTTTTAGTTTTTCTTAGTTTAATAAACATTGCAAATGCGAACCTTTTAAGCATTTCAAAAAAATTGTATCACACTAATTCTCTTTAAAAATCCAGTGAAAAATCCTGTGAAAACGCAAATGCCTTAGACTTAGTATCTCTGCGGTACTTTCGGAGAAGTTAAAAAAAAGTTACAGCTGTTCAAAAATGAGTGAAAATAATGAAGAAATTCGCAATATTTTGAAATTTTTTTATAAAAAAAGGGAAGAATGCTACGCAAGCCACCAATGAAATTTGTGAAGTTTACGGGGACGATGCTGTATCAGTTCGTGTAGCACAACAATGGTTCGCTCGCTTCCTTTCTGGAAATTTCGATGTGAAAGATGCACCTCGCTCTGGTCGACCTATCGTTGAAAAAGTCGATGAAATTATGGAAAAGATTGACCAGGACCATCACATAAGCAGCCATGACATCGCCAATGAACTAAACATCCATCATCAAACGGTTTTGAACAATTTAAAAAAGGCTGGCTACAAAAAGAAGCTCGATGTTTGGGTACCACTTGAATTGTCTGTGAAAAATTTGATGGACCGAATTAACATCTGCGATTCTTTGCTGAAACGAAATGGAATCGAACCATTTCTGAAGCGAATGGTAACAGGAGACGAAAAGTGGATCAAATACGACAATATTGTGCGAAAAAGATCATGGTGCAAGCATGGTTAAGCTCAACAAATGGTCGCAAAGCCATGATTGACGCCTCGAAAGGTTATGCTGAGTGTTTGGTCGGATTGGAAAGGAATCATCCACTATGAGCTGCTCCAGCCTGGTCGAACAATTAATTCTACACTTTACTGTCAACAACTGATGAGATTGAAGCAAGCAATCGAAAAATAACGGCCAGAACTGATCAACAGAAAGGGCGTCGTCTTCCATCACGACAACGCTAGACCACACACATTTTTGATGACTCGGCAAAAACTGGGAGAGCTTGGCTGGGAAGTTTTGATGCATCCACCATATAGCCCTGACCTTGCACCATCGGTCTACCATTCGTTTCGGTCAATGCAGAACTTCCTTAATGGAGTAAAGTTGGCTTCAAGAGAAGCCTGTAAAAATGACTTGTAGCAGTTTTTCGCCGAGAAACCACAAAAGTTTTACACTGATCGAATAATGTCTCTAGCGGAAAAATGGCAAAAGTTGGTCGACCAAAATGGTATATATTTGGTTCAATAAAGTTCATTATAAATATAAAAAAAATGAGTTGAAGTTTGATTAGTAATACGAAAAGACTTTTTCGACAACCCTATATAAGCAAATACTCTCTTATTTATAAGTAAAATTATTTTAACAAATCATTCACGAAAAAAATATTTGAAAATTTTGTTTGCTTAGTCTTAGTCTTCTTGATATATTAACTAAAATGTGCTCAATATATTTTTAAGTGACAGATACTGATACCCCTACGCAATCTCAAGACAAAGTCCATACAATATTTGATATCTCAGTATAGATTTTGTACTTATAATCGCAATCCCTAGACCTGCAATAGTGTCAGATTCGAGCAAATCTGATATGTTCTTTTTCTTATCTCGCTTTTGTCCTTGCGTTTTAAAGCTTTTTAAACATAAAAGTTAGATTTTGGTATTTCAAAGATAGTTCAATGACTTTAAATATTTCGCATATGCATTAATTAAGGAGATATTTTGTTTGGAAATACAATAGCGACCATACATAAATGTAGCAACTTTTAATTAGTTCGTACGAGTCTTTGCAGATTTCTCTTTCCGCTCGAGACGTATCTCAAAGTATAAAATTATAAAGAACAAAAAAAAAATAACAACTTCAGCACTTAATCTTATTCCTTCTCCACTTTCGCTTCTTTTTCGCTATTATTTAATTCTAATTCTGTTGCTTAATTTTTAGCGCAAAGTAAATCGTTGGTCTTCCATGGAATACATACCACGATGGCGCTGGCGATGATGATGAATTTTTATAGCTTTAATAATGTAGATTTATAGTAAATGTGTAGATTCATACACATGTTGGCATACATATATGTATACGTACATACACACATGTATCTGTGTTTCTAAGAATATTTGGATATGTGGTAAGTACGCCGGCACATGTTCAAGGTCTTTCGGTGACGAACCAGCTTCAAGTCATTCGCATTTTGTTGTTTTTGTTTTTATTAACATTTTTTCAATTTAAACACAAAATTGAATCGAAAAGATTTTAGAAGGTTTGAAGCATTTCAACTAGGATGGATCAAATTGTCTAGCCACAAGAACGTTACAATCGAATGTTTAAGATTTTAAATTTTTTGTATTTAAGATTATGAATCAAGCCAATCTAAGCTATTTCAATCTAGTATCAGGCAAGCTTATCGTGTTTTGGTTTTATGCGTCACTCGATGGGTAGATTGTGTTTAGGTAGAAGTTGGTAACATACAGATTTATTTTAATATTCCTGACAAGGATTAAAAACTGATTCCATATAGTCATGACCGACTGTCAGGCCGTGAGTATTTCTTGTTAATATGATAGCTTGAGAACCATTAGAGATATTAAGCTTAAAATTTGCACACTGCTTACTCTTGGATTAGATTTTGAAGCGAATCGACTATAGCTTATTATAACAAAAAATATTTATATCTCTTTCGACGATATCTTGAGAACCATTGCAGATATAGGGTTGAATTTTGAACAAATCGTTCTGATATGTTTGTGACTTATATATATATTATTTTTATTTGTCTAAATAAAGCCTTTCAACTTCAAGAGCTTGTTTTGATGTACAAGAAAAATTTAAACCAAATTATTTTTGTACATGTGGAGCATTTAGAGTATTCGGCAGGATCGACTATAATTTATTACTTGTATTTATTGTTGGTTGGTATTTTCTGAAAGAGTTCTGAGTTATGTCGACTTGTGATTTAAAGTCGTGGCCACTTGTTTTAAGTTTTATATGGAAATGAGCGTAAAGTGGTACCTTTGCGGAGCTTTTTGCTTGTCGTATTTTCAAAGCTTAACTTTTACATACAAAGATCAATAATGAAGTTCTACCAAAGGAAGTCATAACTAGCGAGTTTTTTTTTTATATTCTTAATGTAGTCAAAACTATCTTAAAGCACCCGATGTTGGTAGCGATGTTTGAATTTTAATAGAATCATGTTTAAGTTATTTAATTAAGGTTAAGATTATTTAACCCTGCAGTCTTGCCCACTTTTTTTTATTACATTGACCCAACCACACCCACTTTTGGTGAAGTTATTGATAGTGCCCATACCAATTCAAATACCAAATTTTACATTTTTAAGAGTAATATTAGCGAAATAATCAAATATTTTTACTTAATTTCACTGGACGTAATATGAGGGCGTGGCAGATTACATCTAGCCTATCATTCCTTTCAAACTGATTCCGATATATTTAACTTTTTAAAGTTGTACCATATCAAAAAATATGATTTTTCTAAAATTAGTTTTGTTAAGTTAGGAAAAGATAGTCTAAAAAATGTATCTTAAATAGTCGGTTGTATATAGAGTCAAGTATATAAGTAAAAGAAGCTTCAATAAAATTAGTCATATCTCGGTTGAATTTTTGGTAGTCCAGTATCCAATTGACCAAATTGTGATTGTCATTCAATTTGCGAAACTAATGCCGAAAATATTTGTACTTACTCAGTTCTATTATATAATTGTATTTTCTATAAAAAAAAACTATGTAAAATTTATGCATACATATGTATGTGAATAGTCAAACTAACAAAAAACGATTTTTTTGGCAATTTTTTAAATTGTTTTCATATATCACAATGTCACACCGTATGGTAAACGAATAATAAAATAATAAACAACATACAAAGTTAAACTTAAACAGCGTTACTAACTAAACTAAGATATCTCGGAATAGTGTCGCGGCTCGACCACACAATCATTAATCTTGAGTTGACAGCAGTGGCTGCCATTTAACACATTCCCTCTAGAGTCTAATAGGTTACCTCCGCGTATCAATGTGATGTACCCTCGAACCGTCACAAAATCAATTTCGTCTGCTCTGTCTGACGTTTCGAACGAGTAATGAGCATTTCATATTGAAATTTTCCTAATTTTTTTTTTTTTTCGTTTTCGTTTGCTTTTGTTTTTGTTTATTAACAACATGATCGATCTGTACAGCGCCTGAATAATGATGCCGCTCCCCACCTTTACTGCAACAGCAACTGACGCTGATCGCATCTTCATTTTTTTAAATTTATATTTTGGTTATAGTTTTTTTTTTCATTTTTCTTTCAATGCATCTGACAAATTCGTCAAACCCTTTTTTGCCCGACTGTTCCGCCGCCGTCGCTGTCGTCTCAGCGCACAAATCAGTCAAAGTAGATTTCAGTTGAGTCGAAAGAGTTGTTGAGTAGATTAAGCGGATTAGGCATTGTACGTACTTACCTTTGGGCAACAGCACTTTTCTGATCCTGCCTGCCTTGTTGAGAGGATTAATCCTGCGAGTTGTCAAATATTTTCATTTGATATCTAACCTTTTCCAATCGACTTAAAGTTCAAGATATATTATATACAAGTATACTAAAGTATATAATATCGTGTGGTAGTTGTAAGTGCAGAAAACTGCGTGCGAAAGAAAGAATACAAAACCTATCTATCAGCTATTAATTGCGTCAACCTTTCCAAATGAACCTATTTGAAAATATTCAACCTCATCATTTTGGATTGCAATTTTAAGGAACGAGAAAGTTTTACTCTTGAGGTGTACACATCGATTTATCAATACAAAAATGAACATTTACTTAGCAAAAAAAAAAAAAAAGACGTGTCGAATTTGTTTTTGCAAAGGTTTGAGAAGGTTGAATTGGGTCCTTAATTGAGTCATTGATATTAAAAAATCAGGAACCCAAACTGAACTGAACTCCACACTTTGTCATTAAAAAAATGTCGAATTTTACGGGGCAACACTTAATCTTTCGAATAATAGAATTGCAACAAATTTGAAGAAAAGACCGCATATCTGTTATTCTTTAGATAAATGAAGAAGCTTTAAATCAAAAACCATTAAATCTAATTTGCAAAAAAAAAATATTTTTTTTGAATTGTCAATTAAGTTGTGGATAGTTCCCACCTGACTCCGAACTTGGTTTTCTAAAGACCTTCGTCGATTCCTTTGGAAAACGAACAAAATTAGATATGTTAAAAAAGGTTTTAAAAGTTTTATTCCAAAAGCTTAAAATTCCTTAAAAATATGAATTTAAGCTTAATTTTTATGCAACTTTTACCGCTGGAAAATATGAATTTTTTTATCAAAACCGATAAATACTCAAAATTCAGTTTTTTGTGTTTACGTTTTTCATGGATTTATCGGTTTTCGATTAAAAGTTCCTCATTTGTAAATGTTGTTCATTTTCAAAGACTTAAAAACATTAATTAAAAATGCTTACTCAGACTTATTTGAAATTTAATTTGATTTTACTATACTAAGAGGACGGACGATCGTTAATCACACGATCGGTTTTGTTAATTGTAAGCAATGAGAGATTTGGCAAACATTTCTTTTTTGTACACGATGACAATTGACAATTGATTACTGATTAATTCTCGACTCATATTTAAGACGATTTATCTGAAAAATTTAGTCATACTTATACAAAACTGTGCAATAAACGTCATGTACCGTAAGAAAAACTATCATCCAGTTAAAAATTTGAACAAAACATTAGGAAATGTGAAAGTGATAAAATTAGAAACTGATAAAGCGAATAATAAGATACAAATAATCTTAATGTTCGTTTGCGACAAGAAAGACATTTCTCAAAATTAGTCAGTTTGAGTTAAAAATGTATAGTAGGAACACAAATACGGTTTACATACATTTTATGCTATAAAACTAAAAATAATGAATGTTTTGGACCCAATCATTTTTAAATATTTATTGATATATGTATGTATGTATGTATGTATGTATGTATGTATGTATGTATGTATGTATGTATGTATGTATGTATGTATGTATGTATGTATGTATGAATACAAAAAGCAAATACTCATTCGAAATGCCCGCCTTTGGCTTTCGTCTAGGCCTTAAGTAGCACTGAATAATCATCAATAGCTGCACGCACCTCATACATTGGAAAAGTGATCACAACACGAAAACCATGTCCTATAAACCTGTAGACAAATTGTAATCCAAAGAGTTCAGATCTATCCTATTCTATTTTTTCTAAGCTATTGTCTGGTACAACATTTGAAGACCGCAAATCCCTTTTTTTAATAATTCGATTCATGTACTTTAACGGGATATTCATCTCACGGGCAATGATTTTCTATTTTCGGAACGAATTTCGCTAAACTCTTGATTTGACGGCTTTGATGACTTTCAGCTTTCGAATTATCCGTTGACCGTGCATGACCGGCAGCGGTTTTTGATATCTCTAGTTTGATATCTCAAACAGTTAGACGAACATGCGACTAATTCCGAGCGGGTGGAACGTTTTAATAATATCGCCTTTTTTCATTGCTCACTTGAAAACCGTTGGGTTCCTGTTTCTGACCACTCCATGGAGAAAGCTAACTAAAACCTTGTGGTAATAACAGAGTATGCTCAATTCTACTATTGGAATAAGTGTGTTCAATGTTGTTACAGTGTTTCTGTCCCCACTAAATGCATAAAGTTCCGAATCAATATTTTTGAAATTTTACAGGAGAAGCAAAAACCATTACGAGTATAAAATGTGAACAAAAATTATGGATTTTGCTTTTTTGTATTAGCTTTCATTTTTGGCTTTAAGAGTCTAACTTTTTTTGTGTGTGTGTGTGTGTGTATTTTAATATAGGCTACCAGAAACCGTTGGGCACTTTGACATCGGTATGTAGTCCAAGTTGGCAAAAAGTAGTCAGTCCTTCTGATGATGGTTTGATTTTTTCTGCGAAAACGTATGAAGAAATAAATTTCCAAAAAAGTTCTCTTAAAATTGAAAAACGAGCGCTATGTGAGTGGGTTACATATGTATGTGCATATAAATATTATCATTAATATCTGAACGTTTTAAAATAAATGATAAGTGGCTTTTAGAACATGCGATACTCTCTTTTCGATCCGACTTTATCCGCTTATACTAAAAATATTTGAAGTCAATTAATTTAAAAAAAAATACACTCTTTTCAATATTTCAAAAGTTATTTAAAAACAAATAAAATTTAAAAAAAAAATCTGTTAAATATCGAGTAAAACAGTTATAAATATGTATCAATTTATCTATGGAAACGGTCTCCAACGTCTTATTACGACCAAAAAAAGAAAAACAATTTCGCCCTTCCAACAAAAAAAAAAGTGAATCATTTGAAATTGCAACGATCCGCTTAAAAACTATTCGCAGTAAGTACTTAGCAGCAGCAGGAGGACCTACTCAAGTGTCCAAAAGAGAGAGAGATAGACCAAACAGATAATCAACTTCCTGCTGTGCGATCCTAATTGCCTGAAGAATAGGATGGAAGCAAAACGAACGACAAACGGAGAACAGCAAAGAGAAGCGCTGGACTGGGCTGAGCTGAGCTGAGCTGGTGTTGTTGAACTTGAAAAAATCCTTAAAAAGAGGAAGTATAATAAAAAAAAATATAATATAAAAAAAGAATCTACCTGCAAACGAGTTTCTGCGGCAGGGTTTTAAAGAGAAAAGGTCAATTGGAAACACTTGCCAAAACGAGTAATATAAAAAAAAACAGATTTTTCTCGGAATTTTTTTCAAATATGATTTTTATTTATATTTAAATGATTGCATATTATTATTTTTTATAGTTTTTTTTGTTGTTTGTTGTTGTCATTTTTGTGTTTTTACTAAAAACTAACTTTAATGTAGCACATATTTTAATGTTTCAATTGAAAAAGCGAAGAGTATAAATGATCGTTTATTTTTTTTTTTTTTTTACAATAAACTAAGAGAAATAAATTAAGAGAAATTACTAGGATGCAATAAAGTGGTTAAAAGTGTTTATAGACAACTTAAGTTAAATTAAACGAAATCAAAATAGTTTTAAACATTTACAAATACGAAATGTTACAATCTTGAATAAATGGAAATACAAACTTATAATTAGATGTAGTTAAAAAAAAAAACGAAGAAGAAACTTATAAATAAATTACGCGGCAATGATTAAATCATTTTGATATTCATGGTATAATTATAATAATAATAATAGTGATAATGCATTTAATTGTTTAAATTATATGTAAAAGTAATAGTATACACAATTGATATATATTTGAATTGCATTTCAAAATAATTACAGAGCATCATGGTGTGAAAGTTGATTAAACTTTTCTTTTTTTAACAAATAGCTTAAGTCGAAAAGGAAATTTCAAATAAACTGGTAATAGTCGAAATTCTACGCTTATTGGTCAGCGCAAAGCCAAGAGTTTCCAGGTGCATTGTAAAATCCAGAGCTGCACGAATGCGTGATGATAAAATAACGTCAGTAACGAAAACCGAAAAAATAACGTTGTCGTCGATAACGTTATTCTTCAAAAAACGAAAAAATAATTTTTAAAATATAACGTTTTCGGGCTAATATCTTTGACAAGAAGCAAGATATATAAGTCAATACTTTTCCATACCAAATATCGAAATCTTGACTTGAACTACAAAAATAAAATTATTCGTGTTTGTAATGACTTGTTATCAAAAAGTAGCGTTAAAAAAAACAATCTCTGGTAAAAATCAATTTCTACCCGAAAACGTTTTATTTCGATTTTATTTAAGAATAACGTTATCGACAACGTTATCCAAAATAACGTTTTTGATAAAAATGATGAATAACGTATTCGTGCAGCTCTGGAAGGATCAACACAACATTTTGAAAAATCATCGATTCTTCTTTTCTTGCGGTTTTAAAATTCATCGAAAACTTTGGAAATTTACAACTTTTATGCAACATTCGCTTTTTTAAACCAACATTCGCTAAAAAGTTAAATGAAAATTGAAGTAATTTACAAAGAAAAAAAATTGTAGTAAAATCTTGTCAAAAGAAAATTGAAACTTGTAAATCGAACTTTTGAATTTATTGCATTCATATAAAACTAACGTTGAAAACTATTTAAAAGAAAGTTGTTTCGATTTGTTTTTGTCTTGGAAGTTTATCTGCTTTGTAATTTGTCAACTCTTTCTACATACTTATAAATTAATCAAGCAAATGTGTTAAGTTTCAAATCTCAAATTTAATATTGTTTTAAGATGCAATCAATTCTCACTTTTATACAAGAAAAAAGAAGATTTTTAAAAATTTTTTGTATTTTATTTATAAACTTTAGCTAAGACTATGATTTATAAACTTATGATTTAACGTTTGTTATACAAAATTAAAATTCAGAAATCTTTACAATACTTAAGTGCGAAATTTATAAAATTTACTGAGAGACAAAGATTAATGTTTCTTTCTGTTTGTTCCTCCTTCTCCTCCTCTTCTTCTTCGTCGTCGTCTACTATTTGTACACATCTTTTGTCCTAGAAAATGTCGACTTTTGTTTTGTTTGCTTAAGTTTACTGTTATTTTTTGCTTAAATAGTTTATATTAAAATTTTCTATAAATTATTGCTTAAATTTAATTAATTCTGGTTTTAAGCTATTGCTTACTTTTTTTTATTTTGTTATTCTTCATTACGCTGAGCAGTTGTTGTTTTGTTGTTTTTGCAAGGCTGTACAATTTGCTTAAAATGTAGTTGGTAAAGCTAATTTTTATGTATTTTTTTTTTTGTTGTTTTTCTCGTTTTGTAAAAAACGGTTTTAAAGTAAAATAAAATCGAGGAAATTTTTATTTTTCGTTTTTTGAAGTTTAATTCAAATTCAAATTGAAATAACACATTTACAGTAGAAACAAATGAATTTGCTTAAAATTTAATAGACTGGTTTGCAGCTTTTCCAATGCCTGGCGGCATACTTTTGCTTGCCAGGCTTCAAATATTCAAATAAAAATGTTTAGTAGTTTTAAAAAAAATAAAGGAGTTAATTTTTTCATTTTATATAGTAATTTATTCCAAACACGTTTTTTCATTATTTAAGATTAATAAAGTAATTTCGCTTATGTACTAATTTACATTACAAATATTTACTATAGAGTATGTATATGCTAATTGCTATCGCAGTACTTTGTACTACACCTATGATAAGTATGGATTTTCCTTCTTCTCTTCTATTTTTGTAATTTTGTAATATTTATTTTTGTTTTGTTTCGTTTTGGTTGTCCTTTCTCCGAGTGATCGATCCCTAAGATTAAATGCAAAATGATTGATTTTGCAAAGTTTCGTTTTTGTTTCTTTTAGCCACACAAATTGCGAAAATACTTTAAATTGACTCATTTTAAAATGGTTTTGGCAATTTGAATGGCTTTGTTGATTATTAACATTTAATTTTACGCATTAACTTTAATCCTGAGATGTCCTAAAAATTTTGTTGGTGATAAAACTACTACAAAGAGCGACAAAATTGAGCATCGCTTCTTAAAAGTTTCAATGCAAGAAATTCTATCAATTTTCATATATACATTTATATATTTGATAATAAAACGACACTCGAGTCGTTTTCTAGAAATCCATTGAAGCGAGTGCCACAAAGTCATACGGATTCAAAATAGTTGCCTTTAAAGAAATTCTCGGATCAATCTGTACCGAAAAGTGAATCCCATTTTTGAATATGACTATGGACCAAAACAAACGTTCGCCAGCGCTGTGTAGAAAGTAATGACTGACTGCTTATTGCATACATGTCATTTACGAGTATTTGAGTTAATATTTGTTATGTTTGCAAATAATCTAAAGACCATCAATTGTTTCGCAAGTATTCCTTATCTTATTTAAATTGCCGAATAATATTTTAAAAGTAATTGTAACATATTTTATTACATTTTGGTTAAAATTAACCTCAAAATGTTAAATGTAAATAATAAACAACGTCTTTTCCAAACGATAAAATAAAATTATAGAAAAAAAAACCAGATTAGCCTGTGATAATGACAAAGTGATTTTAGTTAAGAGATTCCGATAGTATGACAAGTTAAATTTATTGAAACTAACGTAGACGAAATAACGATTTCTATTTGATTACTTCTAGTTTAGATACTTAGAGATAAACAAAAAAGAAATCGAAGAAACGAAAAATGTTGAGCTTTAAATAGTTGACTAAGAATTTAGAAAAACTTAATGATTCATTTAAGATTATTAACATGTCTAAAAGTAGTCAATAAGATAATGGGGTTGTTTTTGTTTTATTTATCGAGGCAATCTATTAAAATTAATTTTAAACAAATTACAACTGCAATTTACAATCCGAAAGGTATCAGTTAATAAAAAGGAAAATGATAACAATAGTTTTAATTGTAATCATTCAACTTTATAATTTATTATTTAGTTATTAATTTGCGATAAGAACCATTTCTGACTACGTAGTAATCTCAACAATTGATCCCTTTTAGTTAATTTTATAATTACAATTACTTGTAAGTTTAAGGCATTTGTACTTTTAACTTTAATTCCATGCGCTGGCAAATATATCCCGCAATGGATTTCTGCTTGCCAAACTCTTTTCAAAAATTTAAGAAACCCAAACTCCACCCGCCCGAAATTTACATGGCGCCATCACCAAGCGCATCCGATTCCAGAATAAAAAAAACCTTAACCTACACGTTTATGCGAAGAAAAAACCCTTTAAAATCAACTCAAACCTTTTGTTTCCGTTTAATATCATCTCGCACTTCTTGACGATGTCTTTTTCTTTTTGCGGTGATACTATTGACCCTTATCCTTGCCCGCACCGCCCGCCGTTACGCTCAAACCAAGCAAATGATCGCTTGCGAGTAGACCAGCGGCAGCGGCGGCGCTCGGCTGATGCGCATAATTGCGTATATGATGCAGCGAGATCAATTGCGAGGGAAAATTTGCGGCCGCGGCTACTGCGGCATTCTGCTGATAAAGATAGGAGGCAGCGGCGGGCGGTGCGCCTGCGCCAACACGATGAGACGACGGTGGTGGTGCGGTATTGATGGGTGTAAAAGCCGACGTCGTTTTGACATCGGCATATTGTGGAGTGTTCGGAGAGTTGCCGACGACAACAATCGAGTTGGGTGAATGCGCGTGTTGCTGCTGCAGTTGGTGATGTTGTTGTTGTTGCTGCTGCGGCGTTTGACGCATCACGAGATCTTCGCCTTCATCGTTTGGCGATTGCGAGTGGTTGGGCGTACTGCCACTGCCGGCGCTATCGCCGCCACTGCCACCGCCACCATTCACAAGACGTTGATGATGCTGCAGCAGTTCCTGCTGCTGTTGTTGTTGTTGCTGCTGCAATGTCGCGGCGAAGTTGTAGCCGCCATTTTGCGCTGCCGCCTGTTGAACCTGCTGATGTTGTTGTTGTTGCTGTTGAATGGCCTCGGCCAGCGTGGCCGCATTTACAGCACCATCCGCACCCACTTTCGCCCAGTACGCAGCATTAGCATCACTTGCCGCTGCAGCAGCATTCATCACAACCTGACGCTGCAAATTAAGGCCAATACCACCCGCAGGCACATGATGTGTCGCTGTGACACTAGACGCCGACGAGTTGGCGTGACGTGCCTGTTGTTTTTCCGCCTTCTCGGCGTGCTTTTGCAAATGCTTCTGCAGATAAGTTTCTTGCGTGTACGATTTGCCGCAAAGATTGCAAATGTGCGTCTTGAGATGCTTTGAATCCTTGTGCTTGGGAATGTGCTCCAGCAGGGTAATTTCGTCGGTGAAGCATTTGTAGCATGAGTTGCATTTGAACGGTTTGTCCGTTTGGTGGCAGCGCGAATGCGATTGGAGGTTCGAGAGTTGCGAGAACGCTTTGGGGCAGCCGGTGTGGCGACATTTGTACGGTTTTTCGCCCGTGTGCGTGCGCAAATGCTGCTGCAGATGCGAGAGCTGCGTGAATTTGCGCTGACAAATTTCGCAGATGTATGGCTTGATGCCGAGATGAATGCGCGTGTGCTGCGAGAGGTAGGACGAGTTGGCGAACGTCTTTGTGCATTGTGCGCATTTGTAGGGTTTGACGTCGCGGCCCTCGGGCGAAGTGTTCTGGTGTTGAGAGCGTTGGTGTTTTTGCGTGTGCTGATGGTGTTCGCCGGATGAATTGGGATCGTACTAAAAATGTAAAGGAGATGAAGAGAAAATGCAAATGTTGTAAATGTTTTTCGTATGAGTAAAATAACACTTTCTGAGTATACCTAAAAACAATTAAAAATTGTTATTAAAAATGCAACAACTAAAAATTCTTAATCAATCATTTAATATATTAGAATACTGCAGGTCAGAATTAACTAAAATTCAGTCATTTAACTAGGCCTGACTGTAAACAGTTTTTTAACCATTCGAAATTTTGTTAACCATTTTTATATTAAAACATGTTTACTTAAAAATATACGCATCATATACGCAACATATCCCACGCTCTCCACGATGCCCCCAATTTTTCATTACTCATGTTCAAGGAATCAAGCAAATGATACCGTACAAGCGCACAATCCAATAGGAAATATATTCCAATAAAATACGATCCACGGATGTGGACTCAAATATCGACGTGGAGAGAAGCGGGCGGTATAAGATATAAAATTGAATTATAATATACTAAAATATAATTTTTAACAAAAACAGAATTTTCAGTTGAATAATTGAACATTCTAAACTTCTGTAAAGTTTTTGTGATTAATAAATTTTTAAATTATCTAAAAAGTTTAATTGAACAGTTCGCCTGAAGATTTATACACTGTTCTAAAGGTTAAACAAATATGTAAAACTATAAAATGTTTAACCTATCCTAATGTTTATGTGTAGTCCATAAGATCTTCTGCAATTGTTTAATATTGTAATAACTACAGAGCAATGATTTTTAATGGAAACTAAATTCACAAGAAATCAAATGTTTAAAACAGAAAGGCTACCTGAAGTCTTCTACATCATTGCTCAACAAAAAATGGGTAACGTGTTAAAGCGTTAAAAATAATTTTTAATCAACAGATTTTAACTAAGCAAACATAAAGTTTTATTTTTATATTGGTTGCTGCTATTGTTTAATTATTTTTAAACATAATTTGGATATGTATTAAATCCACAGATCAAAATGTTTGCCATATAGCGTCAATATCGCATCATTAGTTCGATATAAAGCTTAAGATGATTTTTCATTTGTATTCCGTAACATTTCTTAACTTATATTCAATACTTGTTTAAATATTTGATTAGCAGATCTAGTAGAGTACTAAATTAAAAATGTATCCTTAAAATTCAAGAAAAAGTAAAATAAAACCTAAAAAAAAGTTCATTTATATAAAAAAATTGTGAAAAGGCAATTAATTGATTAGAACTATATGAAAATATATTTTCTTATAAACATTTAATTCTGGAAACCTTTTTTTAAGTTTTAAGAATAACCAGTTCAAATAAAAGAAACCGGAGTTCAAAGAACTTTTTATAATTCAAATAAAAAAAAACTTTAAAGAGACATTAAAATTGGATTTATCTGCTTATTTTAATTTACACGCGGCATGTCTTAAACTTACCTTTTGCTCCTGTTGCTCGGACATTGTCGGCGTAGGTGGTGAGTTGGGTGCGCTGTAATTTTGCTTTAACTGTTGTTGTTGTTGTTGCTGCTGCTGTTGTTGTTGTTGATGGTGTTGTTGTTGCTGTTGTTCGTGCGCCGCCTGTTGCTGCTGCTGATTATGCTGATCGACAGCTAATTGTTGCTGCTGTTGCTGTTGTTGCAGTTGTTGCTGTTGCTGCTGCTGAGCCTGCTGCAAATTGACCGAACGCTCGAGTCCAACACCAACCAAACCATTCTTAAGCGAATAGTCTAAGCGCTCAACATTTTGCCGGAACTCGTTAATATTGAAAGGTTTATAATCATGAACCAGTTGCGCCGTTCGCAGGTCCGCCGAAGTCAAATGACTCAACGACGAAAGAACGCCTCGTTCGTTCATTGAACGCAGTTGATCGATGGAGCGGTGAAGGTAGTCGCTGGTGTGTGCCGGAATGTCAGCCATTAGGGGCGGAGTACTCTGGTGTTGGCGATAGTCTAACCCGCCGCCGGCAGGTCGATATTCGATAGTACGAGTCTCCAGCGTATTAAATGACAAGAGCGAGGGGTGGGGGGGAAATATAGCGAGTGTGTGTAGGATGTGGATGTGTAGTGAACAATTAGCTGGTACTCTTAAAGTGAGGTTAGAGAGTGAAGTAAAGCGTTTTTGTCTGAAAAAAAAAGAATATTTGGATTGGTTAAAATATCATTTAAATAATTATAAATTTATGTTTTTTATTCTTTATTAAACAATTGTGATAAATATAAATTATTTTTTAATGGACAACACCTTCGATGGCAAGAATATATTTAGTGGCAACGCAATAATAAAAACTTATTTCTATTGGTGAAACTAAATCCACTCAAGCAACGAATTTCTGGGTCTGTTTGCATAGCGAAGGGTTTGCCCAATTATCGAAATTTTTATCGAACTTTTTTATCCAAATATAATTTCTTGTAATTTTCTCCACTTTTTAAAGAGTTCATTTTGACTCTTTTATGAAATAAAATTGTTGATTAAAGGTACAAACTAACAATTTAATTACCAGAATCTCATTTCAAAAGTGACACAACTCAAAAATTCCATTTAAAAAAAAAATTATTATAGAATAAGAATAAACTATTTAAGAATTGCTATAAACTATAAAAAGTCTTTAAGCACTTTATTTATGGTTAAGATTTGATTTAAAGAAGTTTGTTTAAATAATTTAGTAGAAAATTGAACTGTTAAGAATTGTGTCTTTATTCGATTATGTTCATGAAATTGTTTTATAGAAATTTTTTTTAATTTGTGCCACTTTTGATGAAATCAATAGAATTTATAATTGAAAAGTTATAAAAGAAATCGTAACAGATGATATTTTTTTACTTATGCCGCTTTTGTTGAAATATTTAGAGAAAAACAATAATAAAAAAATTACAAACACTTAAATAATAGAATATATTATTAGGTTCATTTTCTTTACTTCTTTAAAAGTGGCACAAGTCTAAATGTGCTTGTTTCGCATACACTACCATCAACGAAACAATCTTTACATTAAAAGCGGCATAACTGATTTTTGGCAGCAATTCCCAACAAAAATCAAAACAGGCTTTGCTTCTTGGTAGAACTGATTTTTTTTATACAATATGGTTCGTCAACTAATTTGAGTTGTGCCGCTTTTAACGTTGGTGTGCGACATTTAAAAAAAAATTTTGATTCTTACGTAAAAAGAAAGCATTGCGAATATAACATTTCATAAAAAATGGACAAATCGTGTCCTAGCAATTAGATTGTTCCTTTAAAGAAATGTGCTGCAATGCCACAAATTAAAGAAAAATAACAACCAATATTAATCGTAAATTAACCCTTTCTTAACCCTTTCGCTGGATGAAGAAGTTCGTAATAAACAAAACCTCAATTTATCTTTCTAGATTTCTCAATAAATAAGAAGCTATAAAATTTTGCCAATGTTGTTGTACAACAATTTTTACACATTTAAGTACAGTTTTATAGTTTAACAAAATTAAAATCTGTCAACTTTGCAACCTTATAAACTAATTTAAATGCATAAATATTCACGAAACCAAAATGCAAACTAAACACAATAAATTTGCATTAAATGCAGAATTCATTTTAGTTCATTGAACAATTGCGAATATTGTTGCTTAATAATTCATTAACTAAATAAATAAATTAAACAAAACTCAATAAAACAATAAAAAGTAAAATTTACACAAATTGCAAAAAAATAAAAAAGAAAACACTGCAAAAACAAAAACGAGGCGCACGGTGCCAAACAAAATTAATTAACAAAAGAAGAAACACCAATAAGAAGAGAACTAAACGCCAGAAAATAAACCAAATGAAACTTAAAAAAAAAATTTCAATTCTAAAAAATATAAATAAACATAAATTTAACGACAAAAAACAAAACACGCACGCAAGCTAAATTTAATTCATCAGCAAAGGCGGGCACAGCAAGCAACACTTAAAAAAATGTTTTGTTTGCGATTGTTTTTTAACATTTTATTTTTTTTTTCATTGCTTCTTTTGCGATTATACTTCTGCAATACGAGCAAAAAAATGTAAAGTCAAGAAGTACGCAAAAAAATCAATACAAAAAATAACCGCAAATGTGGACAAACGAACACACGAACAAAAAAAGAGAGTACTCATGAGAAATCGCAACAACAATATGTAACGCAAATAGCACTCAGCCGACGCGATGTTGCTCTTACTCAATTTTAGCATAGAAAAAAAAACAGACACTGCACGCTGCACCGCCGGTCGGTCGCATGCCAAAAATGCTTCCCTTGTAGCGCTGCTACCCTTTTCAAAACTGATTTTGTTTTTTTAAGCATTGACAATAAAACCAACCAAACGAAAAAACAACCAATCCTCATTGATGACGTTTGATTTGTTACTCTTTTTGTTGTTGTTGTTGTTCTTTCTTTTGGATTTTTTGTGTGTAGTATTCGCGTAAATCAAAACATTAGAACTAAATAATAGCAAAAAAAAAAGAGATAATTTAAATTCAAAGAAGAATCGGCATATGTCGTCGTTCGCGAAATAGGTAATTTAAGGCATTTTAATTCTTAATGAATTAAACTTGTATGAAGCAAGACAATAAGTGGTTTCATTTGTATAATAATTTACTTCGGTTTATTAAATTTAACTTTTTTATAGTTTGCTTACTGCAAAGGTTATTTTATGAAATAAGAAACAGTTTGACACGTTACTTGAAAATCTTTCACATTAGTTTATTTGTATGGAAGCAGCGCAGCAGTGCGGGTGACAGCGTCCCAACAACAATAATAACAACAACAACGCAACAACAGCGCACATAAAAAATGGTATACACAAAAATGCCAACAACAACAACCATACACACGTATTAATTGAGCGGGAGTAGCAGCAAAGCAAAAACAATAAAAATGGGAAAAATTGCGCGGCAAACATTTGTAAACAAAGTAAAAAACGAAGAGCAACAAAAGTCTCACTACAAATGAGAGCAAATTTTAGAAAAGAGAGCAATATTGCGAGGGAGCGGCAAAAAGAAGGAAAAAAAATAAACGGACAAAAAGTGGACGCGACTGACTCTTGACAAAAAGTGGGCAAAAAAAAAGAAGAAGCACAAAAAGAACAAAGCAAGAAGGCATAAAACGAAGAAAAAATTTAAAAGTGAATGGCATAAAAAGTGGTGCAAAGTGTACAGGGGAAAAAAACTATTTGAGATTTGACCGAAAATTAAATAAGCAATAAGAAAAAAAATGAGAAAAACGAAAAAAAAATTGAAATGAAATAGTGGGGGAACAAGTTAGGAATATCTCATAAAGACGAGAGGTGAACAATTGGAAAAAGATGGAAAGTGGGTACGTTTGTTTTTCTATATTATTTTTTTTTGTTCTTTTGTTTGAGTTTGTAAAATTTTACGTAAAAAAGGATCTAATTTTTTGCATGAATGTTTTGTTTGTAAACGTAAACATGCGCTCTTTCGAATTTCATGCTATTTAATAGAAATAAAAATAAACCTAAAACAGACAATAATACGCACCAATTTGATTTTATTATTGCAAACACGTGTTTTGTTTACTGCGCTTTCTTTTGCAGCTTTTATTGCTTTTTTTAATTGATTCAATTTGAAGTTTTTTTTCGCGGCTTGCGCGATACGTTTTTTAATTCTTGTTGAAGTATTTGACTTTTACGCGAAATCACTGCTAACAAAATTAGTTTGTTATTTTCGTTTTTAATTAATAAATTCAACACAAATTTAAAATTCACAATTTTATTACTTTTTTAATTTTAGCGGCTTCTGCAATTGCGCTTATTTAATTAAAATTCGTTTTTTTTTTATCAATTTGCTTTCACACTTTATTTCTCTTTCTCTTCACTCTCCACTCGACGGGGCGCACTTGCAAAAATTCGCCTCCTCCTTCGTTCGATTCGGATTTTTTTGTCGGTTGTTGGTCCGTCGTCGGTTTTTTTTCGACATACACGAAAGAAAAAATGGCCGCGCACCAAAAATTTACATGCGAACAATATTTTAAAAAATATTTTATAATTTTTTTAGCAAATTTTACTTCACTTTATCGCAATTTTTCGCCGTAATTTAGTGTATGTTTACAATTTTGTATGTTTGCAGTTTCTGCTTGTGCGTTTCTCCACATGCAATTTTCCAATTTCACATGAAAATTTAAGCACTTCTTTTTTACAATTAGTTTTTTTTTTACTTTTTTCTGTTCTGTAATTTACAAAAAAAGTGTGCGACAATTCCTCCGCTCTTTCAATCTTTACCACAGCGCAGCAAAAACCGAACTGCTGTAAGTAAAAAAAATCACATCACAATTTTTTTCGAACGAGAATTCGTAGCACGGAGCAACGTCGGGTACTTGTGCTCTTGCAGAGTGTGTGTACGAGTAGGACCAACTGTCTACAACATTGTTAGTTTTTTCAGTAGACTGCTGCAGTTGAAAAGAGTACGCGGTAGAGCGTGCTCTGTCAACTTATTTGCATGCGCTCCTTACATTTTTTTATGTACACCGTTTTTTTAGTCGAGTCGAGTGAGAATGTTTTTTATGTTTGTTTGTGTGCAGTTTTTTCGGGTGTTTTTTTTATTAACGTGTGTGCATTTAATCACGCGAGCGCTCTCGTGTGCCGCAGTGTATATTGTTGTTGTTTTGGAAGCTGCGCCGTTCGGTGGCGCAGAGTTTGTTGCTTACCGCGACTTTTTTGTATACATTCATTTTCTATTTTTTTTTCTTCTAGTTCTTGTTGGACTTTTTTTTTCTTCCTCTGTGGAGTGCGTGATAGTTTTTTTTTTTATAAATTTTATTCGGCTGCTGCTGATTCCGGTTTTCTTCATTTGTTTGTCTTTTGTTGTTGGGTTTTTATTCGTGTTTGCGTTTTGACATGATTTTTTTCTTCGGCGTTTGCTTGAATTTGCATTTTTACTCTTTTTTTGATTTGTTGTTTATTTTTTATGTTGAAAAAAATCTCAAAATGCAAATCGACTCAAAAATAATTTAGAATTTTTTTGATTGTAGCAACCAATCGGGATGTGGGTTGGGTTGTGAACTTTGACCTTGCCCCTTATTTTATCCATTTGCTTAGGTGAGGAGAGTTTTTTTTGTTTTTAAGCAGTTTTTACCTCAATTGAATTTATGCTTTGTATGAACTAATTAAATTTTGTAGGCAATAGCAATAGTCTTATGATCCTTCCACCCACTATTGCTTCTTTTTTGTGAACACGATATCGTCAAAACCATCGGAGATATTAGTTTGAAATTGTACAATTTTTTTTGTTATAATTGAGACGTAATCATTGAATTCTGAAACGATGAAGTTGTTAGGGTGGTTCGTACTTATTAAATTTAAAATTTGTATAGCGCCTCTTAAACTTAAAGTATACATACAGAAATATTTTACATAAACTATCATAATAAAATAAGGTCGGTTCATGATACCAACCAAAATTTTTTTGTTTTGTTTATTAAAAATACTTCTAACGGTGGTACATTTATTTTTTATAATCGTTGTCATGTCTTGGAACTTTTTTGTGTGTTCACACGTACGTCTGTACGTCTGTCTGTCTGTCTGTCTGTCTCTCTCTCTTTGCTCTCTGACCAAAGTGAACATAACATTTTTTCCAATAGCGAAACATTCTTTTTATTATGTTGACGACGGGTGGGGGACAGTCAGTGTTCGGTCGGACCTTTGCTCCGATCGGAGTATATTTGCTACGCTTTTCGAAAAATTTTAAAATCTGTTCCGCCACTCCGCTTTAACTGAAATCTACTACGATTTAATTTCTTAAATAATATACATTAGTTTCTTTATTTGTTAATGTTATGCGTTATTTTATAGGGAAAAAAGTAAAAAAAAAAAAGTAGACGACGGAGAAAAAAAAAATATGTTGTCAATTTTGTCCAAAATATTTATTCAGTTCTAAAACACTATTGCACTTTTTATAATACGGAAATTTAAGATTTAATACGATTTTGTTCATCATTCACGACGCCATCGCAATGCTATGGTACGAACCCTGATGGGGGACTTTAGAAAAAATAATATCGTGATCTTCTTTTCGCCTGTTTAACCCATTCAAGTTTCAAACCATTTGGAAGAGTTTGGAAAGTAATGAGTGTTGAGTAAAATAGCGAGTCGGTTGCAAACAAATTTTGGTTAGGTTTTTGTCTACTCTGCATTTAGTTTGAGAACAATAGCAATTTTTTGCAATGGTTTTAAAACTTTTTCAGAAATTACTAGCTAAAATTTTTAGACTTAAATATTAAAGTTGCAATTGTCAAATTTAAAACTTGCGCTGTTTTACCGCGAGGTGGCCCGGCGTAAATATCTTCCGTCCATTTGTACCAGCGGTTGGTTACATTAGGCATTGTCCGTCCGTCCGCCTAGTAGCCGTAGTTTAAGAACTATCGATATTGCTATGTATGTGTTGAGCTCCTATTTCCCAAGCGGAGGTTAAGTTCTAATATGGACAAGATCGGATCAATATTTCTACCCCCTCCCATACAAACCTCCATTAATTAATAACTTTTTTTTGTTGAAAATATATTGGCTAAAATACAGAGGAAACAATTTTAACTTTTTAATGCCTGTTTGGGGAAGTCGTCGACAGTGCCTATATTAGCGAATAAATCGAATATTTATGGGCGTAGTATTTTTTTGCCCAAAACCATCCTTTGCTTGAGGACAGCAACTCACAAAAATTTCAATGCAATCAGATGAATGGTTAAGACGCGCATAGGGTACAAAGATATAAAGTAACATTTATATATATGTAGATTATATTCTTAAATCTAATATACATATACTATATATTTTTTTTGATAATTTAGATCAAGTATGCCAAAATCAATGGCCCGTTAATAAACGGTGATAGCATTATCAAGCTTGAAATATTCAAGTATATACGGATCTTTAAGTGCATGCGAAGCGACATCGTATTGGAGGCGAAACGATGGAATGTGCTGCGGAGTTCCAGCTTTTCCATAGGCAGCTGCGGCACTCTGGCCAGCAACGAATTAGCTCATCGGGTGATGATGTGGCGTCGCAGAGGAAATAGCATGTAGCCAATTGTTTAATCTCGACGCGACGACCAAAAGCAGCAGTGATTATTAATTTTTTTTGGGAGGTTAAGTTACCACCTTCCCCTTACAACTAATGTGTAAGGTTGATGGATCCACTAGGGAATTATTTGGCCAAACCGAAGTTTTAGATCGCCATACAAAATTTTATAGATTAAGATGGTAAGCAATTCTTTAAAAATTAATTTCACGAAAACTAAAGCGTTACTATTTTGCAACAGCAGATCCGTTTATCAATTATGCATCAAAGTGGGAACTGAAGTCGTCAATTTGTAGAAGAGGTTAAATAACTAGGTTAGGATACAAATCTTACGTTTGAGTCTCACATTAACACTGTAAGTCGAAAATTTGATTGACATTACGTAAACTGTATAGTTTAAATCTTTACTTACCACCCACTGCATGTAAAATATAAAATTGCCTATGCATCACTAATGTCAAACCTATTTTACGGACTTGAAGTGTTCTCCGGCACAGTGTTAAGGATATTGTGCGGCAGTGATGAGCTGACATAAATTTGTAAGTATAATTTTATATTGTATTTTAAAATTGAAATTATTTTTTATTGATTTTTTAAAAAAAGAAATCCAAATGAAGCGCGAAAAAAAAATAACACTTACAACTAGTGGTAAAAAAACCACTCAGCGAGCGTTATCGCCGAAAATGTTGGAGGAAGTGCTACATTTGCTCTTGGGCTCCGATTCTTTCTCTTCGCAATTATCCCTTCAGAGTCCTTGTCCGATGTTTATTTCCCAACCAACAAGGACAACAACTCCCACCCTAACCACCCCATCATCCAATCCTCCAGCGTTTTCCACTCATCTTTCTTCCCATTTCCAAATATCAACTCCCACCCTAACCACCCCATCTTCCAATCCTTTATAATTCTCAACCTATCTTTCTTCCCATTCCATTTTACCAACTTCCATTTTAACCAACCCGTCTTCCTACCAAGAATCCCTAACTTCATCACCCCTTTACAACTTGTCTGTACTGGGTAGGTTGTGTTTACACTAAAAGCGGTGGCTAAGTTCTAAGATGGGCAAGATCAGACCAAAACTACTACCCCGTCTAAAGGGGAAAAAATTATTAAAATAGTTCCAATGCAGATATCCAGTTGAAATTCAATATTTAGCACTTTAGTTTTAACATAAAACTGCTCACAGTAAATGGGCGTTACCGGATACGAATTACGCCCAATTTTGATATTAACATGTCATATACAAGTGCTGCATGAAGCACATATATCGTGTTTACAAAAAAATGATAACAGAACGACAATAGACATGGCTAAATCGACTCTGTTTTTGATTCTAATCGAATATATAGTCTGGATTTAAATCCTATTGAGCATGTTTGGGAACTTCTGGAGCGTAACTTAGACAACGTCCCATAACCAATGCGAAATCACTAAAGAGAGAATTGATCAACTCTTGGAACCAAATAACTCCAGAAGAGGTCTTCAATTTGGTCGCATTAATGCCACGACGCCTGTAAGCGTTGATAGATAACGGAAGTGGACCTACCAATTACTAAAAGCCGCTGAATTAAAAACTAATGAATAGTTTTTTTTGTAGACTTTTGTTATACTATTTTTTGCTGTTTTATGATTTTTTTTCGTTTTGCAGCTAATGAAATGATTTAAGTTTGGGTTTTTTATGAATAAATATGCATCTAAAAAAATTGCTTCATTAGATTTTCCATTTAATACACACTTTCTATAAAATAAAAAAAACTGTTGCTGTATGTAGTCTTTAACCCGTCACTGTACCACTGTGTGATACATAACAAAAATTTGAGGTTTGTTGGTCTGACGTTTCATTGGTGCTACTGCAAAATCCCAGGCGAGTTATTGAAAATCTTAAAAATAAATAAATTAAGTTGTAATAATTTGTTAGAAATATTTAAACACATTTCTGATATCTTTCAGACTATGGTGTGCTTTTTGTAGCATTTATGTGATTCTATTTGAAGTGGAAAATGCATTTATCGGTAGTTTGCACATTTTAAAAATAACGAAACATTGTTGGCGCTATAAATCAGCTGCAGTGACTAGCGATTGTCTTATGGTAGTAACAGTGGTGTATGTATCGAATACTTGATATTCCAAGCGTTTTCCTAATTCCTAAAATTGAAGAGCGACCTCTAGCGCCATCTAGTGTAACTAAGTTGTAGAATATATGTATATCAAATAAGAAAAGTTTTCAACAACTAACTACAACACTTGTCAACAAAATGGAAATTTAAACCATGAAGAGATGAACTAACGTTAATGTTGGACAGCATTTCGATAACAGCGATTGGTTCTTGTCTTCGCTGTAACATTTGTGTGCCTGTACTAAACTACTAGCTGGTTTGTGTCAATGGTTATGGCTAAAACAGTTAACCAACAAAAAGTAGCGGCACTGCTTTTGTTGCAAAAATTATGTTAGTTTGGCATGGAAATAAATGGTAAAAATTCGGGATATATTTTGGAACTCTATTGCAGCCACATCTCATTGCACTTTTTTTTTTGGTGGGTAGCTGTAATCTTGCTCATGCAAGAACTTAACTTAGCCCGCAAACCAATTACAGGTCGATAACTCTTAGGCTTTAGCTGTATTCGTTGGGACAGACAGACGGACGGACACCGTTAAATCGACTCGTAATTCAAAGTTGATCACAAATGTTTTACCTACCAAGCAACATTATGGGCGTTACAAATGGAAGAACCAACTGAATATACCTTTTAGTAAATTCTTGCAATTGGTGTAGGGTATAACATATGTGTTGTCGATGCCCAAATTTGTTTACATACTTACAGTAAGTTAAAATTTAATAACTTTTTACTAGGAAAGTTTTCAACATGCTTTCATTTCGGCAGATTGGTTTCCACGTGGCGTTATTTGGAGTGTTTAAAGTTCCGAGGAACTAACAAGACGACCTTCTCCATAACACTATTGCAACTACAAACATTTTTAAGTGTTCTATTCAACGCTCTTTGTTAAATAAATGTTTATAATTTCAATTCATCTGCCAAACAGCTTCTGTCGAAGTTGTGGCAGGTTACACAGTGCAACATAAAAATTTTGTCATTTGTGGTGTGAAATGACTTCAAATTTGCATTTGTACTATTCCACTGTTCATTGACCATTGATAAAATTTTATGGTTATTATTTTTCTAAAATATATTAAATTTATATATCGACGTTTTATGGGTCTTTTGTGACCATTAAAAAAAATAATCAAAATAGACGCAGAAAGATGGAAGATAGAGGCCTTATATGTTCTAGGAAAATGTTCCCCGTTCAATTTTATTATATTATGTGTACAAATAAGTTTCCGCCGTTTTGAGGAAGATGGCGTGGCACGAGGTTTACGTTGGAATTCGCAGATGGTAACCTACTTGAAAATTAGTTTGTTTATTCCAGAACAACATAACCTTATCATGTTATTAAGTTCGCATTAGCATCATATATTTTTCTTCATCTAAAAATGTCTCAATTTGAGCCAACTAAGTGTCATTTGCAGATTTGCAGAAATTATTGGGTGAAGATTCGTCTCAAACACAAAAGGAACTTGCACTTAGTTTAGAAGTCACTCAGCAAGCAGTCTCACATCGTTTAAAATCGTTTAAATATTATTTTATTAACAAAAAACGGCGGAAACTTATTTGTACACCTAATAGGATTTAACGCTCTAGTAATAACATAAAATTACTTACAAAAAATTTGAATATGATATGAACAACGCCAACTTATAATATAGACATTAAGCACATACAATAGTGTCTGGATATAGTAAACAACACATTACTGTAAATAGTGAAATGCCTCTAAATAGTGAACACAATTTTGAAAGCCATTTCAAGCAAAAAGCAATAAAAAACGCAAGAAGAAATCAAAAATTAAAGAGGTTATTCCTCTAATTTGTATTTTTGCGGTTGGTTGTTACAAAATCAGCTGTTTTTTGACCAAAGTGGTTACGTTCTTTGTCGAGTGCAATCCGATTGTGTTTCAAAACTCAGTTTGTGAACACAAGAAGCCGACGTATATTCTCCAATTCTTTCAAAAGGCATACATTTATGTTTTCCTACTTATTTATTTTAATGATCTCTTGAATTTACATACATATATACACAAAGTAAATAAAACGAATTTTTAAGCAAAAATTTGAACTTTGATACAGTGAACAACTTCAATACTGTGAACAGGCCTTTCAATAATTAGTTCACTATATTCAGATACGACTGTATGTACGTGCTATAAGAAGCAAATTTTTATTTGTAAACCGGCGGAGGGTATTTGAGCTTCAACATAGCCGAAAATAATTCTCTTACTAGCTTTATTGTTAGTATCGACTTTTAATCGGTATCAGGCAAACCTATGCCCGATGTCGATTAAACATTACTAATAAGTTAAATAAATTAATCCTTATCTTATAATAAATTTAAAAACATAAAATATATATTGAGCAGATTTAAATGTTATCCCACAAACTTTCACAATATTTTGTGACAATCGATTTGGAAGATATTTACCTACGGAATAGAATGAAACACTTCGTTCTAAGCGATAATTCAGACTCGCCTATTTATCAGTTTAAACTGAAAACTATTTTCTAAAAATAATTAAGCATCATTTTTCGAACAACCGAAATAAACAACACATTCGTCATCAGTCGCCCGCATTTATTATCAATCCCTCACCACCTTCGGCGATAAACTATCGCGTTAACTGCAGCCAGCTGAAGACATGAAAAAGCTCCATTCAGCGCCCCGCCAAAGTCAAGATGATTTGTGCCTTTCTACCAACGGCGGAATTAATGCAGCAGCAGCTTTAACTATCGCCAAACAAACATCCACAGAAGCGTCAAAGCGAGCAAAACAGCGCGCATCAAAAAATAATGATACCCCTTAGACGTGCAGCCAGCCCCCGAGCGCCCCCACTTCGTTCGGCATTCAGCGAAAATGAAATAAATCCCCCAAAACAAATGACTTGGAATTTTTCAAGTGAAGAAGAAAAGAAAAAAAAAAGATAGAAAGAAGCATCGTTGTCGCTCGGACAGGTTCGCTTTATGGTACCATATGCCACTACCGCCACCCACATTCAATCCGCTGTGCTGTTTCTGCTTAGCGACCAGGATTTGGTCGATAGAAGATGGCGCTTGCGATGATGATTTGGCGTTAATTTGTCTAAAAACGAAGCGTCTAAAGAAACTGTGTGACCATGATCGACTGCAGGGTTGGATACGAAATTCCCGAAAAAAAATCCCAAAATTAAAACCCCCAAAAACAAAATCCACAAAATCAAAATCCTCATGCATGAAATCCCCAAACACAAATAGTTTTCTGCAATTCAAAAGAAAATACAATATTTCAAAAAAAAATGTCTTAAGTCCAAGCTCGAATCAACAAGAGTCACCATACAGCTTGGTAGGTGCTTGCGAGAAACAGATTATTGAAAGTTTTGAGATTTTGTTTTGATTTTTCTTTTCGAACACTTGTTTTGGGAATTATGAGTCCGGAGATTTGTTTAAGCCTGGTGATTATATGTTTCTGGATTTTATTTTTTGGGATTTCGTGGTCCTCCCTCGACTGCAACGCTCGGATGAAGAAATGAATAGATGGATGTGTGTGTGTATTCATAAAGGCCATTAGTCAAAATAATCCGATTAGAAATGAAATGTCAATATGGAGAGATATTTTGTTAGTTAAAGCATTAAATTTAGTTTTATAAAAAATCTTTCTAATGGAACTTCTGAAATATTTATAGCATGCGATAAATGTTCTGAATTAAATCGCATGCAATTTACTACATTTAAAATAGTTTAAGTGTCTCTTAAGTTTTGAAGTTGCAATTTAAGTTAGCCGCAAAATGTTCCCACGGGCGCAATAATCTGGTCAATAATTTCAACATAAAGATTAGACGGAACTTTACGTGTCGCACTCCACGCTCCCCTTGGTTGAAGTGGACGTTCGTTTGCATTGACCACTGCTGCCAACTGTCGATTCGATTTCCAAATCGTTTTATGGCATCATTGGCAATTTCACGCCCAAAAGGACGATGAAAGCAAACTGAAAAAAAGAAAACAAAGGAAAAACTTTTGCGGGACAAAAGTTTCAGTTTTAATATACCCAACAACTCCTCAAGAATAAAGTTCAAAAACTGTTTATGTACCAAGTTGAATGAAGCAGAAAAGTTGAGCGTTGAAATTTAAGCGCTTACATTTAAATTCGAATTAAAGTAACGACTTTCTGCCTGTTACATTTCCAGTGGAATGAATTTCTTTAATTTGAATGAAAGAAATATAAATAAAAGTTTCTGTTTTGGTATTTTGACATTTCAAAAGGACATTTCAAACGCGACAACATTTTTGTGGATATTCCCTCCCGCTCGACGTAATCGCAAGCCACTCAAAATCCCATAAATTATCGCATGCGAAACATATTTTAATATAAATAAAATACGAAAATAATAAGGCGAACGACACATCACGATGCATCGCCACGCACAGTACTTTGACATAGTGTTCAAACGCAGCAGAAGTCAAAGATGTTAAAAAATTTAACGACTTGTATTTTTTTTTCAAGCAATTATTGTATTATATGGTAAAAGGTATAGAAGTCAGGAGATGAGACTTGCATAGCTACTTAAATGCTTCACGACAGCATATACGATATATAGCGTGTATATTCGTACTCCGGGATTTAAACTCAATCCAATCAATTTAAGCTGAATCCAAATAGCAGATTGAGATTGGCTTTATGTAACTTGTACTCAATACATTTTTCTAAAGTTACAAAATTTTCGAAAGCTGACATTCAAATAAGTAAAACAAAATTGAAATTTTTCCTCAAGTGGGAATTGATCTAGGGTTCCAAACGCACCGAGCATGCAAAGTTGTCAATATTCCTTAACGAATCGTAAATTATTTTATGAATCGATTATAAAACGAATTCACAAGTGATATCGTTAACAATTCGTAAAAGCAATTCGTGAAAGAATAAATTTTACGATTCATTAACGAGCGTAGATTTTCTATCGATTTCCCAAATGATATCGTTAACAAATCTTAAAAGCGAATCGTAAAATAAGCTCATTGGCGATTAATAAACGAATCGGCTTGTAAATGTATCTTAAAGTGATTAACATATATTCATATATATTGTCATACTTACCAAGGTGTATTAAATAAAGTGTGCCAGCTTGGGAGAGTCCTCTTACAGTCAAAAGCCAAATGTCAAATTCATATTAAATTAATGTAAATTTGACATTTTATGATATTTGATTTTGACAATAAGCTTATCAAAGAGAGTGAGAGCTCTAATCCTCTCTCTACCTGACACACTTTGTCAGATACTTTTTGGTACCTACCACGCCTCCCTATGGGCGTTCTTAAAACAGAAGTATTCTCATATTATGAAATAATTCTGTGTTCCTTTATTGCAAAATATTTTTTTAGCTTTTCATACAATGACGCACTGTGCAGCATCTAAAACAAATGAAAGAGAAAAGCGTAACCCCAGACTTGTCTTAAGAAATTACTTCCCCCCCCCCCCCCCCCCCCCGTGATGCCAACGATTACTCTGCTATACTCACTGACATGATGGTGAAGCAGAATGTTCCGAATAAAAGCAGTCGGCCTCCTTGTTTTCCTTGCTTTACCGCGGTCCATAAATCATTATTGTCTTTCGCACATACTCGCCTCCTTCCGTAATGAATTGGAATTGGGCAGAGTTACTCGCATACGAGCATACTTTAGCATGTATGTATGTATGTGTGTTTCGAAAATTCCTTTTGGAAATTTCATGTCAACCATATTTAAATATTTGATAATGTTGATTTCATAAAAGAAAATCGCTTTTTAACAACCTGCTTAAATTTGGAGATTTTGTTGCTTCTTCTTCTTCAATTTTTCGATAAAGCGCAAAGTTAATTCGAGGGGATTGTGTTTATTAAGCGATATCACAGAAAGGGGCAAGGAAGTTCAAGTGTGGAGTTGATTCATTCGATTGTAACAAACGAAAATAAAATAAAGTTAAAAGAATTTAATCGTTACACTTAATTATTTTTATTCATATACATATATGTAAACTAATACTTTCACAATCCATTCATTACAGTGGATGATGTTCTGGGAGTAAAACCATATGCAGGAGCAGAATTCAACCAAGAAATGGTCATAACTATAATATCGATTTTGAATCTTCATCAGGAATCTGTACTTCGTCCTGTAAGGTGGGGCTTCTAGAGGCTGGCAAAATAAATGTTTTTACTTCTCGAAAGCATTTCTTGTTCTCCATCGGCTATCGATTCTAATTTTTTCCATTTTACTGCCCATGGTGTAAAGAAATGTCTCTCTTCACCTCGATATTGCTTATCTCTTTTGTGTAGTTGCTAGCAAAATTTAATAATAAGGTTAGGAAAGTAGAAAATGAGAACACAAATTGAGCGAACTCACCTCAATTTTTGCTTTATTCTGAAGTGTTGTGTACCGTTACTTAATAATTTGTACATGATACTGCCTATAAAATCGGGAGGAAATCTGCCCTCCAATCATAGAATAAAATTTCTTGAACTTATTACAAATTTAATTGGTCATCGTTTAAGAATTCCTGTAGTTAATTTCGAGGTTAAAAGAACAAATTGAGAGAAGAGTGTCTAGCTCAAAATGTTTCATACATTTATAAGAAATGGTCAAATTTAAAATGCGATTTCCTCGTAACTACGAAACTTGAGTTGAGACTTTCTTCTATTGGACATAAGTAATATAGTTGTGTTTTTTCGATTTTAAGGATCCAACTTATTTTGGAGCAATAGCGCGAAATTCTGCTGCCACCGTGGAGTTCTGTTCAATGTCATCGAAAGTGATGTGGAAAACTGGTCTTGTCTTTTTTAATTTACAATAAACACTTTAATATACTGTCATTTGGAAGAAACCATGGTGTAATAAATATGAAGTGAGGAAAGAAAAGCAAATTCTCCCTCTCCACCTCGATATTATTTTTCTCTTTGAAAACCAAATTTGTGTGTAGTTACTTACCATGGTTGATTCAAACACATTGAATAAATAAAAGCAAAACGTAGTTTTTTGTCAAAAATAAAAAAGTAACTTCAAAATAAGGCAGAAATCGAGGTGAGTTCGCACAATTTCCTCTCTCTCTCTCTTTTTCTTTAATCTTCCTTACCTTATTTTTCAACCATGGTAGATACTTTAAGCAGAAAAAAAGCGTTTACAGGCGACTGGTAAATTTCGCAGCTATGTTTAACCTAAAAAACGATCAATTTACGGATATCTGGATATCTGGTAAAAATTTGCAAGATTCTCTTTTCGAAAACTTACCGAAGCTTTTTAGGAAAGCTTAACAAAATGTTTATATTATAAAATACAATCATTATAAATATGTATAAATCTTTTTGAGTTAAATTAATAAACAAAAACGAATAGTTTGAATAAATTAAACAATGAAATTTATATTTTAAAATTACTTTGAGAGCTCCATCAATTAATTCCCAAAGAGCTTCGTACTAAACATATGAAAAACGCACATATGTACATATGTATGTAAGTATGTGTTTGCAGCTTTTAAAATAATTAAGTACATTGACCACAAAAAGGAAACCTGACTTTGGTCATTATCACGTCAAAGTTTTTTTTCCTATAGGCGAGTATCGAATTTTAAAAGATTACGAAAAAAAATTACCAAGATGAGGCAAAGGAAAGATCTCGTGTTGCGGTCGGTTGCAACATATTTCGGAGAGCTTTCCGTTCATATATATAATTTCGGCATAAACGACTTATGACAGGCAGACAGACAGACAGACAGACAGACACATGACAGCGTGCATCGTCTGAGATGTCTTCTCCTCAGCCTGATGTTACGATAAGCAAATGGAATGTGGAGGTGACGCCACCGCCGCCGCCGCTGTTGAAGTTTTCGATGCCGCCGATTACGCTTGACCGAGTAAGACGGATACGCAATGTCAAAGGACTCATTTTTCTTTTGGCATTTCATTTTTGGCAGGAAAGCGAAAAATAAAAACAAACGCCCACACGCATCCTGCCCGACCGGCCCGCCCGCCCGCCCGCCTGCCTGCCAAACCATTGTCGACGATTGTCAAGGACCATAAAGAGGACGGGATGGACTTGTCGCATGAAAAGCGCATTTCGTCGCATCGATGTCAAATGAATGTCCTGGTTTGGTCGTAGTCTTCATCGTAGTTGACGTCGTCGTCGTCGCTGGTCACAATGGAGAACAATAAATCATCGACGTTGCCGTCAAATGACGTTGCGACTGTTTTTGATTGGCGTCGACGCCTGTTTGTATTTTGTTGTTGTTGTGTTTGTTGTTATTAAAGACACTGTTGTTGTTGTTTGTTTGTTTGTTTGTTTGTTTGTTATCCTGTTATTCTTGACATTAGCCGCATTCTTTCACCGTGGGCGACATGCCATGCCGCACAAGCACGCATCGCAGGATATCTTTTAGCTTTTTGTGTGTGTTTTCGTCCTTTCATTCATCAGTCGCGCTTGTCGTGGCGACAGGACACGTGGTCTTCGTCTGTAAGTGCAGAAGATTCTCTTCTTCAGATTTGGGTCTAAATGACGCGCAAATCGCTTGCAGTCAACATGCCTCCTCCAGCCAGCCAGCCAGCAGCATCACAGCCGAGCATTATCGCTAATGCGTGGCAGTTTGTAAAAATGTCAGTCAGCGTTGTCCTGCTTCGGTTTCGGTTTCGGTTTCTGTTTCTGCTCCAAATGATGATGATGATGATGATGATGTTCTTGTTCTTGTTGTTGGTGTTGGCGTTTATTCGTACCGTGTCTTGTGGTTTTGAAAAATTTGCAAAAGCATTTGCCAAAAATAGCCTCAAAGATAAAACATGACAGCTTGCAATTTTCCATTTATTTCAGGGTAATGTGCTTATTTGCTGCGGAAGTGTGTGTGTGTGTGTGAGTGTGCGTGTGTGTGTTTGTTTATATGTCAAAGGTACAATTGACAATACTCGGATTCATAATCTGGATATACTCGTAGATACATACATATATTATATATATATTGGACATACACGGAGAATGAATTTGTCCCAAATAAAACTGCATCAAATATTTTATTTAAAGCAAACAAAAGTACATTTATTTGTCACAAGTAAATGTTTGTTTAGAACCAAATATTATTTGGATAAATTGTATATGTATGAAAAATTAATTGTTTACTTAATATATGCAATTGTAAAATATATTTACTTTACAATTTTGTTTCGCTTAAACAAATTTTATTGCATTCAAATTAAAATATATTTTTTTTAAATAAAATATTGTTTAACATAAACATAAGAATGCTTTTATTCAAAAGATATATTTGACTCAAACATAATAAATAAGTGTGTTTATAGTAAGAATATGATTGTTGATCACAATTATATATATATTTTATTATATTTGTATGATTGACGTAAACAAATATTTATTTAATACATACAATTATTTGTCGTTAATACAAAATACTTAAAATGTATAAATTAGGTTTTATTTGTTTAAAATACATTAGTATTTTTATATTATTTGATGTAAACAAATCATACTACAGGGTGGCGCAACAGAAATCACCCTATTGGAAGATGCTCTCATTTTTGCAAATGGCCGCCAATGTCAAATCTGTTTTGACATTTGTGGACTAGACAGATACAGAATACAAGTGAATAAGCCATGGAGCGATACACTCCCCAAGAACGCGGAATAATTGTGTCTATTTTTTTGCGTAACAATTCGTCTGTGGTGTTGGCAAAAATCATAATGAGCGATGAGGCTCATTTTCACCTCAGCGGGTACGTGAACAAGCAAAATTATCGCTTCTGGGGAACCGAAAATCCGCGAGTGATGCACGAGAAACCATTACACCCGCTCAAAGTGACTGCGTGGTGCGCTGTTCACGCTGGAGGAGTCATAGGGCCGAACGCCGCGGGTCAAACGACAACAGTGGACGGTGCGCGCTATAGGACAATGTTGACCGAGTTTTTTCTGCCCGAACTGGACGAATTAGGACACACTGCACGAGCCACAACCGACATTCTGAAGGCCGGATGACTTATTTTGCGCCACCTTGTACAAACATATATTTTTATTTGGGACAAATAAATTTTCTCTACGTGTACTTATTTATGTACAAATAACTAAAATTAAAATGCTTTTAAAAAGTTGATCAACGTAAATAAATTTATCAATGAAATTTGAGCATAGTTGTAACCGGATATTGACTTTTAACAACGTTCCTATTTGTAACAAATTCGTAAATTTGTTTGTAAATTTTACGCTAGAAGTTTTTAATCAATCAAATTTTTAAATGTTATTAAAGAAAAAACATTACTTTTAAAAAGTAGTTTGGAGATGCGGGGCATCGATCCCCGTACCTCTCACATGCTAAGCGAGCGCTCTACCATCTGAGCTACATCCCCTTGGCTAGCTTTACTGCTTAACTGAAGTTCTAAACAGGTAACCATGATCTGATGCCATATTGAAATTTTATTAAGGGTAGGAAATTTATAACAACAAAAATGGATCGCTCAATTGTAGGCAAGCGTTTTAAACGCGTCAGTTCCGCAGGGAATTATCGAGGCAGCTCTTTTTACGTCGATCTTTGATAAATGCTCTGTGTGTATGTATATACAGGGTGGCGCAAAATAAATCACCCTATTGGAAGATGCTCTCATTTTTGCAAATGGCCGCCAATGTCAAATCTGTTTTGACATTTGTGGACTAGACAGATACAGAATACAAGTGAATAAGCCCCAAGAACGCGGAATAATTGTGTCTATTTTTTTGCGTAACAATTCGTCTGTGGTGTTGGCGCAGCGCGAATTCCGTCGCCGATTTCCCGGCCGTCCGACACCGACTGCGCAAACACTGCGCCGTTTAGCCACTAACCTTGAAGAGTATGGGACCACACGAGACGTTGCCAATAGTGGCCGGCCCCGGAGCGCCCGTTCTGCCGAGAATATCGCCGCTGTAGCCGAGGACGTCGAAGTGAGGCCCGAAACATCGACCAAACGACGTGCCACGCAATTGGGCCTCAGCCGGCGGTCCCTGCAACGAATTTTGGTGAAAGATTTGAACATGTTCCCCTACAAAGTTCAGTCCGTGCATCAGCTGCTGCCTGCCGACTGCCAAACGCGCGTAGCTTATGCCCAAGCTATCATCGGATGACTTCTTTTGCGCCACCCTGTATGTATGTATGTATGTATGTATGTATGTATGTATGTATGTATGTATGTATGTGTGTGTATGTATGTATGTATGTATGTATGTATGTATGTATGTATGTATGTATGTATGTATGTATGTATGTATGTATGTATGTATGTATGTATGTATGTATGTATGTATGTGTGTATGTATGTATGTACATATGTATGTATGTATGTATGTATGTAAGTAATATATAAGTATGTCATGTCTTTATACTGCACAAGTAAATCCTTGAATCCTTGTTTGGAAAATATCACCGAAAAATTAATTTGTCGCACATGACTTTCATAAATCACGAATTTTATGCTTAGAGGGCCTAACAAGACTTCAAAGCCACACAAAAACGACGCTAAACACGCCAAACTCACATTTATCATAATTTAAAACTTTAAAACCCCCAAAGAAAACATGCAAAATCCGGCTTGGAAAATTGAAAATCAAAGCCTCAAAGACTCAAATCATACTAACAACAACAGCAACAACAACAGCGAAACCGCAAAAGTCCAAACAATGCCTCGCTCGGCAAGGACATGTGGCGAGTTGGAGCGCAACAACCAACATGTCCAAATGTCGTAAATTAGAAATATAACTAGCGCATTAATTTACAACTTACACTGCCACAACTACGAGTATTACTACCAACTAACTACCAACTACTGGGCATTAGCGTGGTTTCGATTTTATAGTAGTGCAACATATACGATACTCGTATCTTAATCTTTCCAATTTTTGGACAATGCTTTTAACAATTACTACGATGTCTAATTAAAGTTGCCAGCTGTTTTAAAAGAATAGTACGAAAGCAGTACAAAAGTTGTAAACAAATTTAACCCTCCAAAATAAAATCTGGTATCAGTTTAACAATAATAATACTACATAATAATACATAGCGATGTACTTAAATACTTCGATTCTATGTAAAAAATAATAATTGACACGCCTACCTATTGCGCCAATAAAATGTGAAACTAAGTAAAAATATTTGATTATTTCGCTAATATTGCATCTAGACATTTTGAATCTGAGTTTGTATAGAATTTGTCGATAACAGCATCAAAAATGCGCGTGCTTAGATTAATTTAACGCCCATTTTTAAAAGAAGAGAAGATCAATTTTACGCCCACGACCATTGCACAGGAACTTAATGTTCTGTGTAGGAAAACATGTGTAACATATAGAGAAGAATAATAGGCTATACAAAATCTGCCACAAGATAAGTACAAAGGAGTACATTTGGTTGTACTTAGAAATATGCAGTACAATGACTCAATAATAAGTTCTGTCCTTCCAAAAGATATACGATATGATGGGCTTTATGATTAATGTAGCGCTATCGGACATACTGTTCAGAATCTATTTTGTTTAAAATTTGTTGATAGTTAGATGTCGCTCGATACATTTTTAATAAAATACAGTGAGGAACGACTTTGTCATTTATGTTAAGATATATAATAAACATTTTAGTAATAATGTGAAATAATACAATATACGTTACAGTATTCGCCGCAAACGTACCTCCCCTCTTGAGTGAAAATCTCGCTTCAGTATTCAATTGATAAATACTTTTTTCTCATATTTCATTTAAGCTTTTCCGCTTAAGTGCCTCACCAGCTTATCTACCTAAGTTTTTCACTTTTAAGTGAAATCGAAAGATTTATATATGTCAAAAAAGCAAAAATTTATAATTTCCCATGCTTAAGACATGCATAACTGACATCAGTAATCGCAAAATTTACTTAATTACTTAATTAAATTTAAAAAAATGTTTACTTATGTACCTATTGGCACTTAAGCGGTTAAATTTAACTGCATTGAGGTACTTAAGCGGGTTTAAAATTTGCCTTGAGCTACTTTAGCGCTGGTTTATATACTGCTTTGGATTACTTACTAGTAAGCGGGAATTTTATAAATGCCTAACACGCTTGTGTACCCACAAACCCCTGAAGTAAGAGGCACTTAAGTGGAGAATTCTATAATACAAGCTAATATACGAGATAAAAGTCAAAACAATTAACTCCGAAGACAAAAACTCTAGTATCACCCTCTTACCATAAGCAAAGAGTTGTTAAAAAATGGACAAATACACTTAAGAATTTCCGAAGTTGGTTTAACAGAAAAATATTTTATATTTATGAACAGTAAAAATTGTTTTATTAGGTAACTTTTTGACAATGTTAACAAATAAACTAACCGACCTCACAAATAAATAGTTTGCCGGATTGTGGAACACCCTGCGGTGGACTGGGTATCTCGCTTGCTTCTACTTCTATTTTATGTAGTTTGTTGCTTCTTTGTTGGATTTATTGTTCATCGTTTTAAATGTTTGTTTGGTTCATTTGTTTTGTTGCTATTGTTGCATTTTGCAAATTAGTTTTCACTGTTTTTGTTGTTGTTGTGTTTTGTTTGTTTTTTATACGTTTTACGAGTACCCAACAAAAATGAATAAGCACCAAAAACTAATCAACGCCCATAATTTCGATAGCATTGTACGGTGGGTGGTTAGAGGGGAAGCTACTCGCACCTCGTACAGTAAAAACGACAGTTTCTGGTCACTTTGAAAGTGCCCTTAACAAAATTAAGTCACCAAATTCCATTTGTTTTTGTTGTTTTTGTTGTTGTGTTCTTCAAATCCTTTTGCTAAACAAAAATTGTGCGGTCATACAAAAGTAAACAAATTTCAAGGAAATAAATCTTGGCGTAAGTGTTGTGGTCATTTGTGGAAAGACTGTGCGGCGGTGGTGGTCAGTCAGCACAATGGCCAGCAAGCAGATTTCACCGTTTTTCCTCACTGCTCTCGGTTTTGAACCGGAAATGTTATTAATTAAATTGTCCTAAATGGTGCATAATAATTCTGATAAAACTTTGAAGATTTATGACTTGGGAGATTTCTTTTTTGATTTGTTTTTGAAGTGGATTTAGAAAGAAGTTTAGGGGAATTTAAATTTTTTGAAATTTAGAATCTGTGAAAGTTGATTAAAAAAATTTAAATTTATTTACAAGTTCAACTGTGACATATGATTTTGTGTCCGAACGAAAAATTGATTTCTAAAAATATCGACTTCGAAAAATATCGACTTCGAAAATTATCGACTTCGAATAATATCGACTTCGAAAATTATCGACTTAAAACGAAAAATATCGGGTCTGAGCTACTTTTTGAAAAACGATTAAAGTTCGAAAATTAAATTTTATAAAGTTTTACAAAACTAAAAATTTTATTTCGTAAGACTTTTAAAACAATTCTGATTTGATTTCTAGTGAATGAAAAAATGTCAAATGCAAAACTAACAAAACTAGAAAATCTCGAGAGTTGAGAGCCTCTTTTCGGGACCTCGAAATACAGCATTTTAACAATTCAGTCAGCTGTTTTTTATTAACAGCTGTTTTTAATAAGTATTGCTTATTGTAAATTTTCATTAAGTGCTGCCTATGCAATTTTCTAATTGGTATTGTCTGTCTTATGTATTGATTTTAGCGAGTATATAAGCTATTACAAAATAACTTTTTACGAGTCTTCATCTTCATTTTCGAGTATCGCAAAATTTCGAGGTTTTCAAAACATTTTCGCGTTTAAGGTATTCCCATAATAACTTAATCTGAATAAATTCTGCATGTACTCTCAAATTTAAATTTCAGTTATTTCCACTCTCAAAGCAATTCTCCTACCAAACACCGGGCACACTGCCAAACAACATTATTAATTTAAGGCCATAACTCAGAGCTCATTATGAAAAAAGGGCCCAGCAAGTCAACCTTACCGTAATATAAGCAAGCCAGCAAGCAAGTAAGCCCAAATTAAGGCTCATTTGTGTGAGATTTGTTGGTCAGTAACTCAAAATGGACAGTCAAATCGTAAACATGAAAAAATTCGCCTCAAACGTCAGAAACAAACTTTTTCGCTCGCTTGTCCATTCGTCCAAAGTGTAAAATTGCGTCCAACCCATTTTTAATGTCCGAATGCTGTTAAACTCAGCTGAACTGAGCTGAACTGAGTCGAAGACGATGAAATGTTGCCAACGCGTAAATAAGCGAGCAGCAACATGTCTTTGTTGTCGATGGCTGGTTCGAACTCCGGCGACCAGACGCGAATACAGAAGCCGAAATTTTGTAATCGTAAAACTTTTTGTAAAGTTAATTGATTTCTGTCCAATAACGTTGGTGAACTTATGAGCTGGAAGTTCCTGGTACCCACCAAGGCGATGGATTGATTTACAGGTGTATTCTCGCCAGGCCCGTACCTAGGAATTAAGGCACCCGAGGCAACAGTGGATAATGTCGCCCTTTCAAAACTTTTATGAAATATGACTTATTGAAAAATTGTACAGTATTTTTTTTTTTACGAAGAAGCAAAAAAAAAGGTTAACAATTTCCAAAAATATTTGACTTGTCTTCAATAAGAAAAAGAGAAGCCAAAAAAAAAGGTATTCACTTTTGAAAGTGTCGCCCTAAAGCTTCTTCCACATGCCGCCCTTATAAAGTGCCGCCCGGAGCAGTTGCCCCCTTCGCCCCCTAGATACGGGCCTGGTTCTCGCTGGTGCAAATGTAGTTAGAGTTATCGTAGAAAATCAAAAAACTTTTATATTAATAAAATTGCATCCTTGGGGATCGCACTAAAATTAATGTTGGAATTTTTTTTTTCCTTAGAAATGATTCATTCGAATGCTTTCAACCAGCATTTAGGAATTATGCATGTGTAGAAGCACAGCTGGGCTCATTAATTAGTTAAAAGTTAATTAACGAAGTTAAATTTTTTGATTATTTTTTACTTTTCTGTCTATTTCGAAAACCTTTAAAAAGTTAATTAACTCGCGTTAAATTTCTTTCGTTTCGTTAATTCAAGTTAGTTTAATATAAAACGACAAATTAAAAAGTCAATTTAATAACAAAAAAGAAAAAATTAAGAATTGATTAAAAGCAAATTGAATGATATAAGTTAGTACTGAGATATGTTGCCTTCTTGGATGACCAATACAATACAACAATTCCCTCCAGAGCTGCAGTAGAATGACTGTTCTCTACATGCAAGGACATCTTAAGAGCAAGGAAGTCAAATCTTTGAAATTTGGCTTTTAACTTTAACGTTAAATTTTAAACGACGTTAACTTTTCGACAAACTAACCAAGTTAACTTAACAAGGTTAAGTTTTTCTTTAACTTTTCTTGGATTAACGAAGGTAAATTCGTAATTAACGATGCCAACCTATGTATATAAGTATATGTCGTTTGGTTTCTCTGTCCAGGATTTCGGTGGTTCTATCAACTAATAATATGCTGCTGAGATAAGTGCATCATGTCAACTAAGGCGCTCAATCCCGAAATCCATATCAAATTTACACATCTGTCCAGTATAAATCATATTTTCTTTCATTTGTTTCAACGCAATTTATACGATATTTTAAAATTTTTAATTTAACTGAATATAGACTGAATATATGCAAGACTTCGCCACTGAAGAATGTTTTAATTATCGATCGTGTTTGAGTTCTTGGTGTTAGAACACCATCGATCCATCATCGATCGTTTCCAGAATCGAAGCGAAACGAAAGACAACCAACCAAAGCCAACCTACCAACCAGCCAGCTGACCGGTTGGTCGTATAAAAATGACGTTTGCAATGTTAATGACATAATTTTAATGTCCATCGCGATGTTCAATAGAAATAACTACAACGTGTAGTCGATAGTTGGTTGGCTGGGCAGGTGAACAGTATAACTGCAGTACAGTACAGTAACATTGCCAGCCGTCATTAGCACAAAACTGAATGAATGAAATGTGGCGGCCGCAGAGTAATGGTAATGGAGCTCGAAAAATGTTGATTGACTGCAATGAAAGATTTTGAAATTCTTATTCTATGAGTTTTGCACATTGGCAGGAGTTAAGGAAGTGCCTTGGCGCCAGCTGCTCGCACACAAACGAATTCCTGGTACTGCAAGCTATCGTATAGTCAGCAGATAATCACGTGCGTAAAGTACATAGCTATCTATAAAATTTAATTCTCAAATATTTATCACCTGATGAACGCTTCAGACGTTTCTTCGAACTAAGCAAATTTGAAACTTTGAAATTGTTTACCTAAAACGTAACCATAATTCATCAAAACGTTAAAAGAAGACATCTCTTCACTTTAGCCGACATAATTACAATGTAAAACTTTATTATCCTGCCCTAATACAAATTGTTCTTTAGCTTACGCTCGATTTAGCGAGCACTATTTTATCATAATACATTTTTTTGTTGTGTTGTATTCCAAAGCTAGACATTTGCTCCCCGAGGGGCCGGACCGTAGCAATCGTTCGCTTGCTTTGGCAGTGGTCATTAAAATGTTCACACTCATTTAGCTACTGTAAAATCATATACGAGAAGGAATATCATCATCATCGTCATCATCGTCAATGGCCACGAATGGCTTGATACGGTCCTTTGCTGCTTCTTTATCTTTTTACTATCTGCATGTCACTACAACAACAAAAACAATGAACACAACTCATTTGTGGAATTGACCATTTCCATTATTGTATTGTGCAAGTGGATTGGACTGTGGAGGAACACATACATACATACATACATACATACATACATACATACATACATACATACATAAATAAAGAATGTTGTTTACCTTAAAGGTCGAAATGTGGATTGCCTTAATCACTTTGGAAATTAAAAATTATTTGGATTTATTTAGTAAGTATGTATGTTTAGATAAATTCTATATCATACTTCATCATATAGTATTATCATATACTATTATAAATAATTAAACGTGTGTCTGTTACTCTGTCTGTTTGTCTGTCTGTCAGTTGTTCTGGATTAACTCGAGAGCAGCTGAACCAATTTCAATTGAATTTGGTACATATAGTTTTTAGAGATCGGGCTTAGTAGATTCTTTATAGAATTTATCACGCCCACTTATCACGCCCACAATTTGTGAAAGTAAGTGAAAATATTCGATTATTTGTTATATAAAACTTGCCACGCCCACTTATTACGTCCACAATTTGTGAAATTATTTGAAAATATTTACATATTTGCTTTTCCACGCCTACTTTTTACGCCCACGATTTGTAAAATTAACTGAAAATATTCGATAATTTCTCAAAAGTTGCACCTTATTTTAAATTTAGTTTCAGAGTTTATTTGGTCACAGCCGACAATCTTATGAAAAATGGGCGTGGTGGGATCAATTTAACCCACACTTTTGGAAATAAGTCTGATCAATTTAACACTTGATGCGCTATATAGGAAACATATACTCGTATAAGGATAGCGAAAATATTCGATTGCTCCAAAACATTTTAAATATGATATCTGAGTTTTTAGGTTGACTGCCAATAATGGGCGTGGTTGGATCAATTTGACGCCCACCACTGTAACAGAAACGCCCTAACGGGATAGTAACGAGAAGTTACGCTAACTAATTATCTTAAACATATTTTTATTCAAATCAAATTCCGGGCAACGCCGGAACCCCTAATTTGATATATGATATATCAAATTAATTATATTAATATACTTAATTCAGATCGTTTGGGAACCAAAATAACCGAAGTGGTGAATTTTTAATAGTCGGTGAGACCGAATATAGTTACTTACTTGTTTTATCTGAAAATGATTTGTCCCCACCTGTGAAATAAACTTTTTATATTCTTGCCATCCATGACCATGTTTTCTTTTATGCTGTCATATTTAATGTATCACTGATGGTCGCCTTAATCATGACAATCGCTGACATTACTTCAGCGTTAAGCCGTGTCCAGTGGACCGTGATTGTGATCATTCAGCTCCCTGTAATGGACACAATTTCATGGCTGCCAATTCATGTAATCATCAACTAAAGCGCACACTACTCTGCACTCTGCACTCCACACTCCGCTTCCAATTGCAGCACCACTTGACGTTGATTGCATTCGCGGTGCTCTTTTAATTATTGTTTGCATTAAATTAGTACGAACGAATATTGGGCGTCGGTAATCGCATCGCACTGTGTACTTAAACTGCGATTAGCGGCGGCTCATCTCGCGGACTGTCTTCGCTAGTTATGAACAAAATTCGATGGTTTCGTCTTCAGTTTTCGACTTAACTTTTTATTAAGTAGTTACTTTTTATATTCGTTTTACAAAAGATTTTTATATTGGTTTCTGTTTTTTCCTTAAAAAAAACTGAACGCTTAAAATTTTTATTGAATCAGAAGAACTTCCTTTCTGAATAAAACTTTTATGTTAAACCTAATTTCCAGAGCTGGGCACGAACTAGTTAAAAGTTAATTAACGGAATTAAATTTTTTTATAATTTTTAACTCTTCCAGTTATTTTGAAATCCACTTAATTGATTAGAAAGTGATTTATATATTTCGGTACCGATTTTATTATCGGTTTTAAAATCAATTTTTCATGTGGAGGAACATGATTTGTTATGGTTCTATTGGCTTTAGAGTAAAGCCTCACACATGTGATCTCCGATAATTTACTTTTATTGAGATTTTTCGTCTTCAAATTTTGGATAAATCGGTTTCATTGGCACATAATTATAGTTTAATAAAGTTCCAAACAAAGTTGATACTAGACAGATTTGACAAGTTAAGTAAAATTTACAAAGATAATTTTACAGTAAAAGATTATTAATATTATTAATATGTAATATCAAAAATACTTTGAATTCATGTAAAAGTTACAGTAAGTAAAAAACAAATTCTATTATGTTAAATTGATATTGTCATATCAGAAGTATATTAAAATATTGTTATTTTTACATGAAATTTATATTTAAAAATGTGTGAATGATATTGTATTACAATCATATCAGCTTTACATTTTTAATATCAGGATCACATTAAAAATGTGCATTATACGTTAAAATACGCATAAAATGCATATCAAAATACTTCTAAGCAATATCATGATAACATTAAATGATATCTTATTGATAATGTTTTTCATATGACAATGCATGTGTTACTGTTAATTTGCCCGGTAGCTGAAAATTAACATAAATTCTAAAAGCTGGGTTTTATAATTAACCTGATAGATTCAATTAATAAAGAATTACGCATAAGATTAACGCTAGCAAAGCAATCACCATGCGATCCTAAGGCATGCTTTCGAACTTCTTTTTTCAATTTAGACTTTGGCACTTTTGCACATCACTAAGCCTGAGCAGCACAATGCGCGGCGCGGCTTAAGGTAGGCAAATACTTAATTATCGTGCCACGGTGGCAGCTACTGTGGGAAATTTTTTATGTACTGCTTCGCCAGTTACACATTTTGTGGGGCAGTAACTGTGATTTTTTGTTTTTTCTTCACTGCACAACTCGGAAGGGGATTAAGGCAGCCTTATGGCAGTGTATATAATTTCGTTTATTGGCTAAAGTGAGCGGAGCGCTAAATTTTGCACTTTTAGGAAGTGTTATTATGAAATTGGCTAACTTTGACTTGGCTAATTTATTTAAAAATTTAAAGCTAACGTAAAACTCTTGAGATTACCACAAATTGCAGTAATTTAAAATACTTTCAAGGATTCTCCAGGAATTCATACCTTTGACACGCAGAAGGAAACCCTTCCATGCTGACTTTAGACAATTTTTGCAAACGTCACCGCCATTCGGAATGAATTTGCATTTTACGCCAACTCATTTCAATATCCTGCGCGCAGGCAGCCAGCCAGGCAGGCAGTCAGTCAGGCCGTATTCCAGCGGAAGGAAGTCATTTATTTAATATTCGGCAGCGACATTTTATGGCGGCTCATTCATGACTGCGGCTGGCTGGAAGGTACGCCATCAAGTGTGGCATTTAAATTTAATATTTGCTTCTATTTTTTGTTTATTAATTGTTGGCAACTCCGGCGAACACTTTAAAACAATTACGAGCTTGTGTCAATATTGTGGCCATAAATTAATTGGCTTTCGGAAATCGACACAATCGGCGCCTTTTGAAGTGTCATGCTTTAATTTGTTTAAAGGGATGAGTCGGCGAAATTGTTCGGGCTGAATTTAGTTGAAAATTAAAGGTTTTAAAAACTTACCAAGTTCGGTTTTATCTTTTTTTTTGTTTTTGTAGAACACGCTGAATGTATTAAAACTTTTTCTAATATACCGAAACTAGGTATGAAAAATATAAATCGATATATCGATATTTTCTTGTACCAATATTGGTATTCCATTATCGATGTTTCGAAAAATGATATAACTATGTTATCGATATTTTTTAATCCGATTGTATCGATATTTAATTGTTTTTTATACAAAATTTTCGATCACTTCCAGCAATTAAAAACAAATGCGTCAATAATGAAAATTTGTTGGCGATAATTTTTTACAAGTCACAAAAATATGTCGGAAAGTAAACTTGTAATCTTTTGATCTTGAATAACGAAACAATGTCATATAATTTTGATGACACTTAATTTCGTTTAAATTAATAAAATATTTATATTTTAATATCTTTAGTTTTTTTTCGATATATCAAGATCTTTTTTTCATAAATATCGATATTGGTAATATCGATATTGCATCTAAGTGAAACGTTTATACAAGAATATTAAATATATAAGAAATAAATATATATAAAAAGGTTCTATTCTTGAAGACTTTCCAAAAAATAGTTTAAAAATGCTTTAAATAGAAGAAAATAGAAAAAGAGTCGGAATCTAAAGCGGTTTCGGCCTTTAGCTGGACAACAATTTTCATCTAGCAGGCTCTCTTCTTTCTACGAGTATTTTTGTCGACTGGGAGAACAAAAAATAATAATTTTTATGAAATCCGGAACTCCAAGCGAAGGTTAACTTCAAAGATGAGCACGATCGGACCAAAACTACTCCCCCGCCATACAAACTCTCTCTTTTTAAAAGGGACAAAATTTAATGTAAATAGTTCTAGTATATTTGTATAATCACTTAAAATTTTCATTTTAAACGTTTAAGGCGTGATCGAATTAAAACTACTCCCCCTCCTATTAAAAAAATTGGGATGTAGATAATCGCTTTGTCTTATATACCCATCGAACTTAACTTATATACCCTCCACCATTAGTGAAACCAAAAAAATTGGTTCTTTTAACACATAAGTGCTACAAATCTCGTGGGCGTTGTTCTTATCGGGTCACGCCCCTTTTTTGTTAGTAGTTTTGTGTTCCTACAAAAGTGTTAAATACCGAATTTGAATTGATTATTTACACTGTAACTATTTTTAACCATATTTTTCTGCATGGAAAGGGGTGGGAGAGGGTATAAGTTTTGATTCGATCTTGGCCATCTTCAAATTTAGAATCCGCCGCTGATCATTTATGTACAATATATACTTTCTTATACTACCTTCTGGGCGTTAAAAACGGAAGAACAAACTTTATATACGTGCACTTGCACCTGGCGAAGGGTATAAAAATGACCAAAAATTACAACCTTTTTTTTACTTACTCATCTTTCGAAAATCCAAATGTCAGTCCGAACATGTTTCAAAGTATCTGAAAGATTCTTAAACCAACTTCATAAAATATTATATGATAGAAAATTTTAAAAACGTTTAATAAAACTTAAATATGTAAGCACAAATCTGTAACTTAGTCTACCGCATTTAAACTTGATGACCTCTTTGTTGTTGTTATTATTTTTACAAAACTATAGAAAGTTGAAATCAAAGATTTTTGTGGCAAAACTAAATTATTACTTGCCCTGCCAACAAAGAAAGGATCTTTCATATTTCCAACTAATGTCGCACATGGACGGACGGACGGACTTACATTCTTTAAAACAAAACTCAACGAATGTTCCGAGACAGCGGCCCCACTAAAAATTAAGCACAAAATTGAATTTAAATGTGCTCATTATGGTGCTTGACGCACTGCGTCTCACTTCCGTTCGGTCGTTCTATTTTTTTTTTGTTCACTCGCTCATTCATTCATTCGTTTGCTCGCAGGATGCAGGATGCCCGCAGCAGATAAACAAACTCATAGTTTCGCTTCTCCTTGCGACTCTACATTTAAGGAGGGTTTCGTTTACTTGGTGGTGCTTGTGGTGCCAGGCAGATACTTTCGCCGTGCGGTGGAGCATCATTGTAACATGTCTCACTCCTTCGTGTTATCACGGCGCGAGCATCTTTCATGTCCCATCGCTGTGTCAAATCATTTGTGTATAATTCACATCCTTTTGCGTGATTTATGTGATTCTTTTCTTACTTACGCTCCGCTCCTTTGGTTCATTTCGACTGAATAAAATTATTGTCCGACAAATTTATATTTGCAAAATGTTTCGTTGTTGCTGTCTCCGATTTCCCTGACAGGTCGCAACTTAGTTTATTTTTAAGCAGGGGTTCAGTAGAGCCTTCGAAAATCTGCTAATGCAAAAGTCATAGATTCCTCTTAAAATATCATATATTGCTTTTGAAATTTAAGTGGGGTTGATAGCATAGAGGGTTAGTGATATGTCCCCATTTCATTAGGGCCATAAGATTGATTCCCAATAGAACTGAAAAAATCTATATAAAAAATTTATTTGAAATTAATTTTACAAGTAAAAGTTGAGATATTCCAAAAAACTTGGGTCCAATTTAGTTTTACATCTCGTTACAACCCCTCAAAAATAAAACTGTGCATGGGTCCATGTGCCAAATTTAACCACACCACACCATTTCAATCTACTACAATCCACACCCACGTAATTTTTGCTCGTACCTCTATCGAAAATCTTGGAGCAGATTCGCAGTTTTGGCATTTTGGCTCTATCGAATATGTTTGGCTCAGCAAATATCCTTGAGTAACATTTACAGTTGTTACTTTTTTGTCGTTTCGTTGCTGGCGTTTTAAGTAATTGCTGACTTTTGCTATACGGCCTGTCTCCCGGTCCGCCCGCCTTGCCGGTCGGTCGGTCCGTCGGTCTACGTTATCCTTTTACTGAGTTATTAGTTTTCGATTGTAAATTTGATATTCCGACCACATGCTGTGATTAAATTGTCTATTTTGTAGTGCAACTATTTCCTGTTATTGTTTCAGTTGGTTTTTTGTTGCTTTTGTTTTGGTTTTCCTACCCGAAATGTATCTCGTAGGTGTTGTTTGTTCCGGTTTCGAACAATTTCTGCAATTGTTTTTCCAACCGATTTTATCACTTGAGCTTGTGACTTGGCGTGTATTTTGCACGTCCATTGGAGGCGTGCCTTCGATTGAAATTCAATGATAATTCTGTTCGAACTTGGTTTGCCAATTGCTTCTTGGCTTACGGTTTTTCTGTGATTTGGCATGAGTATATGGAAGAACTCTTTACGAGTTTAGTTCTTAATATAATTAAATAAAACTAGTCCAATTCTGATCTTTAAGGTCAGATATATCCGAATACTTTATATGAATAGGTTCTGATAAATATTTTATTCGCACTGTTCGGCTAATTAAATTTTAAGGGAATTCCTTTAAACTCGAAAATGTCTCGAAAATATTGAAACCTCGAAACTCCTCGACTCCCGAAAAAGAACTGTCAAAAATTTTATGAAGCATAATTTTCGTGTGCTTCGAAAATCTTCAAGGCAAATTAGTCGCGAAAATAGTCTCGAAAAGTTTATCGTATGTTTCAGTGTTGCTTGTATGTAAAAAAATACTACCAATGCCATGAAAAATTGGCACTTATTAAAAAAAATTTAGAAAAAAAGACAAAAAATTTTGTTTTCTAAACTAGTAAAAAAAAATCTTTAAATAAAAAAAGTTGTTTTTGTAATAAATATTTCGAAGCTTACATAATCGCTAAAATCAAAATACAGTCGTGTCTGGATATATGGAACTAAATATTGCAAGAACTGTTCACTATATTCAGGTTGTTCACTCTTTCAAGGTGCATATTTGTTGTTCAGAAATTGACTTTTAGACCGCTTTTTCACGTAGACCAGCATCGTCAGTAGTTTTTTTATTCATTAACCTCCAAATAGTGAAACAAATCTTAAAACGCTTCGAGCTTTTCGAGTTTTCCAGTTTCCTCGTTTAAAGGAATCCCCTTATTGTGTTTTAAACTGCCGAATGACAATTTTAAAACTGAAGATCGTGAAAAGCGATCATATGAAAACGTGCATTGATCACGAAAACGTTTTGTTAAAATTTTTATTTGTATTTTCCAAAGTCAGTTTACAAAAATACTCAATCGCTCTTAGAGTACGACCCTTTCCGATGCCTTTGTCAGAGTAGACATGGACATAAAATTTCCGAGACAAAATGAAGCAATCAAAGTCGACTTAAAAATTACGAATTTTTAAATTGATATTCCAAAAGTGAATGGAAACAGCACAAAAGGATATTCGAACATTTCCACACGAATGCATTCGAATCCACCTCAACATATCCTAACCAAAAAGCTGACGTTGCACTCTCCTCCGATGATATGCAACAGCAACTGCGCATTGTGGGCGTTCCGCAGAAACATTTTCATTAACAAACCGAAATGTCCTTGCCAAAGGATATTCCTGTCGTTGCTGTTGTTGTTGTTTCTGTTATTGTGTGTTGTGTTCTGCGGCGGCACAAGAGATGCGCACAAAACAATGCGCCGCAACCGAAAATGCACATTTCGGTGCAAAAACAGGAACACTTTGTGTTTAGGTATCTATAGTGCTGGCCACGCCCCAACTGCGCGCTGCTGCGGTATGTTGACACCACAGAAAGGGAAGGTGAAACGCAAAGCAGCGGTGCAATGCACTGTGTGACATGTTTTTTGGAGGATCTTGTTTACGAACCAAAACAAAAGTCCTCAATGGAAATTTCAATTTAATTAATTTTGTCCAGTCTCAGGAGAGAAAAGGTGAAGTCACAACTGGAGGCCACACCGAAAAAAAAGGATACCTCAATCAAATTCAAACTTGAGGAATATATGGCTTCCTTCAGCAGTCACCTGAGTCGAGGCAGTCAGTCAGGAAGGCGGGCACCTTTTATGGTGTCACCATAAATTTCAGACACAATCTTGCGTTGCCATCAGCGGTTTTCGCTTTGCGTGCTGCCTACGACGTCGCCATCAAAGAGGTGAAAAAAAAAACAAATGTCAGCCATATTGATCGTATTCCTTGCAGTTCGCACTTGAGGTTGACATTCGCTGCCGTTGAAGAATTTATGTGTGCAACTTATCCAAAGTGTGCGGCGTGGGTGAGGAAACACGTTCAACGTTCGTTTTTTTGTTTGACTTACTATAATTAAAGTGTTTTGCAACTGACGTAGTGGGGCAAGTTGGTAAAAAAATTAAGACCAGAAAAGATAATATTATATAAAAAAAATGGTTTACGATCTATTTTTGGACTCTAAAGGTGACTATCTGCTCGACTTCTTCTGAGGGAACTACAGGTTAAAATGGACTGAAATTGAGCAGGAATATTTGATGATATTTGAAAGTGGGAGTGGCAAATTTTTCCCTTTAAAGCACAATATCTTGCATAGTTATATATAACCACTGCCGTATGACTACAAAAAAATGGCGGGGATCAAAGAAAGGGGCGGGGTACCTCCCATACAACCCTAATTTTGTTTGCCCTACAGCACTGGGATTTAAGATGAAGTCATATGATATCAATTCGGCATAACTGTATAAAAATCAGCGGTATCCACAAAGGGGGTGGAGTACCTACCATACAACCCTCATTTTGTTTGCTCTATATCTCTGAAACTATTTGTCCTACAGCACTGAGTTTTATGATGAAGTCATATGATATTTATTCGGCATCTATATATATACATATATATATATATATATATATATATATATATATATATATATATATATATATATATATATATATATATATATATAAAACATAGTTGCATACCTATGAACAGGCATCACTCAAGAACGGATCGTGTGGATTTGTAAATACTCGAAATGATTTAAATCCAAAAATCAATTTTGGGCGGCACGAAGTTTGCCGGGTCAGCTAGTGGTGTAATAAATATTAAGTGAGGTAAGTAAAGAAATGTCCTTCTCTCCCTCGATCTTGTTTCTCTCCATGCAACGAAAGTTATTAAGTAAATAAAAACAAAAAATTAATTTGTCAAAAATCAATAGATCAATTGTGAAAATTAGGCAGAAAAATAAAAGAGAAATCGAGGTGAGTTCGCTCGATTTGCGTTCTCATGTTTGCTTTCCTAACCTTATTATTCAACCATGGATGAAAGTTTGGAAATTTTTTATATTTGTTCTTCAACTGCTTAAAGTTGTGTGTGACGCACAACTTTTCTTCTGACTTTTTCATTGAAAAAAGAAGATCTTGTTAGCATCTTTATGAATCTAGTCGTACCTGCTGTAAACTGCTTCAGTTGACTATATGAAATGTTGCAAATAGCATAAGTCGCTAAAGAACCTCCACTTTTGATATACACAATATTAGAATGCAAAGGAGGATTCAGAATTGAGGATTGGCGATTGCGCACAATTTTTCAATGTTCCTAGCTCCGGTTCTAGGAATATAAGAAACTTATTTCGAAAATGAAAAATTCTTTTCAATTCTCCAATATTCTTATATATTCTGGATAGGAGTGGTAGGAATATATTTGGAGTTCTTATTTAATTGGAAATGCATAGTCAAATCTTATTTAGTTTGCAATTTGATCAACTTGTGTACTGTATGTTTATTTATTGTGTACTGTATGTGTACTGTTTGTGTACTGTTTGTGTATACTTGCATCGCTTTTGTAAAGAAGAATGCTCCTTACAATTACAGGACCCAATTAAATTTGATGGTATATTCGCATGTCTAACTTCATTTGGAATCCATGCTCATCCATATTGTGGAAGCTCGTTTTTTGATGCCAGGTTCTTGAAACAAATTCCGGACTCAGAGAAGAACTGTAAGGACTCATTAGGACCGAAGAGAAAAACTTAAGCTAGTCAAATTTAAAACTGAGCGAAACAAATTTGCAAGAAGAACTGTCTTAAAATTTTAAAATGATCGAAACTTCTAGACCCAAAAAAATCCAATCGCGAACAAAACTTCTGATCTCCTTCCTCTCCTGAGTTGCTTGATTTTTCTTACTTTTTAACTCATTATCCTACTATAAAGCTCCACTGTACTGGGGCATACTCTGAGTTTGTGAGTTCAATTTCTATTGGTACAAATTTTGTCCACTTTTGACACGTTTACAATTGGTATCCGGATGTATGACAAATAATTGTTCCTTAACATATAACTTAAAAATGTAGGTACATAACTATATACAAATCGTTTCGCATATGGGCATAAAAAATCGAAGTAGTCAATTCGCGTCAGCGCAAACAAATAAATTAATTACTGTAATTTTTTTGCGCAACCGCGTCGTGTCAAATTGACAACATTTTTAAGGTTTAAAGCTTCGCACCTCGCGCGAGATTAATCATTTGTAGCTACGGCTACGGCTACTGCCAGCAAGCAACCAGGCAGCAACAGTAACAACTACAACAACAACTGCGTATTCATAGACAAAAACCGCCGCGGAACGTAAATGTTGTTTGTCCAGCGAGAATGAGCGTGAAATGCGCATTTCCACATTTCAAAACATTTGCGGAGCGGCGCACTTAATTTCCGCGCTGACGACGTCGGTGCGCCGCTACCAGAAGCTGCCAACTTGGCCAAAGTATTTCACAGCTTAGTGCGATGCGAGACAACGCTCGACTAGCAACGACGAAGAAGTCGACTAGCGGCGTTGATGACCAACTTTGATGCTGCCGATGGAACGGTCGGTCGGTCGGTCGGTCGGGGTTGGCAAATAAATCACACAGACAGACAGACAAATGCACAGTACTTCGCTGCAGCTCAGAGTGTAATAAAAAACGAACGAGTCGAACGAAACTAACGAAGTTTAGGGCAGCGAAGTGCTGTGCGACGACATTTTGCGAATAATCGTCGCCGTCCGTGTTTGCCAATAGCGGCGCGATGCGCGCGCGCATAATCATCGTCGCGGCGTCGTCGTTGAGATTCATCATTCATCAGCAGCGTCAATGCGCCGCAAGGTTTCAGTTGAGCTTGCTAGCTAGCCAGCTAGCTGTGTGTGCGCTATGTCCAAACACGCCTCTTCTGGCCGTTTTGTCGCCTTAATTACTTTTGACCGCCGCGGCGACAGTGGCAGTAGCATTTTTCGCTAATTTCGCACAGTGACATTGGCGCGGCACTGATGAATCGCCAAGACCGACAGACGGACAGTTGGACAGACAGACAGATGAGTCGGGGCAAAATGCATATTTGCGATGCGGCGGCCTCCAAGCACATTAGTCACAGACTTTGTTGCAATAGCAGCGGAAGCTGTAATGAGTTTTTAAGCGCCACATTTTGGCATTTAAGAATTTGTTCTTGTGGATAAACTTATGAAAAATATCTTCTACTTCTCTATAAAATTACTGTACGGAATTTTTGAGAGCGTTTTCTTGCCACTAACATTTGGGAATTATTTCTGAGATTTTGAATTTCATGTTGCCACGCGCTCTTAGAAATTTCTCTGAACCAGTCAACAATTTTGTGAGCTTAAGTAGATTTCTAACACACCCATTTACACCTCTACTCTTGCATATTGGTAATAAAAATATTATAACCTAATTATGGTTACCTTTTTGTAACCACTACTTGTAACTGGTATTCTAGACACATAGTAATAAAAATAATTCACCTTAAGGTGGTGAAAAAAATGTACAACTTATTTTGAAAAATAAATTATTTTGTTTTGAAAAAGCAGAAAGAAATGGAAATAAAAATTTAAATCTGTGTCCAGATCCTTATCTATTTCCCTCAATATTAACAGAAAAGCTTCTCTATCGCCTCGTCAAAATTAACAGCAATCTCCGCGCGTCATTTTCTGGCCAAATGAGTGACTGACTGCTGACCGACCGAGAAAGACATAGAAGTAAAATTGTTTTCAATGAAATATGCAATTACCATGGAAATCGGGTATTCAACATGCACATCCCACTGGCAATACTCAGCGGTCAAGAACCACAAATAAGGATAAACAAGTTTGCCGTACATGCAGAATGTACATAGTAGGCAAAAACCAACTAAAACCAACCAATTTCTGTACAACCGAAAATCTTTTCTCCATATTTAAGTTCTTGTATCAATCTTTGATTTTCAGGATGCCATTATCCTGCAAATTTTTCAATGTAAGTTTTCTTTCTTGACCTACGTCCTTCTCCATTGCCAAAGCACAGACTAGTAATAATGATTCTTTCATTTTTATTTCAGATTTTGATGAAATAATTTACTAAATTTAGCTAAGATTTTGAAATGAAGCTACTGGTAGTAATTTGTTACCTCCTCTGTGCCAGGTTATAATATTTGTTATTTTTGTTACGGTAATAAAATTTCAGATAACGAATTTGTCACAATTGTTACTTTGTTGACAAATTGTAACTGTGGTGACTATTATAACCCTATCAGAATAAGGCTGTTAGTGTCGTTATAAAGTAGCTAAAGATTAACTATATAAAAATAAACATATACATAAGCCTTTAGGATTGGATCTTAGTTCCGGCTCACCTTTAGGCCTTTAATTAAAGAATTTAAATGGGAATGGCTAATAGAAAATCTAAATTTTGGTGCTCAGTTAGATATGAATAGTAAATTAATCGGGTCTTGGTTTAATCGATATTGATATGAAACGCTCGATTTTTAATGACCATATCAACCAACCCATTTGAAGTGAAAGTACTTTGGTATACTCGTATATACTCGTAAATAGTTTAACTATTTCTATTATCTGAACAAGTTTAATGTTAACTTTTTGATAACAGAAATAATTTCACTACAGCAATGTCTCGCTATACAAGCAAGATGTACGCCTATGACAAAATATGATTTAAGAGACATAAAAAAACAAGAATTTAAAATACTACAAGTAACAAAAATCTGCATTAGAGCAACTACAAAATTTGTCTGTTATTTTTAGTCATTTCGGTAAATCGTCAGTGGCGTGTTTAGTGATAGGGATAGGGGGATGTCAGGTTCAGTCGGCAAGTTTCAACAATATGAATTAAATTTTGAAATCAAAATGGAAAATCAAAATAAAAACTAAATTTCGATATGGAAACGGAAGAGCAAAATAAATATAAAAAATTTAATGGAAGTCGCCACTTTTCTAGTCTACACACTCCAAGGTAGTCCATAAAATATCTGGAAAATATCTCCAATTATTAATGCAGAGGTACGTTTGTCTACTAATTTAAGAAATATGTCGGCATTTTTCCGGTATGCACTTTTCTAGAGGCCTCCATGTGAGCAATACTTGCTTGGCCACTGTCAGTTGGAAGCTGGATAAGAAGAAGAAGAGCAATTTCTAATACACTGACTTTTTGCGTGAAATTTGGATACAATGTAAAAATTCTTCATTAATTGATTTTTAATCGAACGAAGACAATTGAATATAAAGACAATGAATATAAAATTGTTTAATCTTATGTCTACAAATGCCAGTACTAAATCAAAGAAGCGCAAAACTACGTTTAAAAAAAATTAAATCCATTTTGGTTTTCTCAATTGGCAATTATGACAGCGAAAATTAAATAAAGAAATCATCAATTTCAACAGCCAATGTCAATAAAGATAACTAAAATGCCTAACAGAATATAAAGGGCAAAGGAAACAACGAAAAAATTCAAATTTATAATCGGTGATGGTGGCATGCGGCAGCGTCACTCAGCGGCTGTGGCGGTGGCGGCGGCGGCGCTATAAAGACGCCCATTTAAATCACTCCGTATACAAATGCGTAGTCAAGAGTCAAACGCTCGAACCGCAAGGATATTCGCTTGTATCTTCGGATTGTTTTGGCATTTCGACGATATTTGTTGCAGGAGGCTAATGACATCCAATTTAACATCGCCTTAACAGTGTGCTCGGGCCTAGGCTTGCCATTCATTTCAGATACAAATATTTTTTGTGGTTACTCTTTTGGATAATTGAAAAAAGTCGAAATCTGCTTATTAAATTAAAACGATATTTTGAAAATCTTAAATTTTGAAATGTTGTTTTTTTATATTTTTAGTTTTTGTATAAAACCTTGTTTACATGGCAAGCCTGGCACATGCCTCAAGCTGCAGCATCGAAACTTGTCTGCTTAACATACAAAACTAAACACGATAAATTCGGCAGCAACAAAATGCGTCGGCAATTTGTATATTAACGCAACAACAACAACAACAACAACAACAACAACGTATGCCGACAACATTTTCGGCAAATAAATCACCAACATATTTCGAGGTTGTTTGTGGTGCGAGCAGACATACTCTCAGGCAGACGGACATATTCGTATTTGCTGGATTGGCATTAGTTGACTTGCGGCAGGAAGTATCTTTCGGTTGTTGTTGTAGTTGTTTGTTGTTGTTTGTTGTTGTTGTTGGGTTATTTGATAGTACGAAATATTGTTATTTTGACTTTTGGCTGACATTTCAATGTTGCCGCGCTTGGCAAGCATAAACAGAAATAAATAAATAAATATCACAACAGACATCATCACTGATTGTGTGTGAGTGTGTGTGTGTGCTGGAAAAGTAGATTTTTGCACTTGAAGTCACGAATTTGTCATTTAAATTAATTTGTTTTATAAATATTACCAAAGGGGGATTTACTACAAATATGTACAAATATTTTCTCTGTGGTAGAAATCGTCTGGTAAAAATAGAAGATAATATCATTTATCATTTATATATCATAGCAAAGTTTATAAATTATGAAGATATTCACGCCTGTTAAATCGAAATCGAACAAATTTTTAATTGTTGGTATTCCGTGTTTTGATTCGAAACAAATTTTAACACAGGAACAGACAAAAATTTCCGATTATTGCATGATGTAATAAATATAAGGTGAGGCAAGTAGTGAATTCTCTTTTTTCACCTCGATTTGTTTCTCTCTTTGAAAAATGAATTTTTGAGCAGTTGCCATGGTTGCTATAAAAGCATTAAGTAAATAAAAACAATGTATTTTTTTTTTTGCAAAAAATATAAAATTTAATCTTCAAAATAAGGTAGAAAAGTAAGGCAGAAATCGAGGTGAGTTCGCTCAATTTTCGTTTCCATATTCTACTTTCCTAGCCTTATTATTCAATCATGGATTATTGGAATACGGAAGAGCAGCAATCGGTAATTGTTACGTTTCGGTATAGAAAAGGATGAATTGAATTTTGTTATAATAAAATACGGGGTCACATTAGACCTTATTGTTGCCCTGGATCGATGATCCGCCGCATTATAATATTATGCGGCTGCTATGGAAAAAATATTCAGAAATTAGTAAGTGGAAATGAAAAATGTTGTTTCAAAGAAAATTTCTTAACTAAATGAACAGATAAACTAGTAAAGAGAATTATCTTCGGCTATGCCGAAGTTCATATACCCTTCGTCATATCAGTGAAACCAAAAAATGTGGTTATTTACACTGTAACTATTTTTAATATTTTTTTGTCTGCATAGAATGGGGTGGTTTGTATGGGAGGTGGGCGTGGTTCTTATCCGATCACGTCCATTTATTCTGACAGTTTTGTGTTACTACTAAAGTGCTAATTATCGAATTTAAACAAGAAATCTGCGCTGGAACTATTTTAATTAATTTTTTTTTCGTATGGAAAGGGGTGGTTTGTATTTGAGAGGGTAGAAGTTTTGATCCGATCTTGTCCATCTTAGAACTTTGCTTCCGCTTGGAAAATAGTAGCTCACATACCAAATTTCAGCTCGATAGCTCTTAAAGTACGGCTTTAATCGCTGGGACAGACAGACGGACGGACATAGTTAAACCTATCACGCCTCCTTCTGGGCGTTACAACCGGAAGAACAAACTCAATATACCATTCGACACTTGCACTTTTAAGTGGCGTAGGGTATAATTAGAATTGTAGTGAATGGATTAAACAATTTTAAATGCTACGGTCGTGGACAAAAAAACTTTTGGGGCCTTAAACGATTTATATAAGGTTCTTCAAGCTGGCTCTAAATCCAACACTTGTTTAATTAAAGAGCGGCTACCAAAAGGAGCATGGTTTGATTCACTATAAACCCACTGCGAACATTTTTTATAAAACAAAGATTCTATATATTTTTATGTTAAACTAATGTTGAACTTAAATAAGCATGCCAAAAAAAATTCAAATATTTTAAATAAAAAACGAATCTAGTTACCATTGCAAAAACTTTGCATTCAAAATTGCATACATTTACATATAAAAGCGATTTCGTTTCGGTTTTAAAGTTTTCTGTGAGATGTTGTGTTGGTTTTTATGTGAAATAAATATTGTACGAATAAGAATTGCAATTTTGAATATCTTCCAACGGGAGCTGTTTCCAGGAAGGTTTTTTTTCATTAATATATACCTAGTATAAACGAAAATTAAAAATTTATGTGGGCGTAATTTTCCGGATGGTTATCTCATGAAAGAAGACAAGAGTATTATGCGCATTTATTTGCTGCCGAGATTGATTCGGATGAAGCCGGGTATGGCTCCGGGTTTAAATGCATTTGTAGGCGCAGATAGCGATGGACACTATTTGCCCGATCAGGAAGATGCGGCTTCGGATGATGAACTCGATAACGTAGAGACATGTACGTACATATATGCAGAGCTGAATAGTGACAGTGAATCGGATAACAATGAAAGTGATTATGATGATGACCACAACTTGGGCACATGAATACAATTACAAAATTTTCTCACATTTCACAATATTTTTATTCAATGTACGCAAACAAACACTTTTTTTTAATATAATTTGTTGTATTTCTTATAATTTCAGATTGTTATATACATATGTACATATACCAAAAATCCAAAATTTTCATAAAAATTGCCATGTATCTACCCCGGCAGATTCTGCGAGACGTACATAAAAAGACAAAATTAAAAAAAAAAAATCCTTTTTTTTGCATTTTCTGCATTAACTAGAAAATTTGATAAAATATTAGTATGAAATAGTGTTTGTTCAAAAATGTAAGTCCTTTTTTTTCATAAAAGCAGATGAAGAAGCAAAAAAAAAAAGGTTCACAATTTCAAATCCCACCTTCCTCCTGTCTTAAAAAAGCTTCTTCAAAAGGTACTTACTTCTGTAAATGTCGCCCTTAAGCTTGTTCTACATGCCGTCCTTACAATGTGGCGCCCGGGGCAATTGCCACCTTCGCCCCCTCCCCTAGATACGGGCCTGCTGCGAGTGTGAAAATTAAAAAAAACGGCCTTTTTATGATAATAATAAAACAAAAATGTCATTCAATTTCTAAGAATATTAACAAAAAATCCGTCAAATTACTTAAACTTTGTTCGATTGGTTACATGACTTTCTTCTCGTTGGACTTCAGTTTTATAGTACCGAGATCGTAATTATGTTTAATTTAAATACAGCAAGTAAAGTTGGCATGTATTAACTGTTAGTTACCTGCTTAGAATGTTATTATTTAATTTATAATACCCAACAAAATAAAAACCAATATATCTTTAAATACATTCATTCATTCATTCATTCATTCATTCATTCATTCATTCATTCACGCACATACCTAAAACCATGCAGAAAACCTTTAAGGATTAAAAACTGTTCTGAATTCTTCTTAAATAAGAACTCAAATAAAAATAAAATCAACTTATGCAAAATACGAGCAAATTGTGCGCACACGAAACCGCCCCCTTTGTTGTGTACACGGGACATGGCAGGCAAGTAGGCAGGCAAGCAGGCAGGCAGGCATGACATGTCGACGGCAAGCGACGCACAAATGCGGCTTAAACCGCTTAATAAAGTCACTCGGGGGCACACGGCCTGACGACGACTACTTACGTTACAATTGACACCATTGTTGACAACGGTGAATGCTGTTGTTGTTCTTATTGTTGTTGTGTGCTGGTTGCTACCTTTCCGGCTGACAGTGTCATTGCTGTTGGAGTTGGTTATTGTTGTTGTTGGTGTTGCTGTTGCTGTTGCTGTAACACGGTGTGACACGTCTTTTGTTGCGGTCAACCGGAAAACTGCAAAACATGTCGACTCTGAGGCAGCCTTTTGTCATATTACAAAAAAAACAAAACAACAACAACAAAACGATAAAAACAAGTCTGTCAAGTTTGAAACTTGCCGTGCTTATAAAATGACTTACCTCACCACATGCTAAACACACATACTTACACACTAACAACACGAGTACACATGTCAAATGGACTGGCTGAAATATAAATAATTTTCAAATAACATTTTGATTAGAATTTTTTCTTTAAATCAAAATGTAATCTTTAAGTCGTTCATAATCTAATCAGTGCGAATTGTTAACTGTAAATTACATTAAAATATATTTTGAACTACATTTCAACCGGATATCTTGAGTATTACTGAAGATATGTACTTGATGATGATTATGACAAAATGCGATATTTTTAACTAAAGAATTTTAGGTACATATTTTCTAAAAAGCGAGCGTATTTTCAAAATGCAATCGCTTAGTTTTAGGAAACCAAATTTACAGGTTTATATCTCAATCAGTTTTAATGCTTTCATATTAGAAAAAGATATTGACAGATAAAAATGGTCAATTTACATGCCCTCCTTTGTAAAGCAGAGACGACTTAGAAAGAGTGGCTCTATAGTGTATAGTGTAAAAAAATTGTTATAAAAATGGTTCCCACTTTTTAAAAAGATAAAAGATTATGATTAAGTTTTAAAAAGCAAAAAAAAAAAATATATACGTATATAAATACAAGAAGGTCCTCAATTTTGAAACAGCTAACGATGGTTAAAAAGGTTTGAAAAAAGCAGACAAATGAGATACTCTTTTCAAAGTGGTAAATCTATTTTTATTTCCTCCTTTGGCATATCCTATCTCACTAATGATGATGATGGTGAATTTTCGTTTATAACTTCAGGATGTCGATAATATAGGCTGGATTGGACTATACTATGCAGAATAGTGCTGGACTATAGTGAATGAGTGGACTGAATCAGCTGGCTATTCTATAAGTATACTGGTCAATTTTGAGTGTGTCTCATTTACAAAGGAACAGTATTAGCAAAAGAATGATTTCCAACCGAAATATTATAAGATTAACTTTTCTTCTGTAAAAGTTAATCTTATGGAGTAATCCAAAATTGATCGGGTTAAAATTCTTTAACTTTCGATTCAACTTAGTCATCTTGTATATATTGTATTATTTGAAAATTATTCCTCATATATTTCATTTTGTTATTTAATAATTAAATTAAAAAGCTTACAAAATAAATAAAAGAAAAGTCAAAATCGGTCTAACTCACACGTACGTATGAATGTGTCTAAGCTCAAACGCGATAAATACGAAAACATAAAATTGGCGGTCATTAATAAAAGCAACCCTCGCTCGGTTCGACCTAAGGTCACAAACAGGTTACACACAAGATACCAAATAAACCCTTGACAGGATCTCAGGCAGTCCGTCAAGTTATCGTTGTTCCGACGGCTGATCCTATATAAACATTTAAAAGGATATGTTATTGTTGTTAGAAATTATTTCATTTGTAAAAATGTTAAAAAGGACTAAAATAATACACACACACACAAGTATGTGTGAGTATGTGTGAGTACGTGCAAGTATGTCTGTCTGTGAATCCGAAGGTGGATGAGTAAACGTTAAGGTAATTTGTCTAGTTTCATCTTCATCATGTGGTCTCCGCAACGGTGTGGTTCTGCCCCATCATCGTTCTCATCTCATCTAGTCTCCAGTCCAACTCATCATCATCATCATCCGGTGGCATTATCTGCAACCTCAACATGACCGACGTGCTGACCATTTAACTTGACCCTTATGTTGGTTCTCGTGGTTGCGCTTTCACTGGCAACATTTCTTTTCCCTCCTTTAATACATTACGCCACGCCGCGGGGGTAGCTAACGCCTTTAATCCTTGCCATATTTGGGTCATTTTACAAGACTCGAAAGGGCAATTACGGTCGGTATACATTTCGTTGTAAAGTTGCTCAAATAATTGACAAACTTAAACATTTTTGATGTAAACTGGAGTAAATTTAATTTGGACAATTCACATCGGCTAAATTGGAGCTACGAAAAAAAGTCAAAATCATTTTATTAAAAAATGTATTTTAATTGGATTTTGTACAGAAGCATTCCATTTGACCTAGTGTACCCGCAGTATTCGAAACTGACAACAAAAACACATTCGTTTACTCCGGAGCGAGCGCGCGAATAATTCAAGCAATAATTTACAATTTCAAATGTTAAATCCACAAATCAAAGTGTCTGTCATCGTAATTAGAAAATAAATTTAAAATACGAGTACATATGTATATATATATACTCGTATATATGTATATATCATACTCTGAACGAACGTTCTATGCGACTGACTGCTCACATGGGTTAGTTACTTTATGTGGCAAGGCAACGTACTCGTGTAAGGAATTCGCACATTCATTTAATTTTCATTTAAAATACTCAAGCAGAACCCGAATACTTCAACGTGTGTGACTGTTATAATTTATGGCCCACATGTTACTCCGATTCCCCCCCCCCTCCCGTCCCCCTTTCGGAGCACCTGTAACAAAAATAACAAAGAAAAAGAAAAAGAGAAGCACCGCAGCCAGCACATTCTTGCCTTGCCACCTTTTGTACATTTGCACTGATTTATTGAAACAGCGGAAATGTGGAAAATGTTGTTTTAGCGGCCATTACAGATTTTAATTTCAACCATTTTTACTAAACCTTTTTGTGTTTTTTCTTTTGCATATTAATAAGGAGACTTATTTAATTGTGCTTAACAATGTTAAGCAAAAGTGTTCAAATTAGGGAAAACATCGAAAAGTGGTTTCGAAATAATTTACATAGTATTTATTTGGGAGGGTCCCATGGGATATCATCGTATGAGGGTAAGAGTCCGTTTGTAAACCCGTTTAAGAAATTATTCAAAAATCTGAACTGGATTTAAACTACGTTCATTTAATGACAGTTTGGCGATGTTGGACTTGGAACTGTTCATGTATGAACATGAATATTTTCAAGGTTTTCATTTATTAAGTTTGATGACTTTAGGATTTTAAAAAATTCAGTCCACTGTTGATGGAGTACAGGTAGTATTCCAAACTATTGTTCTGAAAAGCTCAAATAAATATTAGACTGCAATATTAGGTTAGATTAGGCTAGGTTAAATTTTATCTTCTAAGAAACACACATAGACCACTAATGTTCCTTAGGGTAACCAAGACAATTTTGAGGTCGTGGTTAGGTATGCAAATAAAATATTAAGATATCATTATATCGATAATTTTGCTCCATTATCTATATTAAATAATCGATGTTTCAAGACACGACCCACCAATAACATCGATGTTCTTTAATACGATATATACAATATTTTAATACTTTGAGTCATGGTTAAATAATAAGGTTAGAAAAGTAGGAACTCACCACGATATCTGCCTTACTTTTCTACCTTATTTTTAAGTAATTTTTTTATATGTATTTTATAATTTTGTAGAAACTGTACAAAAATTTGGTTTTCAAAGTGAGAACCATGGCATTATAAATATAAGGTTAGGAAATGTCGCTCTCCACCTCGATTGTTTCTCTCTTTAAAAAATTAATTATTGAGCAGTTGCCATGGCTGCTATGAAAACATAAATAAAAACAACAACGTAGTTTTTTTTTATATCAAATATTGTATATAAAATTAAACTTCTGAATAAGCCAGAAATCTAGGTGAGTTCTTTCAAAGAGAGAAACAATCGAGGTGGAGATCGACATTTTTCTACTTTCCCCACCATACGAGTTGAAAGAAAAATATGTTAAGAAATATATTCTTTTAATTTTACCATCATTTTGAATGACAAAACAATGTAATTTAATTGTTATTGAGTTGTTTAATTTCGTGGACATTAAATAAAATATCGAAATTTTAATCTTTGTTTATTGCTTGATATAACGAATGACCGATCTATTTTTTTGACAATTTCGGTCATAGCAATAATGATAATTTTTTGTCCGATATGGTATCGCTATTTGCGATGCTCTTTTTTCGAGCTAGGTAAGTTGCCTTTAGATTAGATATTTCTTCCAGTCCAGTGAAGTGAAAAAACCTGATCCCAGACAGTGTAAATAGTTGTAAATTACAGAATGCTAGACAATGACCAAATAGATGTTCCAGCGTCCACCTCGCGTTGGATGCTTTATATAGTTAGCTACGCAGGAATCGTTTTGCATCATAAAATTTGCACAAGACAATGCTCCTAATAATGCCTATTAAAGGTCAACACGTAAAATCGTCAATTATTACGAGTACCTGCTACTGAATATTAACTTAAAGTATGAATTACCTATTTTGGATTTTTCCTAACCATGAGCGTATTAGAAACATAAATTCTTTTATGATTTATGTATTGTATTTATTTAGTAGTAGTTTAGTATCAAGAATTCGGGTTTTAAAATGGATAGTAAATACGTGTAGGTCTGTTATACATATTTACTTCTCTTCAAGATTAATAAGTACCATGTAATTCAATTACATAATAGATCAATTAATAATATTATATTGTTGATATTGCTTTCGAGAACAAAAGATTCATGGTCTATACTATTGTTTGAAAAACCCATTTAATAGACTGAAAGTCTTCATTTTAATGAGTTTATGTCTACATTGGGAACTCGTTTTATAAATTGACCTAAACTCATTTTGATTGTAGTTAAAAGTTGAGCACTAAAAGTCATTAGACAATAATTTGGATAAATTTAACACTTAAAAACTTCCGTCCAAAACGTTTTAACTTATAGTTTTACAACTACAACCTTAAAGTGTATTTTTAAATACGATTTATTAGGTTCGATGTTAAAATTTACAGCCTCGAATTTTAGTTTTACTGACTTATAATTATATACGACAGTTTTAAGTTTTAGTTAGAAAATTTGTTACGTTGAAAGTTACTACAATAAGTAGTTGAAAAAAACTAACATCGTTAGTGGAAGCTTTGTAAACCCAATGTATTAAAAATAACCTTTATTTTTGATTAGTTTCACCGATTAAGTTTTTGTTGTTGTTTATTTTATAGAATTTTACAGTTTTTAGTCAAAAATAAACTATTTTTTTCCAATACTTGACTTCATCCATTTTCCTTTCCATTGTGTAAATTTTTTGCTATTTCAATCCTAACTCAAAAAATATATACTCGTCTGTATATATACTCGTATGTACATATACTATGTATGTATATTTTTTAATTATGTACTTTTAAGCTTTATTAAATTTAAGTATTTTCAATCATATTACATAACCACTTTCCATACCTTTACAAACACATTTGAAGTGCCTAAAAGTGTGCAATATCACATTTTCTTTTCACAAAACATGGCGAAGAAGAAAACATGTTTACACTGTTCAACATAAGTTAAACCAAGAACATATTTTTAACACGCTTTCGACCGCAGCATACCTTCTTCGCTAGCAGATACGAGTATGTACGCGTATGCAACAAGAAAAGAATCGCTTTCTTGAAGTCCGCCGCCGAGCACATTTATCAAATCTTCAAGCGTCGAGTCACTTGCCTGTTTGAAACTGGTCTACTCTAATGGTTGGGGGACTTGAGACGGGTCTCAGTGAAATTTTTGCATAAACAATAGCAACAACAACAACAACAACAACAACAACAACAACAACAACAACAACAACAACAACAATAACAACAACAACATTCTTGCCTATAATTTAGTGTCGCTGGTGAAATAAACTTATCTAAGCGGAAATAAAAGAACTTGCCACAGCGAAACTGTCGTCTTGCCGCGGCTCTAAGCAAGCGTCTTCATATGAGAGGGTAGGTAGGTAGATAGGCTAACAACATACTCGCATTATCGGTGGCATATTTTGGCGGCTAACCGCACGCTTCACAAGGGCTGTGACATGCAGTGGGAGTGTCAGAAGTCAAGTGGGAATATTCCGCTTACTGCTTACTGCCAAGATGCATAAATTTACTTTGGAAAAAAAATGGCGCTGAAATTTAAATTCCTTGCGTTGTCGTAAATTATTTTAAGAGTTTATGTTGAAACGGTGTTTCGTGGTGTTGGTGTGTGTGTGTACTCGAGTATGCTGGCGTGGAAAGGTACATGTGTGTGTGTGTGTTGAAGTTAGAGTGCAGCGTGTGGAAAGTCTATAAGTTCTGTAATACACTTTCTGGAATTTATTGAATAAAGTCTTCCAAACTTCACTCAAATAAAATTTATATTTTGTTGTAATAAAAAGACAAATTATTTAAATTTATAAAATTTTTATTTTGCATTCAAATCTCTCTTTTTTTTTCTATTATGTATCTAAATCTTAAAATGAATCGCTGAAATGTCGTTTCGCTCTATTTGATACTTTGCTTTAGTCGATTGAACATCGCTTTCAAGTCCTCCACCAGCGCAATTTTCTTGACGACCTCATCATCGAGGCTATTCAAGCCGGGCAGCATTTTGGTAACTTGCTTGCGATATTTGCGCTCCTGCGCTTCGGTAAAGCCGTTGAGTACGGTTTTACTAACGGGATTGTGCATCATCGAAAGCACTTCGAGTTTGGGACAACGATAATGCAGCACCAGCAGCCAATCGGTCATGTCAACTATATTGCAGTTATTTATCCGGAGTACACGTAAGTTTCGCATTCTTGGCAAACTCAAACAGTCCAATTTGGTATTGTGGTCCAGAATGAGCTCCTCCAGTAGCGGGAAGCGTCTGAGAATTGCAATTTTACGAAATTTGTTGTGACTTAAGTCCAAGCACGTAATGCGATGGCCACAATCCTTGATTATTTCATTTGGTATTTCGCTTATTTGGCCATGAGCCAATGATAGTCGAGTCAGGTCGACGCCAGAATCAATCTCGACCTTTGCTTCCATTTTTAGCTTTTACTTGAAGAAAATTGTCTAGATTTTTTGAAAATAAATTTTTGATTTTGTCACTGTGTGATCTTCTTTGCAAGCGGAGAACTGATCTACTGAAGATCTGCTGTGTCGCGGTCGAACTTATATAGTCGAAGCCCTCCCGGCATCGTTCATTAATTTCGGTAACTACCTGAAACATTTTGCTATCAAATAAATGGAAAATTTCCCTTCTTCACATTCAAAATCTACCTGAGGGGAAATCCTTGATCCGAAATATCGACTTGTTAGAGAATTATATTCGGCTATGCGGGAGCACAGGTACCCTCCGACATTTTAGATTTGGTTCTTGTAACACATACATACATACATACATACATACATACATACATACATACATACATACATACATACATACATACATACATATGTGCCATATGTCTCTGTTATAAGTAAGTTTTCCGATCACGCCAATTTTTTGTCAGCAGTTTTGTGATATTGAATTTCAACACTGGAACTAGTTTAACTAATTTTTTTTCCGCATGGAAACCGGAGGTTTGTATGGGAAGGGTAATAGTTTTGGTCCGATTTTGCCCAGATTAGAATTTAGCCTCCGCTTGAAGAAGAAGAGCTCATATACTAAGCTTCAGCTTGATTTTAAACTATGTGCCTTTGCAAATACGATTTTGTGCCTTACGAATGGTTTTTTCACACTTCTGAAAGTTCCAAAGCCAAACTCCACAGCGCGACGTTGAAAGTTCCTTTGAGAAATGTTTAAGGATAATTCACTTCCAACTGTCTTTGCTGATATAAAAAGATCATTTTTTATGAATCGAATAATTGCTTGGTCCTCTCGTTTGGTTGTTTTCCGGGGTTTGCCACCTTCTTGAATGATATTTAATGAACCGGTAGACCGAAAACGGCTTTTAATTCGGGAACTAAGACTATAGTGAATGCTAAATTTGTTTGCAATACATGTCACCGCTACACGCCTACTTATTTTTTGTAACTTAACTCATGTTCCCAAAAACCGTTTTTTCTAGTTTAACGGCACTAGTTGTAGGTAATTTTTAAGAACGAGTGGGAATTATTATTATTAATGGGGATGCGCACCGCGTCCTAAAAGAACTATTGTGCCCCCTACGAGGATTATAGTGTTGCCATAGTTTAGTATTCCTATTAGCCCTGTACTCCTGAAAAGTTTATAGTATTTTTAAAAGTCCTACAACCTTTATAAATTTTAGTATGAAACCTACATTTAAGTCTTTCAGCATGCCGTCTGGTATTTGATAGTCTCCCAGGTACATTTTCCGGCTTTGCATAAGCGCAGGACACTGTCCTAGGATGTGTTTCGGAGTTTCAGTATCCTCTTCACAAAATCTACATAACTCATTGTTGCATATTTTCAGTTTTGTCAGGTGATAGTTCAGACTGCAGTGCCCTGTTAGAATACCTGTTATAATTCTCAGATTCTTTTTTGATAAATTCATACATTCAGTAAATCTTTTTAGTTTGTACGTTCCTAAAAGAGTTTTTGATTGTTCCATTCCTGGTAAATTATACCAGTATAGTGTTCGTGATTGTTCTTCTTCTTTCATTAACATCATCGTTAAAGACCTTTTTCCTATTCCACAAAAGGGTTCGGGTCCTACAAATGGGGTTTCTGCCCCCTTTTTTGCTAGTTCATCTGCCTTCTCATTTCCTTCTATTCCTGCATGGCCTGGGACCCAAAGTACCCAAACCTTGTTCTGCGAGCCAAGCGTATTATGTTTTTCAAGACACTCCCTAACCAGTTTAGAATTTACCTGATAGGATTCTAGTGCCTTGATAGCCGCTTGACTGTCAGTAAGAATTGCAATGTTCTGATTACGATAGTTCCGCTCGATTTGGGAATAGTAAATGATAAAGATTATGTGCTTTAGTTTTGTTCGACACTGTATTAATTCGCTTATGAAATTTGGTATCTGAGTTGGTATAGGCTCTGTCGATAACTTTAAAAAAATGGGCGTGGTTTGATTAATTTAACGCCTACCGCCGTTGCTCAGAAACACTACAAAAAACATGTTTTTGGTCACCCTTTGTATATTTAGGAGGAGGATCTCATATCAAATTTGAAATCGATAACTTAGGTAATCATACAATGGACCACGCCCTTTTATAGGCATCTGCGTTCATGATAGGAGGGTAAAATTTCGATTGAAAGATTTTCTTAACCTCCGAATTTTGTAAATCCGCTCCTGCATTTTACCTTCAGCATCTGCGGTCCTAATCACCACCAACTACCGACAGCCTCTCTTTGATGATCATGATGACGATTCCGATGACAAAATGACAAAACACGAATATAAACAATTTTTTCTTTTTCGGCGCATCTTTCTTTCAGGTTACCGAAATTGCTACCGGAATTTGTTGTAGTTTGGAGTCGAAATCTGCGGCAAAACAATGAAGAAAACGCGTCAACTCATAACAACTGCCAGGGAGAAGTTCGATGACGTAACAGCAACAGTAACCAAAACAACAACAATAATAACAACTATAACACAACCGACCACGACGAGATCAGGACGGCAGCTGATCAAACGCAATAATTTCTTAAATCAAAAGAGCAAACCGTTTTGATGTATCTGATGGATTCGACATTTGCGCTGGGGGCGCGCCGCGCGCACATGATAATTTATGAGATTGCGATCAGTGGCGCACATATCGCGTAGAATTTTCTAAGCGTTTTTGCGCTTCAAATTAAAACGGCAGCCATCTTGAATTAGGTTTTCGTTTGTGCAATCGTCGATCAGTTTTGGTTGGACTATCTGACCTTCTACATTTGCCGTCTGCATTTGCAATTAACGGAATTAATCATGAGCAATTTCATAATTATGCTCGCTCGCGCTCAACTTAGCTAAGTCTCGCGCGCGCCAGACATCGTCGCTGCATTCAATTCGATCGCGAAGTTGTTGTGCCACTGCCACTGCCGCTGCTACTGTTCGTCTCACTGCGTCTCATTGCAGGCGTCTCATAACGCGTTTCTGCCCTGTGAAGATCAAACGTCGGACGCCGCCAGCAGTGTACGCGAGTCCTTTTGAAGTTTTGCGACACGCGCTCGTCCGCCGACGACATTATCCCAGCTAAACCACGTCTTTGCGAAATGGTGCAGTTTTCTAAATATTTTCGTGCTGGCAATTGTTGCCAGTGTCCGTTGAAAAGTGTCGTTCGTCGCGACAGTCAAACGCGGCTCAAATTGAGTTGGCATTGATGCATTTAATGCTCCGAGGTTTGGCTATCGAGATAGAATACATTTGGACTGGATGGAACATCGCGATCAGTTTGTGATATCTGGAATACGATAATATATATATATACATATATATACAAAATATTGTATTATACCATATCATATAATATCATATTATATCATATATTATATCATCTCATATCATATCGAATCATATCATGTCAAATCGTATCATATCATACTATTATATATAGTCCAACGTCTCTCTTTCTCTCTCTTTTTATATCTGTTGTAAACTCGAATCGAGTTCGTTCAAATTTGGAACACATAACCTTTAGGGCTGGAGTACAATTATATATACTTATATACTTCTTAAAATCTGTATGATCATAGTCGAAAACTTTAGCAAAAATTTGCTTTGTTGGATTAATTTAACGCCCACTTTAAAAAATAAGTCCGATAAATTTTAAGCAAAACACCATGGTTCAAAAACTTTTTGCGATATATGAAGACAATTAATAGGGATGGATCTGGAAGGAATAATAGGCTTATAAAATCTGCCACGCCCAACTATAACATCCACACTTTCTGAAATTAAGCGAAAATATTCAATTATATTCCTTGTGACTAAGCTGTTATGGTCACTGTATATTTTGTAATGGCATTGAGGACTGAAGGGGTTGGATGGATTTGATAAACTTAAATTAAGTTCATCCACATGGGTTGAATAAAACTATGGAATAGATTGATTGGATGGATTGAATGAACTGAATGAAAAATATATTCTGAATTAATTGGTTAGACGGGATAGGCTGGATGAAGAGAATGTATTGTATAATAGGTTGGATGAACTAGAAGGACTGGATAAACGAAATGGCCTGAATTGACTGGTTGGTCTAGACCGATTGGCTAAAGAGACTGGATGCACTCAACGGATTGAATGGACTGTATGAACTCGACAAACTGAATCCGTCGAATACGGATGCGGATTCGGATGTAAAAAGAAACTGAAGCTTTTATTTCCATAAGAGTTTTAAATATTACAAAAATTTTGTATCTAAATGCTTCATTTTATTTGA